>CM075856.1:90369141-90700043 GCA_037975125.1 Latrodectus hesperus
TTGTAAATTTATTATTAAAATGGTAACCTTTACATACAAATCTTTTCTCTTTCATTATTTCTATATGAATGAGAATACATTTGTTTATCTTTTAATTTTAGTTCTTATCCTAATAAACTATTTTTTTATTTTTACTAAATTTAATTATTATATACTAGTTAGTAGATAATTGAATTAAGCATAAAATTTATTAACTGAAAATATTTAAAAATGATACCAAGTATGTATATTGATTAAAAAAAACTTTTAATGCCTAATTGCTTTTTACAATTTAATGAAATTCCGCGCTACAAGGGGCGAAAATGATGGAAATTTCTTACAATGGTGTACCCAGTTGATTTGCTATCTTTGCACTGAAAGTATAAAGAAACATTCATGCCCGAACTAGGATTTGAACCAAGATTGAAAATTATACTTACTAAGATTTGGTAGACCACCTAAATAAATGAAATAATTTATTATTAAACATATGAATCAAAATTTTAAACAATTTTTTTTTAATTTTCACATGTTATCTATTGCACTTGATAAATTACAATGTTTTAAGTGAATTAATTTTTTTTATTGAAAAAAAGAAATGTTTTCAAATTTAAATTTTCTTAAATATAAATTTTGCGAATTATTTTCCTCAATGTATTTGGAATTATACACCATTTGAGTAATTTAAAAGTTACTTCCACATCATAAAAGTAATTTTGTATTGTATATCAAGTTTTTGAGTTTTCTAAATTTTACGTTTAAACACAAAAACTTCACACTTTTACCTTATTGCAATATAACAATACGTCATTTGGCTATTGCTCATGATAATCAAATTTTATTGCCAAATTCGATTTTTGAAATATTCCATGATAAAATGAATTAGATTGATAAAGTGTAATAAAATTTAAATAAAAAGAGAACTATACTAAAACTGAACAATTATAAGTACCTATAGAAAAAGAGGTCTAGAAATTTCTTCTGATATGTGTGATCTTCGGAATGGGGTAACAGAAATTTTTAACTATATTCGCTATAAATTTTTATAGAAAATATGATTTAAACATCACCTTAACATTAACACTTAAAATCTTTTATATCTTTTAAAGGGAATTATTTTCCATAGTTTAATGATAATTTAATGTCAATTGCCAACTCAAGGATAATTCACTATATTTGTTAATTTTATCAACTATTTAAAACGCAAAGTATTTAATGCCCCTTTTTAAAAATTGAATTAATTATGAAGGAACATTATACTTATTCTAATTTTTTTAATTTACAAATTTCTTTATTGAATTTTGCTTTAATTTTCAATTTAATTTAGTTAGAATAGTTTAATTGCTTAGAATTCATTTCCTTACCACTTCCTTGTCTTCCTCCATTTGCTCGGTTTGCAGAGCTGTCTGTGATTACAGTTTCTGTAGATGTTACTGGAACTCCTGAAAATAATAAGAATGAATGAAAAAATTTGATTTATGAATGTACAAATGTACAGATGTGTGAATACTGATATAAAACTGATCGAGATATGTACGAATCTCCACAGCATATCAGACATATTATATTGTACGAGAACATTATTAAATTATGTTACTTTTCGTAAAAATGAATTAATTGGCAATTGAAAATAGATATTAAATTTCGGAGTTTTAAATTTAAAAATTGTACTTTTCATTTTTTTAATTCCAGAATTTTAATTAAGTTAATATTTTATTTAACTTGCTAAAAATTTATTTCCTTACCATTTACAACTCTTGTAACTGTAGTTTCTGATGATGATAATGGAACCTCTGCAAATATTACAAATGAATTAATCACTGATTTATAAATACAGATGGTTGCTTAGTAATCAAGAGAGGTAAAAACCACTCTAAATTTAGACACACACACACATATCATAATAAAC
This sequence comes from Latrodectus hesperus, assembly GCA_037975125.1. Lineage (NCBI taxonomy): Eukaryota > Metazoa > Arthropoda > Arachnida > Araneae > Theridiidae > Latrodectus > Latrodectus hesperus. Next base: position 90,371,030 of record CM075856.1, read on the forward strand.
GATATTACTTTTCAACTATGTTAATTTATTTAATATTCATAAAGTGAAAACATGTGTAAGATAAGAAAAATACCTGTAATAATGTATATAACATAAATTATTAAAAACTAGCTCCAAAACTTGGAAAATAAAATTGCAGATTTTTTGACATTAAATCTATTTTTAATTGCAGATAGAAAATTTTTGAAGAATATATTTGTAACTCGAGGATGAACAGATTTATTTAAGGACCACATGCATATAAAAATTAATGATTTTTGTAATATTCGTGAAAATATTTCTTCCTTTAAGCCAAATCCAAATATAATTGTTAATATTGTTAAGTGCATTTTTCAATATATATATATATATATACATATACATATATATATATATATATATATATATATATATATATATATATATATATATATATATATATATATATATATATATATATATATATATATATATATATATATATATATATATATATATATATATATATATATTGAGTTTACTATTATATTTACAATTGACATTATACTTCACAACATTCCAAGAATATCTAAATATTTGAACCACATGAAAAGAAAAATAAGCTTTGCTCTTTCTTTATTGAAATAATGAAATTTTAATAGCATCAAATGACATTATTTACTCATTCAAAAATTAAATATGAATTTAGTTTATTTTGATTAGTTTTTTAAAGTAAATTTGTAAGAAATTTTTTTTCTTATCTTATACAAAATGAAGGGAAAATTACATTTTTCAAACTGAAGGAAAATTTTTTAAATTTTTGAACTAATAAATATGAGTATTATTTTCATTTAATTATTATTATATCATTTTCGTACATAAAAATAATAATTTAATTTTGATGAATCGGTTCACAATTAACCTTTTGACATCAATGAATATGTGCTTCTTAAATGAAGGAAAGCATTATAACTAAAGTTATAAATTAATTTTTGGTTTATTTTCAAATATAAATTGAAGCTTTTTTAACATGATGTAATGTTTATTTGCTTTAAATTTTTTTTTTAATTTTCAATAGAAGTTTATTAAAACAGTCATCACAAGAAATATTCTTTGGTTAGTAAATGCTTTTCTTCCCTTCATGATTCATTTTAATATATTTTAGTTTTAAATGCTGCATACCTTAATCACAAAGGGCATTCACCTTTTAATTTAAATTTTAATATTTTCAAAAAATCACGAATGTGTGTTGTTGTTGTCGTTACTTAATTTATAACTTTAGTTATAATGCTTTCCTTCATATTTTTTGGACAAGTTAGGCTTGCTTTAAAGGCGGCTATGGGAATTTAAGCTTTCATTTTAAGCACCACGAATGTGCACAAACCAGAACACTACGAATGTGAAAGAACGACTTTGCTCTAAGACTACTCCGATAGATAGCACCTCAACAGGGTCCTCTCCCTCAATTTTGAAATCGATTTCGAGGAGAAGATAATTTTCCACAAACCATTACACCCATGACCATGTTCAATGATCAACCACACGACTTTCAATCCACAGGTTTTAGAAACACATATATCGCTGGTATTTTATGTGTCTTTGGCGACATTGGAATTCGAAACTAGTCCTTCCGGAACGAAGGCCACTTCCCTAATCACTAGGGTACGATGAATTTGAGTATATTTTTTAGAAATGATTTGTTCATAATAAATGTATTAAAAATAAGTGAATTTAACTGTAATTAATTCGTTTATTGAAGGAAAAACATTTAAGTAGTTTTAAAATAATTTGAAAAAATTAGTAAAATAGTTTATATATATTTATAAGCATGTATTTTAAAAATAAGTATGTATATTTATATTTTTTGAAGATAATGGTTAGGTAATTAAGTTTACTTACTGTAAACATGAACTGGAAAGCAAATAGTATAAAAACATTATAATTTTGAATAATAAATTTCTTTTATCAAAAATTTTGATTCTTAGCTTAAAAGTAATCAAGCTTAATTCTAATTTCAAATTTAATTGTTCAAATTGTTTTTGTAATAAATTAAGTATATTTAAAAATCACAAACTGATTATTTGTAGTAAAATTAACTTCAATATTTAAATATAATATTTTTATGAGTTATTAAAAACATTTCATTTTATTTTGATCCTTCTGGTAAAAAATATACCTTTTAAAAATTCAAAAAGATTTCACTTGTAATTCATGCATTTTTCATTTCAAAATTCAAAAGAGTTCACTATGTTTCTGTCAATTTAATTGTAAAAACTCCCATCTTACAAACCATAAATGCCACACGTAATTTCCTCTTTAATTCCCTTTTATTATATGGGAAAGATTACTTTAAAAAATGAAACATGACGATAATCTTATTAGCTTTCTCTGAGTCCAACGATATGCACTTAAATAGTAGTAGCATTTCTATTAGCAATGATGATTTAATATTAATTTCTAAGATTTTACTTCTTTTAGAAAATTTTGCTTAAATTTACTTTGGAAGAATTAGATTTAAATAACTAATAAAAGGAAAGTTATTGATTTCTAAGTTTTAAATTTTTTTAAATAAATGAATTAAATAACTGAATACTGTTGAAAGATAATTAAATCAAAACTTAAAATTTTCGAAATGTGTCTCATAAAGTTTTATATTGATATAATTTTAATTTAGAAAAATTTTAAGGTCTCAATAATATGATATACACTATTTATATAATACTATAAATATTTTGATACAGCAATAAATATTTTGATAAAATTATAAAAATATTTAACAAAATATTCTTAAATAATATAAATATATATTATAACATACAAAAAACATCACAGGATAAACATAAAAATTAATTTAATATAAGTAAATATATTTACCATGAACTGAAATACAGTAAAAGCAATATGTTAAGTTTAAAAGGTAAATACTATGTACAACAAAAAATAACTTTCAATATTCGAAAGAAACAGGCGTTTCAAAAAAGAAGTAACGAAAGTTTGAAAAAAAGAGTAAGAAATAAATTGAATAACGCATTAAATTAATATTATATGTTTAAATGTGTGGAAATTTTCCATTGGAAAAAAATTTTAATTAAAAGCATACTTCTGAAAATTTTAAAAAAAGTATTCTACTTCTAATTCATAAATTTTTCATTTCAAAATTGAAAAGAGTTCACTAAGTTGTTGTCGATTAAATAGTAAAAAATCCCATCTTACAAACCATAAATGCCACACGTAATTTCCGCTTTTATTCCCTTTGATTATACCGACAGTATATTGGTCCTCCCTTAGTTCAATCACGATTGAAGGAATGATAATAGCTCAAAACATCAAATATCTGATGTTAATAATCCTGTTTCTATGGAATTAAAAACACTCCAAAGTTTAAAGTTTCTCCTTTTTCTCTTAGAAATCATCATAATGAATTTTCTCTCTTTCTACAGACTTCCATTAAATCTTTGTAAACTTTTAAATCTTACATACAAGTAGTATTATAACAATGTACAGTACTCTTGTATTGTAAGACTGCCTTGGTCGAATATTTCTAGACATGAAACTTTATATGGTTGTTAACGTAACATGTTTTCATACTTCTGTCTCTAACTCTAAAATGAACACTTCATTCATATTTGCTTTAAAAACTGTCAAGAATATCTGAGTGTTAACATTTAGCGGTCACTTTTAATATAGCAAGCTTTCTTTAAGCCACAGATCAGAATTGTTGTAAAATATGTAAATATTGCTCAAGGAACAAGATTATTTGACTGTTTTATTGCTTAAGTCATATTATTTATGTTATAAGAAGCATCAAGAGAATCATTTTTCTTTCCATGAAATCATATTATGCAAAAACTTTTTATCTTTAGCTAATATTAAGGTATGTTTAATAAATAAGACGAACATTTAAAACTTTAAACAAACTATACTTTCCAAAATATTATGTGTAATGCCAAAAATATGTAATAATATATTTTATTTCACATTATTTTGGAAACAAATCTAAAATCTCAGCTGCTTTGAAAAAATAAAATACTCTCCGAATCCAATCTTGGAAATATATTACATTATAACTTGCATATTCTTTATTTTAAAACCATAAATATATGACTAATCCGAAAATATGTGAATAAAATTTTATTATCAAAACAATATAGTAAAATGTCAAAACATTATTTGCTCAAATACTATACTTACCATCATCTGAATAATAACAAATGAGAATTTTTAAGCAATTTATCAAAGGAAGCACAATTTTGTAACGTGATAAACATGTCTGAAAATATTATTGAGGTACATTTATGATTGCATATGAAACTTGACATTTAAAATTAAATGATTGTTATTTATTAATAAATTTATATACGTATATACAGCAGCTTTTCAGGCATTGTAAGATTCCTGATAAGAATCAATCATTTCACACAAATGGAGGAGGAGAGTATTGTCTGATGCGCCATTTCACATTGTCCCAAATATTTATTATGGTGTTAGACACAAGATCTAGGTTTTGTGATGACTAGTGAAGGTATTTTAAGTCATATTGATGTTCAGCGAATCAATTATGAACATTTCTGTAATGAGGAATAGTTCCATTTTAATTTATAATATATCCATCGCGATCAGAGAAAAATGCCCATTGTAGGATTGCACTTGATCTACCAATATATCTATGTATCTCATGGCTGTTTGTTTACCCTCCAAAAATATTAGGGTACCACTTTCACGCCAGTAGAACATACTCCCATTTGTAATACACCCAAATGTCTCATGCGCCAATGATAAATAAGGCAAGTAAGTAAAAGTTGTGAGGTAAAGCAAATGGATGAAGAAAGACGAATTCGGGTCTTAATGGGGTTCTCATCAAATTCCGCTTCACCTATCCCTGCAAAATAAAGTTTATTGTGATTCCTCCGACTACGTTATCCGTTTCCAACTCTCAGATGTCCAGTATCTTCCTTCCCGACACAACTGAAAAAGAATTTCTGCTTTTTGGACAACAATGGTTGTTTTTCTCAAAAGAATCTGACTACATTTCGATCTTCTGCAGTTATCTGTGTATTGTTCTTGAAGGAATCTGTTGGAATTTATTGGTTACTAACATTACTAACAATGGTTACTAACAATTAAAACAGCTGAATCTCTGTGTTGTAGTTCAACTATTCAGAGAAGACACTAGCGTTCTAGAGGAAATCTGTTGGAATTTTTTGGTTACTAACATTACTAACTAACAATTAAAACAGCTGAATCTCTGTGTTGTAGTTCAACTATTCAGAGAAGATACTAGCGTTCTAGAGGAAATCTGTTGTAATTTTTTGGTTACTAACACTACTAACAATGGTTACTAACAATTAAAACAGCTGAATCTCTGTGTTGTAGTTCAACTATTCAGAGAAGATACTAGCGTTCTAGAGGAAATCTGTTGTAATTTTTTGGTTACTAACACTACTAACAATGGTTACTAGCAATTTAAAGCAGTTGAATCTCTGTACTGTAGTTCAACTATTTGGAAAAGACACCGGTCACGCTTTTGGAAGACTGTGCTAAAACCACAGCAACGTCTTCTGGACAAGGATTATGGGTACAAGTTTTAATTTTTTAAAGAGTGTATATAGCCGTTTTTAACAACCCAGAGAAAAATTCTGTCTTCCGAATCAAGTCCTGTGCTAAATGGGTATAACAAAAAGGCCATTTTTGAAATTGTTAAAAATCTGTCATTTTTCTTCCATTTTATGCCATTCATCGTGAAATGATCTCTTATACATTATTTATACTAACAGAGGTTTAACCCACATCATAAAAAGAGAGAAATAATTTAAATGAAAATCTCAAAAGTTTCAAATTCATAGGCACTGTTTATATACAATGCATAAGTGAACATAATATCAATAAAGCTTTAAAGTAAATTTTTTTCTGAAAGGATTTCATTTTTATGAAAATTAGATAGGATTATAGAAAGAATATAGGGATCGTATTATTTACCTGGAGCTGAAAAATAACATAAAAAAGATATCAGTTTATTATGTATTTAACTAAAATGTTTTGGAATAATTTTAATCATTTTAAATATTTCAAGAACTTACGAGGTACAGCTCGAGATTCAACTGGAATGAAATTTAAGCAATTAATACAAATATATTTTCAAAACAATATTCTTAAATATTATAAGCTAAAAACTATTACCTAAATATAAATATTGTTTTTAAAGTTTAAGATATGGTATTAAGATATTATAATCACTTTAAACATTAGTCTAGTTAACTCTCTAAAGTTTTTAAAACAAATAGTTACGTCTTATACCGAATACAAAATAAAAAACACGTTTTCTTACTTTGTCTAAATTTAAAACTTATAAGAATTTTCTTATACATTTGCCTATTCTTACATTACAATTATATAAAACTAAATAGAAAATGTATTAATAGTAACTCAAATGTAAAACCATATTAATTTTTTATTAATATGTAACTAAATACCATATAATGATTTTCCCCTAATGTCATGCAGAACAGTTTAAAAAGAAGCATGAATCATTTGTTAGTTTTCAAGTTAAATAAATTTATCGAGTATTAACTTTCAGTACCCAATTCTCACATATCTTATTATATTTTATTTCAAAATTTTTTAATTGATATTTTTTATTTTTCAAGCATAAAATACTTAATAAATATCAGAGCTTGTGGAACAAAATGTAAAATTGCATTTAACAACATTGATACATTTTATCTTGAATCACTCTAACAATAACAATACAATTTTGTTTATTGCTTTCAATAATTGATTTTTAATCCTTGTCCAAAAACATAAGCATTTTAGATCATTTAACTAAATAAAATTTATTGAATATAACTTCAAAATTTTAGATAAATAATTTTATGAAATACATTAATATATATATCCTTTTTAAAATAATGCAAATTATATTATAAATGCTAAACATCCTACAATTAAACAGTGAATAGCATAACATATAAAATAAACAGTTTCAAATAAAATCTTAGCATACTTTACTGATTCACTAAAATAATTATTCCTAAATATGATAAGTGGATAATATCCGTGTTTAGAAATATTAAATAATTGAAACAAAATCTTAAAAAGCAATAGCATAAATAAGTGATTAAAAGATGTCTGTTGATTTCTTATAAATTTACACAGTGTATAGCAGCTAATGTATTAAAAACATTTATTTTTGCTTTGAATTGATTTGAAATTATTTTCTTTAGAATTTAAAAATATTTTCCCTTTTAATTTATAAAAAAATTTTTAAATGATATATGCTAATTAATTATTTTTCATTGAGTTGACAAATAGATAATCTATGTACCTGCATTAATAAATACAAATTTTATTTATATGATTCATTAACAAATATTTTCAATTTATAATTAATACGATATCATGTCATAATAAACTTACTTCCACTAGCGAAAGCTAATGCAACAATCAAAACAGTTGAAAATGTGTTGGAAAAGGCCATTTTTCTTCAAGTGTTTTTTAGACTATCGTAGAAGTAAGGAAGAAAACTTCCTTTATATACGATCACACATTTTTATGAGTTCACTACCAGATGACATTATATAAATAAAATGTCCTACTTAGTAATAGGTTAAAATTTAATCACTAAAGTTTTTTCAATGGTTATGTTTCTTTGCAGATTAATAAATCAATTTTATTCAATTTAATATTTTATTTTTAGCCTAAATATCATCTAAATGTGATGTTATTTTGAAAGGGCATATTTATATAGATATTTTAACCTAAAAAATTCTTAAGGACAACTGTGCATATAGATTTTATTAAACTTAGGTTATTTTTACTATAAATATAAATTGTTATTCTCTGTAAATCTAAAGAACTATTTTATGATATGAAAGAAAACCAATTATATGCAAAAAAGAGGTAATTCAATGTTTAATAAAATCATTTTTATTTTAAGTAAATTCATACACATATACTATTAAAGTATACAAGCAATTTCCCATTAAGTTCTCAACTGAGAAATTCATATACGTTAAATTAGTAAAACTTTATAATTCTGGGATAAAAAAGTTACTGCACAATATATTGTCCATGATTTTGTATGATTAATTTCGAAATCAAATCAACTTTTAATTGTATATTTGGTTTTTATACAATTACACATTTCATAGTTTTCAAAATTTTAGTTTAAAATTAAATAATTGATTTTACAGAGCCTCAAAATAACAAACAAATATTAATCAAATGATGATTTTGTTCAATAGTTAATTTTTATATGGTGTAATTAAAATCAGCAAATTAATTTTACTAAATAGTGTTTTCATTCAAATTTTTACCAGCTTCCGTAACATTAACCGTAATTAAACATTAACACAATAAGACTTCCTATATCCGTTGGTTGGTTGTAAATTTCAAGATACTGAAAACTATTGAACTAAAAATAATGTTTCATTTAAATTCGATTTCATGCATATCATACAAATTTTCATAAAATGTTTTTGAAGAAATTAAGTGAATTATTTACACTCAGAAATCTGTGTTTTGAAGTTAAAAATCTTATCAAAGTGAGAAACAAATGAAACACTGGAAATACTTTTAAGCATTTTAATGAAGATTTTCAAATATTCTTTAATATTTATTATGGAGAAACACATTAAATTATATAATAAAATTTTATAGTTTAAAAAATTTTTAAGGATTCGATACTAAATATATGTTTTTAAATATATTTCTGATACCTTAACCAAACTGAATTTTGAGTCAATTGTTAAAATCAACAATAAATATTTCGATCCATTTCAACACGTGTGTAAAACAGTTGATTCTTTAAATTAATATACAAATTGCTTTTCATCCATCCATTTTTAAGAGTGTTAAATCCACTGCATTTATTTTAAATTGACATAAGTAATTAATTGACAGTTTTAAAGAAAATAAAACTGATTGTTGTTATTTTATTCCAAAAACCCTTCAGAATGCGTCACAAATTCTCCAATGAAACCAAATTCTACTTGCAAATTATTTGCTGAAAACTTCAGTTCGATTTTTCTATCTGAGCCCTTATTTTTGATAGGACTACTCTTGAATGCGAAAATTAAACTAAATTTTATAATTTTACATAATTTTATGCCTCAATCTCAAATTAATATAATGGCTGAAATTAAGAAAAGTTCATGTATTATATTAATTTTATTTTCCAGTTTTAACGAAAAATATGAAATAAGTAAGTGCATTTAATTTTTTTGAATTATAACCTACAATAAAGTTAAGAAATAGGAAATGATGCACCACCAAAACATTAAATATTTGCGATTATGAAATATTTTTCATTAACTTCAATGAAACGTTATATAAGCACAATCTTATACGAATGAAAAATTATATACTACATTGTTACAAAGTCTCATTGAAAATTTTATATAAAGATTTTCTTAAGTAAATACCAAAGTAAATGTGTCTTAAAATAAAATCATAAAAATGACAACAGAAATACCAAGCATAACCTTATATAAATTTAAATTCTTTATCAATTATTCTAACAATAGTCATTTACTTTTAAATCATTTTCCTAAGGAACATGACTTTTACTGACGTACAAATATTTTTTTTCATTTTTTCCTCGCTTGGTTTGGGGAAACGAAATTTTAATCATTAAATACACGAGCTCATAGTAGTTTATTAAAATATTCATTAATTATTACATTCAGTTTTCCTACAGTCATACCTATTGAAAAATTCACTTTTCCGCTTATTTCTTGAAATTCAATAAGCTATAATTTCACATTATACCTATTTTTTATTCTTGCAACCACATAGGTGATGCAGCCTATTCAAGTACCTTCAGTGTTAGTAATCTTGTTAGGAAGTATTGAGACAACTTTGAGTTAGGAACTAATTGCGGCAATATCATTTGCCATCAATAAATTGGAAAAGTATTCTGAAGACAATATTGTGTTTCTTATTGCTACTCAAGCTGCTATTTTGTCACTTACAAATACAAGGCATAATGAAAACGCACCACTTCATTCATGAAGAATGAAATTAACTGAGCTTAAAAATTCCAGGAAAAGCAATGACTTACAGTTGTTTCCTAGACATTGTGACATTTTCGGAAATGAGCCATTTTCGGAATGAGGGTTGCCAAAATGGGATCTGTCTTGTTACGATCTGACTCTTCTCCTGTGAATAACATCAAAAGAATAATTTAAAATAAGCTGAAAATAATAGAACCTCTGTACATAGTGATAGAGCTCTAAATAAGACCTGGAGTGTCTTGTTTGACAAAAGTTGTAGAATCTTCGGTTCCCTGCCTAGATCTATTGGTGTTTCATGCTTACTGACCATGACTATTTGCAGAAGCATTTACATCTTATTGGAGTCAAGGATTTGACTTGTTGCTCTCTGTAACAGCAAGGGGATGTGGATGATGACCCCCTCAAATATTGCCCCATTGTCTTAAAGTTTATGAAGACAACTCTACGAACGCTAATTTTAATTCTTTAATTAATAACAATTTATGGGATCGCAAACATCATAAATTTTGCATTTATACTGACAATATAAGTGTCTTCGAAGCATTAAAAAATATTGCAATTAATTATCACCCCGTAATTTTTCAAATATCCACCATCTTGGGAATTTTACGAAACCGAAATTATGAAATATTCTTTTGTTGGATACCTAGCTATATATGTATAAATGGAAATGATAAACCAGGTGAAGAGGAAAAAATACATGTCCGTACTTACAATACGGTATACCTCTGTACTTTTACCATTATTTATTTTATAAGATCTTACATCAATACTTTTTAATGATATACCATATGCTTGTCGCATTTTATCCTAGACAGGGCATTGTTCCATTAAACTTCATACAATCAATTAATTATTTTAGGCTTAACCATCATTTTATTGGGCTGCTCATCAGTCACAGAGATGCCGAAAACGGATATAGGGCAAAAAATGTATTTTCTGTTTCCCAGTACTATGTTTATTTTAAAAGATTTTTTAATTTAATGCAATTGTTTACTCTGCGTGTACTAGATAGTTTTGAAATATAATACAAAATGCTAAGAAGCAACTTTAAATATCTTAAAATAAATCGATTTGATATGCAAAACAAGATTTTTTACTAGTTATCAGTAAATTATAACATTATCACACCTTTAAGAAATTCAAATGTTTGCTCATATTTTTTAACAGGAATGAATAGTTTTTAAAACTTTTGTATTGGAGACACATAATAGCGTAAATGTCCATGTTTAAAACTCCTGTTGCTAAAAGATTTGTATAAAATATGTTTAAAATATTAGTATTGGGTGCAACCTGAATTCCGAGGTTGACTACAATAATCAACTTCCTGAATCAGACAGTATAATTGATTTAAATTTTAATGAAATACTTTCAATCTTTAATGTTTTAAGATAACATATTGGTATTGTTTCGTTTTAAAGGAATTGAATAAATTATAAATATTTTAATAGATGTCTAAACTTTCGTAATATTAGAAGAAAATAATGATTTATTAAAATGCAGTGAATGGCAGTAAAAATTATCTTGTAAGTCAGATTTCCCTTTAAAATTAGTTCATCTGTTAAAAAATAAAGGTTTCACAGCATTTTTTTCACTTAGTAATGATGACTAGTGTATATTGATAAGATAGCTTCAGATGCATAAATAAATAGTTAAATACATAATTTTTTGGAAAACTGTACCAATAAATTTAACTGAATTAATGAAATTTATTAATTTTAGTTAGTTTTAGCTTATATTTGTATGCATCGTATTAGGCTTATATATTCAACAAAGCAATAATGTAAATGTATTATGAGCATAGGAAATATGTTATTTGAGATTTCTTAATACAAGCATAGAAAAAAGAAAATAAGAATACACATCTACTTTTGTCAACAATATTTCATAGGTATAATGTTCATTAATTGACTTTTTTGATGCAGGAAAAGTAGAAAACAAATAAAAAAAAGTACAATTTTCGAAATGTGCTGATTCCATAAATATTGTAACATAAGAAATAATCTATGTATAATGTATTATACGCATAATAACACGTATTATGATATTTAATTAATTCGTATTTCAAAATACCTCTACAATTCCTTTTAATTTTTAAAATTGCCTTTTTTAAAGTAAAAGCATATGACATTTAATGCATAAAACCTTGTGTTTTCATGTTATTAATATAAAATATAAATAAATTGGAAATTTTATACAAATATTGGATACTTTATACAAATAAAATATAGTCACTTTCCATACAAATGTGATTATACGGAACTAATAGTACATAATCTATACATAGTCCATAATTAATTATACACATAATCTATTTGAGTAAAATTATGTAACTCTGCTTGTTTTTTCTTGGGACATTTCTTTTGCAAGACATTCGAACAGTATATTATCATATTGCATGGGAAAAGTGAATGTATTTTCACACATAATTTGATTATTGGCATTGAATTCTGATATACTATTGCATGTGAAAAGTGAATGTATTTTCACACGTAATTTGATTATTGGCATTGAATTCTGATATACTATTGCATGTGAAAAGCAAATGTATTTTCACACATAATTTGATTATTGGCATTGTATTTTGATGTGTGTTATTTTGAAAACACTCAGGTAAAAAAGTTTAGGTAGTATGAAGCATTCAGCAAGAAAAATAAAGTATCGTTTGATTGAATTATCAAAGCGTAATATAATTGAATTGATAAAAGTGGAAAATTTATGTTTTGCAGCAAATAACATGATAACAAATTTTGAAATTTGATATTTGATTTTGTATTGCAGAAAAACCACTCGCTCAACTCACAAATTGATCGCTCATTTTATAAAGTTATAGTTTTTAAAATACTTGTTTTTTTTCATTTATTATTAAATATATTTAATTTTTTGTTCATTTTAGGTATAAAATATAATAGTTTCATCTACTGAAAATGCTGCCTATTATCTAAGAAAATTCCTCCCGTAAAGAATGCAGAAGATTCTTAAATGCCAAACAGAAGCCTTAATCCATTAAGATGCTTAAAAAATCTTACAGTTTAATAATAAATATCATTTAATAAAATTAATGAAAACCTTTTATTTAAATAAATGAATGTTCTGAGAACTCTTAAAAATATTATTCAACAAAAGACGCAAGTAAGTGACAAATCTTTCAAAGTAAAATTATGTATAAACTATAAACAAAACTTCTTAAAAATAATAACTTCTATTCATGTAAGAGCATTCATTATGAGCATATTTCACTCACATCGATTAAGTATTAAAAAATTTACAACTTGCTCAATATTTCTTGCTATTGGTTTTGAATTCATAAATAATTCTAAAAATACATAAACTCAATAATAAAAAAATGATTTACAACACTATTAATTCAGTTATTTATTTGCTATGAACAATTTAGTTTTTTCACTATTGTTGCTTATGTTTGATCAAAAGAAGCGTAGAACTTTCTATAATGGGTTTGTAAATAAAGCTAGTAAAATATAAATAATATGTATTATGCATTATAGAGACTTTTTATTCATATTCACATTTAATTATCTTTATGAGAATTTCTGGTGTACATTATATGTTATAGTTCCATTAGTATTAAAGTTTTAATATAAGATCAAAATAAATTTTAAAAAATCATATTTTTATACTATGATGTTTTTATGACATCATATATAAGTCTTTGAATTAATGTTGCAGTCTTTTTTAATATATTTGCAATTACTAGTATTTCCTGAGTAATATTAATAGGAATGTATATATATATATATATATATATATATATATATATATATATATATATATATATATATATATATATATATATATATATATATATATATATATATATATATATATATATATATATATATATATATATATATATATATATATATATATATATATATATATATATATATACATCATATTTCTCAGACTAAAAGCTTTATTTAGTTGAAATTAGTCTTATACGAATATGCTCATATGCTTATTTTTTTGATTACATTCATTTCTGGAAATTTTCTCTATTCGGAGGTATGCGATTTTTCTTTTTTCTATGCATAGTTTGGAAATATCATTATGTAGATTTCAGTGAATGAGCCTGCGATGTCATTGAAGATCACAGATGGTTCTTTAAACTTTCAATTTTTGTGAAAGACTTTTAACTGCATGAAATTTCTATTTTGCATTCAACTTTTTTGCAAGTTATGGCTTAAAAACAATTTCGACATTGTTATAAGAGAACACACAAGCTGCGTGATTGCGCAAGCTGAAAACTATGGATACAGAAATAGAAAGAAGCATTTCGGGCCGCTCAAAACTGAGAAAAATCATAAGAACTTGACAGAATCAGGAATCTAAAAATTGCGATTCACAGTAAACATAACCTACAGGACCGACTATTTAAACAGGAAACAGAGACAGTGGTTAAAACAGTTAAAAAGTGTGGCATTAGTAATGAACTTACAGGATGACACCAAAGACAAAATGTCCTCTGTTTTCGGAGGACTCACATATTGATTTAGAAAATACTTCAAGTGGTTCTTCGGTTTCCTCTGAAAATGAATCTCTGGGTTTGATGAAGAAAATTAAATGCATTATTTCCCTGATAGAATGGGTGTTTTCAGGATGTATTACTTTATATTAAAAAAACACTGGGTTTATGTATTCTACTCACTCACGTCTAGATTCACACGAGAGGGTAATTCTATTCGTTTATTGATCTCGAGGAAATAAAACACAAGTTACATCCATTTCGATAATGTCAAAAGACACAGTTTTGAATGTCGTAGAAACATGATTTAAGCAAGAAAGATGGTAATCATATTAACCTACATGTGGACTGTAGTGTAACTGATTTTTGTGCGATATTGATATGAAACATTTGAATATTGTGTCCCTCCATGTGCAAATTGATCAAGCTTTTCTCCCTATAGATTCTCTTCGTGAGCAAGTTTTTGAGTATGCAGAGTATCCAGCTAAATCTTCAGACATAAATCTAATACATTGCTTTGAGAGAGATTTAGAAACCTAGTTGCTGCTCGAGCATCGCACATGGAAATATAGTAGTTTATAAGATAAGTTATTACTTTGTTTGCTTCTACTGTCGTTATATGAACTTGAAATGGAGTTACTCAACATCTGGTCCCAAGTTCTCATTGCAGTATTTTATTTAATTGATAGTTTGGAAAAGTCAATGCAACTAACGTATTACACAATCTCTTCTAAAACTAGTTTTTTCTGTATATATCACAATGTTCAAAATAAAACTGGGGTGTTTTCTAAACTGTATTTTCTATATATATATGTTACTATATATATTTTCTATATATAATATTCTGTGTATTATATAATTTTATATATATAATATTCTACATGAAAATAAACTGATTTCATGTAGAATAGACTTCTCTCTCAGCTTAAAAAGATTTTTTTGTTATAAATCGTATTTGTATTTAATTCTGTAAATTTCTATGCCCCATTTGAAGCAACATGATTTTATCACGTTTCATTCAATTTTCGTATAAGTAAACTTATTTATTTTTAATTTAAACAGGAGAAACTTGTTTAAAAAAGTTAAAGTAACTTTAACTTTTTTAGAATAGTTTATTACACAACTTTTATGTGCTAAAATTCAATGTATTTAAAATAAGACTTAAATCGTCATATGTTATTAAGATAAAACTTTTAATGAATGAAAGCTGTTATGGGATTTATATATATTCCTTTTACACTTTTCTATAGACTGCTGAATCTTTCTATATTTTTCAAATTAATTGTCTCAAATTTATTTATTTAAGTTTTTGAGAAAGTCAATAGTAAAGGTAGAAAGCAAATTTAATATATCGGATTTGAAATATAAACTTACAAATACCTGCTAGGGAAATAAATATTCCCCTCGTGCAATTTCCCTAGACATTTTGGTACTTCTAGTTCGAACTTAAGAAATATTTGTTCCCTTCCACTCCTCAGACATATGAGACAGCAATAAAATAGATATGGAAATAAAATTTTTCTGAACACACAAGAATCCTTTTAGACATACTTGTAAAGACAGCCTTTCATTCTATTCATATTTTATTTCAGAGAAATGTGTATTCGATAAATCTGATCTTTTTCATAACTATACTACATTTCAGAAGCTTGTTTTTCCCTATACTTTAAATAAAAATATGGTATTTGCAAGACATACATGCAATTGTGTGCTGTATAAAATATAATGGCTTTAATGTATTGATTTATTTTCTTCATTAAAATATTCCTCCCATTGTTCATTTTAAAAATATGCTTACATTACAAAGCCATAGAGCTGATGTAAACTTAAGATTTAATTGTTTTTATAAGAATGATTTATTGAGTGTTGGGATTTTTTGCCTAGTTCGGCTTTTCATTATTGATTCTTATAATGAGATTCAAAAAATATGTTTTCATTTAATATAAGATATATTTAATGCAAATATGTCTTCATAAAGTGCAAGAAGCATTTATTATACTTACACATTGAAAAAGCATTCCAATTTCCATTATTAGAAATTTTATGAATTCCTGTTAAAAATATAACTAACGATAATTTTTAATCTCTTATAATGTTTAATGTTAAATATTACTAAAGCATAAATTTATCTGAATATGCATATACTGATAAAATTTAGATTTTGTGCGTATTTGCTTTATTACTACATAGAATATTTTCTGTTTTACTTGGTTTATTAGATCTATTGTTATAATTTTCTCTGCCAGCTCTTAATTGCAAATATATAACATTATGCTTAACCAATACTTTAATAATTTTTAATTTTTTGTCAATAATCTTCTCTGGATCTTTGTTTTAAAACATTTTTTCTAATGGATATTATGGATTTGTAATATATTCCGTGTGTTCTTTATTTCTGCTTCATAGTACATTAAGCTAAATATTATATATTATAACAAACTAACATCAAAATGTGTTTCTGTATAATATTTCTGTAATATTGCATATATTTCTAATGATTTTGTAAAACAATATTTTAAAAAATTACTCTCATTTAAATAATTTTATTCAATAAGTTATAATAAATTGTTTCATAAATTTACCTTTTAACTACACTACTCATCATAATTAAAGTATATTGTAAAACTCTTATAAAATAACAGTGTAAATAACATATAATCATTTACACAATTTAATGTTATTTAATAAATTTCTGATGTTATTTACTTTTTCTTAAAAATATTTAAAAAATTACTCTTTTTGAAGTCGATAAAAATAAATGTCTTAAGAACTCCAATTATTAAAAGAATCATACACTTTAATTATAAATAAAATCATCCATACTTTTTTAAGAAACTTAAATAAAATCTTTCATTGTATCTAGATCTGATTAGTTGTTAAGTAATAAAAAAATAGTAAAAGGCATAAATCCAGAATGATAGCCCTGTAATTATAAATCATCCGTATTGTATATCTATAAAAGTGCAAGTTATGTATATTAAACGGATCAATTGACACACACATATTAATATATTCATATATTACATTATGCTCTAAAATTATGAAAAACGATGGTTGGTTTTACCTTTTTATTGAAAAAATAGAAAAATTATTGGTTTTCTAACTGTGTTCTACAATACTTCAGAAATTGATATTCACATATTTGCTGTTAATGCTTAGAAAAATTTGAATAATTAAAAGTATGTATAAAGAAAAAGGCGCTTAAAAGATATTAGAAAACATGATGACATTTATTGTACTATATAAAATAAGGTTAAAAGTACTTTTATCCACATTAAAATGAGCAATAAGATCATTTAGAGTATTCGCTATATAAATCTCAAAACATTCTAACAAAAATCTGAAAATAAAAGGTTTATTTAACTAACTATTCTAAATTAACACTTAATACAAAATTTAGAACATATATTCCATTTTAATAGTTTCTGTTTTGCGGATTAGTAAAAAGAAAGGCAATGAATATTTTGATCATGAAATTAGTATTAACTTATTTACATTTTTTGGAAAATTGTAATGATAATGTCTTTTTACGCTGCATAATGTCAACTGGCATTAGTTTAAACAAACATGTCTATATCAACAAGCTATCTAAAACAAGATTAGTCAAATAAGCATGGCATATATTATATTGAAAATAATAAGAAATGAAGAGAAGGTATGAATAAATTTCAGATTATAAAATTTCCTTTTATCTGATTTATGTTTTCAAAATTTCAAGTGTTACCAACAACAAGCTACTAGAGATGAACTGGTTTTCAAATAATATTTTATTAGTGTGGACAATTGTACTGCAAATTATTATTTTCCTAATTTTATTAACTTTTTATAGATATAAAAGCAAAATATATGTTAATAATGTTTTTGAGATGGATATCTCATTTTACATACGCATGTGAATCTCACTTCGTAGAAATATAAAATATGAATGGTCATTAAAGTCTTGACATTTCTTCTTCTTCTTCATAGAATTGGGTTTGTATGTCATTGGGCATCTCTGCTTTTATCAGCATTTTGTACCATTAATCCAAACCCAATGTTTCCTAGTTCCAGTTGCTCGGGTCACCCACTTTATTAAAAAAAGTCCGATAACCTTTTAATGGAGTCTAGGTGCAACTCTCTAGTATGGATGATGCCTAAAGAAGTTAATCTAGGGAGGGCAAGAGCCTCGCATTCATAAATGATATGCTCTGCCGTTTCCTCTTGCGTATGACATTTCCAGCAGATAGGGTCTTGCTGAAACAGTCCCATCTGGTCAGAAAGTCAGTCATTCTAGGGTAGCTTCCTGACTTTCACCAGAAGAAGATGGTTTGGAGGTCATTTCTACCTCAAGTGAAGTATTCATTACTGCCCCTTTACAAGATTGTCTCTGAGTTCCCTTGTCTTTTTCAGCAAGGTCTACTACAGAGGCTTCACCTGAAAATGCAGAAAGTTTGTTATTTCTTGTGTCTTTTCAGCCACATGATATCAATTAATAAGCTCAGGTAATATAAGTCCACCCAGCATTGCCTGAGTTACTGAACAAGGCAAATTACTCTAGAAGTTTGCCAGGCAACTAGAGGCTCCGTTAAGACACCAATACCGCGGTGCCAATTAGCCCTAGGCACGGATCGCATAACACCAGGGTTTACGGGAGCTGGTTTGCGACCTCTGATTCTATATTCAAGGCTATCCTGTCATTCCCACAGGACATTCGGCGATCCACCACCTGCCGACGCGCCTGGTGGCTGCTCAAGCCCCAGGAAGATACGCGTACCCCCTGGTTCCAGGAGTCTTGATATTTAATATTTAATAAACTTGGCAAAAGAGCTATTTCACTTGAAGTATAAAGTTGAATTTCAAAAAAATTTATCTGAGTTTCAAAAATAGTTATCTTATTAATTATAAAGTGAAGTTTCAAATAAAAATAAGGTAATTTTCAAAGTTAATGTAACAAACTTTGATTTCTATTGTTTAATAATTTCAATTTTATTGAATTTTTAAATTTAATTAATTTAATAATAAATTAATATTAAATTAGCATCTTTTTTAAGAAAATATATAATATAAAAAAGTTTATTTTAAGTTCATAATTACTACAGTAATATATAAGAAAAGAATTTAAGTATTATATTAATTTATTTTAACTCTGATGCTCTTGTATTAAATATTTTATATTTCATTTTAAAACTGAATTATTTTTTAAAGATTGTAAATATTGATTATTAATTTTTAAAGATTAAAATATTGTTAATGTTATTAAAATTATTTTAAACTTTGCAATTTTGTGCTTTATCTCAAATTTTAAAAGATCTAAGATTTATTTAATTTGTATAATTATGCTAAAATATTCATAAAACTAATTTTAGGTTATATATTTTATGTATCCAAAAAACTTGCAATTAAATAAAAATTTTCTATTTTGAAAATATTATATTCATCAAAACTCTTGCTTAATGAATTATGCATATGGTTTCAAACATAGGTATAATACTTTTATACTCAAATATTTTTCTTAGATGCGAGCGTATAACATTTTTGTGACAATTTCTCCAGTAATCCTCTCGTATTTTCAATTAGACATGGAAACTTAAAAAGAATTCCCATGTCGAGAAAGATAAGTCTGGACATTCTCATTCAATCGGAAGACCATGATGTCACATAAGTTAATTCACTGCATTGAACAATCTTATATCCTCCCTAAATACATCCTTTTCCATTAATTTTGGTCGCATCATTTGTTACCGTTTTATTTGAAGTAGATTTTGTAGGAATAAAATGAAAGATTTTTTTATATCTTGAGCTTAGTTCTAACTTACTTTAAGCTTATGTGAATTTCTAATGTATAATGAAATAATTACATGAAATTAATCCTTGCTTTTCAAATACATTTTTATTTTTGTAATGCAACTTTTGTATTTTTTATAAAAATTGACGTTTATTCAATTATTTTAAAAGAAACTCAATAAATATATTTAAATAAATAATTATCATAAATTTATATAATTTAATAATATATTTTAAATAATTATCATAAATAATTTTATCATAAATTTTGATTCAAAATACAAATTCACAATTATATAAATTTCCTTATGTACAATAGAATTAAAATAATAATAGAAAATTAGAAAATTTTAATTTTACGCACACCATTGAATATATTTTAAGACACAATATTAATTAGGTGTAGATGCTTAAATTGAAATTTTGAATTGATTTCTAAGACAAGTGAAATAAAATTTACAAATGTGATAAACATATATGAGAAAGAGCAAATTATGCCTAACCATAGTTGCTAAATAACAAAACTATAAAAAAGTTTAAACTTAAATGTAAAAATTGAATTTTTTGATTTAAGAACTATTAAATATTTTACAGAAATTAATTTTTGAGAACACTAAGGCTTTAAGAATTATTGAAATTTTACTGGATGAGAAATGAAGTATGATTTAGAGATTAACAGAAGTTATATTCAAATTTAAACTAACATTTCAGGATACTGCATTTTTTATCTATAAGGTGTATTGGTGATTGTAAAATAAAATATATTTATTTATACTTTTGCATAAATTTGATGATAACTTATTATGAATACGTGTCCCACATTTAGTGCAATTTAAGTAAAAATAAAATTAAGTAAAATTATAAATTATATACATATACATATAAATATATATATGAATATATATATATATATATATATATATATATATATATATATATATATATATATATATATATATATATATATATATATATATATATATATATATATATATATATATATATATATATATATATATATATATATATATATATATATATATATATATATATATATATATAACATATATAACTATAAATAATATTTTTCGAAATAAATATTTCCATTAATAGTACCACAGTAACTGATATCTTTGAATCTTTGAAACCCGTCAGTTATCTTTTTGGCTACATTACTAATAACTTAATGATTACTAAATAAATTTAATAAAATTTATTAAATTTAAAAAAACAATATATTTACAAAAATTTTTTCAATGATTTAAATGATTAAGTAAAAACTTTTATGAACTTGAAAATGTTAAAAGTAATTATTTATTTTTTTCGAAACTTATTTATATGGGATTCTAATTGTCACTAAGTAAAAAACATTTTGTAGGAAAACAATATATGGAAATATTACATTTATCAATACTGATTCAAACCATGAAGTCATTTCCACTTTCTCTTAATCATAAATGTTTATTTTATGAGACAGCACAGTAGGAATGGAAAGTAATACTCCTAATATTCTGATACAATGCGAAAATGAACTTCATGCAGTTTATAACACCTGCCTCTTTTTCATAAAACGACTTTTTTTATTTATGAAGCATGAGTTCATTTATTTAAATGTTGCCGTTATTTGTTATTATCTTGTGTATTCATGTCTATACGTCTATACTTGTGTATTTATATTATCTAGTATATATATATATATATATATATATATATATATATATATGTATATATATATATATATATATATATATATATATATATATATATGAAGAACTTAATATTATTATATCAAGGCTATAAGCATTTACACAATTTTAATAAAATTGTTAGTTTATTTAATTAAAGTAGAGAGAAAGAGAGAGAGAGAGAGAGAGATGTGTGTGTGTGTGTGTGTGTGTGTGTGTGTGTGTGTGTGTGTGTGTGTGTGTGTGTGTGTGTGTGTGTGTGTGTGTGTGTGTGTGTGTGTGTGTGTGTGTGTGTGTGTGTGTGTGTGTGTGTGTGTGTGTGTGTGTGTGTGTGTGTGTGTGTGTGTGTGTGTGTGTGTGTGTGTGTGTGTGTGTGTGTGTGTGTGTGTGTGTGTGTGTGTGTGTGTGTGTGTGTGTTTTATACAATATTTATATTAAATAATCTAAGAGCTAGTGAACACTTTTGTTATGAAAATATTAGCATTTAAAGGCATTTGCTTCGTAAAACGATTACTATGAAATTTTAATGAAATGTATTTAATAAAAGCTTCATTGGTATAGAAATACTAATATATTTGAATGATATAAAATTGTGTATAAACTATTCTTATAAGCTATATTGCTATAATTTGTCTATATATAAGCTATAATTTGTCTTTGGTAGTCTAACATCAATACATATGGATATAAATACTCAATTTTTTAAAATTTTTATCTTATTATTCAAATGCATCTAAAACTGATCCATTAACTTAAGCTTATACTTTAAATGATTAAAATAAATATGAAAAAAATATTACAGATATACGGGAGAAAAATATATAATATTTTTTAACAATTCTAAATTAGAATTGAGGACATATTTAGACATTTAATATATGAAATTCTCAATCAGCAATTCTAGGGAAATTTATTAATTTTTGAAAATAAAATAAGACAAACTGATAACAATTATTTCTCATATGCTAGTTACAAATATTTGTTTTTGAATCCATAGTTTATTCCTTCAATTTAAAATTTGTCTCCATTTGATAAAATTCAAGGGTTATTGATGAAAAACTTGATCCTCAAAAATTGATTCATTTTTAATTAGGCAAATATTTAAGTGACTATGCGTTAAATTGAGAAACATTAAATTTTGAAAAAAAATTGAGATCATTTACTAAACATATTATGTTTTATTAACTTGACGGTAAACAGTTTTTCATAGAACTATTATTCACATTTATTGTATTCATGCCATGTTTCGTCCGTATTTTTTAAAGGGCTTCTTTTCCTATTTATAAGGTCTAATTAGCCCTCGTGTGCAAAAAATGACCGTTGAGCGACCGACAAACCAAACAAACCATCCTATTTATAAATTTTTTCAATAGAATATGATTTATTTTTAAAAAAAGCAATAGATAAAAAGTACTAAATGATACAGATTGACATTTATGTAGAAAATACATTGCATCTTTCAATGAAATTTTTGTTTCTTGTAGATTCTTCCACATAAACAGTCATGACTAGTAAATAAATTTTCGTAATTTTCATAAGTGCGAAGTATTTAATTTAAAATACTGATTAACTTATCATAACATTTATTTTATAACAAAAATATTATCAGCTATTAATAAGCTTTAAATTTAGGAAATTCCATATTCTGATTTAAAACTTGACAACTAGATAGATGTAGCATGATTTCATTCAATAATTTATAAGCAAACATAAAATGATTTTTCTTTTTTTTTAATTTACGGAATGTGTTTAACTTGATATGGACTTTCCATGGAATAGAACAACAATCAGTATAAGTTTCTTTTTCAATCAATATTTAACTGAAGATATATAAAGATTCCTGTAGAGTTTCTGCTTTTTGTGAGTGCAATGACTGCTACAAAAGCTCGGGGAAATTGTTGTGTGTTTCCTGCTTTACATTCAATAAAACTGGCTTGCAGTATTAAAATTCTTCTCTGAAGCAATGCTCTTACACAGCTTTTAGCTCTCAGGAAATCTATATGTCCTCATATTAAATATGAAAGAATTCATATATACACTTTAATTGTACGATACACTCACATTGCAAGCCAATTTGAAATATCTTTTGATGAGAAGCCTGAAATCATATAAAAACACTAAAAATTAAACTAAAATATGTGGCACGACAGCCCATGTGGGCCATAGACTACAGTGCCCATCTATATTTTCCTGACTGAGAGGCCCTGGGATGGGAAGCATATGTCCCGATTAGGTAGTCAGCCTATCAAGAAACCTTTATTGTTTAGTTCCCAAGCATGTTTGCCTCTCAGTTTATCGACCCACTGAAGGGATGAAAGGCTGTTAACCTTGACCAGTCCAAGAATCGAAACTCGGACATGAGAGCGAGAAATTCTACCGCTTATAGCCACTGGGCTTCTAAAAGCAATCAAACTGTGGAACACTTTACAGCACTTTTTATCATTCTAATTAACTTTAATCCAATATTGATGCAATAAACTCCTAAAAAATAAAGGTATTTGCAAAAATCAAAAAAAATTTTTATAACGCTTCTGAACTTTATTTTATAAATAAAATTTGATTTCAACACTATATAATTTTTTATTAACATATTTTTGTAATTTAAGTAAATTTAATTTAAAAATTACTAATAGATATTTGATGACCTAGACTAGTGGTCGGCAAAGTGCGGCTCTGAAGATGCATGTGGCTCTTTGTAAGCTTAAATGCGGCTCCGGCACAAATATCCACGGAAGGCGCCAAAATATATTATTTTAAAATAAATTTGGTAAGGAAAATTTAGATCTTATTTCGATAAATTAAAATTTTACTATAAATCGAATGCATGTATAATTTCTTGTTTAAATTAAAAGATAGATAGGTAATTAAAATTTTATATTGTTTTAAAAATATGTAACGAACATCTATTTTAATATTATTGGTTTTTGTAAACGTAAGTACAAACCATGTACAAATTACCGGCTGAAATTGTTCGCGTGTTCTCAGCGCATTTTGGTATGATACAAAGGTACCACAAGCATGCGCGCGCATACTTTTTCTAAAGTAGTGAGGGAGGGGTACAAACTAGCATAACAGATCAGATATTGCAGTGTGAACAGTTTTGTATTATCAATCGTGTCTGCAGTTGTAATGTCTTATTAAAAAGTTGTTGTATATTTCAATCAAGCTGCATATCTTACAGGTATTTTTATACGGTTTTATTCACCTGCTATATATATTACAGAGCTTCAAGGATTCGTGTCAATTGAGAGTTGATTAAAACAACCACTTAATGAACACAAGACTTTTATTCGTAAAAATTTCACTAGATATGAGAAATTCCCGCTGTAACAATCACAATTATACAGCTACAATTCGTCAGATACAATAAGAAACAGCTTTTAATCACAAGTCTCAAATACCTCAGGCAGAGAACAACTAGCAGTCACAACTAATCGTCTTCACAAAACTGCCTCTTCCATGTTCGTCGTCCATTCCATTCCATGTCGGGCTGCGGTATTTATATCTGACTTGGCGGAGAAATCTACCAATTTCGCCAAGGCTCTGGAAGCTTTTAGGCTATCTCGCTAAATATTGGTCCTAGAGCTTAGGTGAGGGATGTTTCCAGAAGTATTCATTTCTCGCCAAGTCACTGAGAATCTCGCCAACTGTCGACAAGTCTCCAAGCTTTCTTGCCAAAACATCGCCAAATCACCAAATCATTAGAAAATCCGCTTTTAAACTACAACACGTCTAAATACCGCAATTTTTGCCCAAAATGTGAGAACTTCCGATCTGTCTGAGACATTTTAAGACAAATACAATTATTATTTTTTAATTGTATTTGTCTTAACAATATAACAATTACAATTATTATATTAAATTTGTAACAATATGTTTGTGATTCTGGTACAAAACTTATAATCGATTTTTCGATAACTTCTATATGTCCAAATGTTGGAAGTTTTCTTCCATTATTGGTCATATTAAAAGTTTTGTTATTCTGATGATGGTAAAAATATTTTTTTTTCTTTTTAGTGCAGTTACATATATTAATAAAATTGTATTTTTTAAAAATATTTCTTTTTTTATTTTCATCAATTTAATAATAATAATAATTTTGTACTGGTGGATTTAGAAAAAATATATTTGGTATATTTTAATAGGCACCCTAATTAACATGGCTACCAAAAAAGGCAAAGAAAAACAGAAGATGAAAATCGCGAATTTAAAGTTGAGTCGACCGATAATTTTACGTTTATTCAAAGCTTGAATGGACTTCCAACATATCTGATTTGTAAGGAGAAATTCGTGCATAACAAGAATTCAAATTTAGAGAGACAATTTTACAAAAAAGCACGCGTCATTTAGCACAAAATATCCTTCCAGTGATTAAAAAAAAGCAGTTGAGGAACTTCAAAAGAGTCAAGAGTATGTAGAAGGCGAATACATAAAAATTCTTCTATAAATGCATCCGAAGAACTATTTCGGGATTATAAGAACAAAGCAGATATTCTGAAAAGAATGAAGGAGTTATCATTGTCTGCCAAAACCATTAAAGATAGAACAATTAAAATATATTCGAATATAACCACCCAGCATATCTTAGATCTGAAAATGGTTTCGGCTTTATCAATAGCAGCTGACGAGTCTTGTGACATAAATGATACAGCGCAAGTTTCAATTTTTGTAAGATTTGAGTCTCATTTAGGCCCTAAAGAAGAACTTTTAGGATTATTGCCACTCAAAGGTCAGACGTATGGAGAAAATATCGCAAATGCTGTCATTGAGTGTATGGATAAACATCATACTCCCCTCGATAAGTAACAGTTTATTAAGTCACTGATAGTCTTTTCTTGGAAGATAAACTAATGCATGATGCGATGTTTACAACATCAAAGAAGTTATTCACTTTATTCTCCTCAAAAAACATTAAAAGTAAAAAATATCATAAATCATTTTCTCCGGAAAATTTCATATTTTTCTGTCTAGCGTTTGCAGTCTATACTATTAGAGTGCCATGAAGTAAAATGCTATTTATCTAGGTTTGAAATATCATGAGGAGAAATATTATCTTTTTGAAAACTTCATAGTTTAAGCTTAGTCAATAAAATATCCATATCTTTTAAAAATTAATATTTGGCACTATTAGGATTAGAAAAATTGATGTGGTACTCTTTGGAAAAATAAATTGTTTAACAAACTGAAAATTTTTCATTATTATAAGTTCAATTATCTAAAAATATTTAATAAACTAACTGATTCAAGTTTTTATCTATAGTATTCACAAACATTTTCCTATAGTAAGAATTGTTTAATAAATTGTTATCTAAAATGCTGTTTTAAGTAAGTGACATTATAAATTAAGTTACTATTATTGAACTTGAGTGCAATTCAAACCGGAAATTGGAATTTGGATAATTCAATTCGTAAAACTGTTATCATAATGTGAATTCTATATTGGTGCAGAAATATACACACAATTTTTATTGTTATCTTCTTTGAAAAATTATTTTTAAAACTTAAATTATTAAAATTTGTTAAGTTTGCTTTAATTTATTAAAGTTATGTGTGATTATCTCTCTTATATTTAATTCATGCATTTTTTGTATAAAATATACTTGCAAAACAAATTCTTACGCTCGTAAATATTCAATTTAATAATTTTTATAAAGATCAAATAATTTTGTTGGTGTATGTTTCATATAAAGTTATACAACATTAATCAGCTAACGCTCGTATATATTTTGAAGCAAAATACTTTCATTAAAATAAATTATAAAAATTTTTATTTAGTTTTAAATACTTGTGTACTTGATATACTCATAAGTTTTCTTCTTAAATATTATCAGATCTTAACGTTACCTTTTCCTTTAAAAAGGATAGGTTAATCCTTATCCTTTAAATGTGACTCAAATACTGTGCGAAAGCACTATGTAAAAATAATAAATATAAAATAAATTCCATATATGCTTGATTAGAAAAATTAAAAAACACGTAACATACGTTTTTAGTATTCAATTTTCTGTAAAGCATAGAAAACTATTAAAAAACAAAGACAAATATTTTAGAAAACAAATTATAAAACCATTTGTTTAAAAAATGATATGTATTGTAATTATATAAATTCATTTTAAAGCTATATATTGTTGAATAATTAAGTTTAATAATTACTTTAAATGTTACATTATTTTAAAATATTAAAAATATTTGCAGTTTTACACAAATTTCCACTAAAACAAAACTTAAATAATAAGTTACATTTAGAAAACATCACTGTTTGAGTATTGTATACGTCAAAGTAAGTTTGCAATACGATTAATCAAAGTTTATTTTCTATTCCTTTTTGACTTAAATGAAAAAATTTTAGTCCTTCATTCATTCCCTGCCTTTACTTTCCAAACCAATTGTGTTTGATTTGTTTTAAATAAAAGAAGGTTATCTTAGATTTCTTTGAAGTTTTCAAATTAAAAAAACATTCATATATTTTTTACTTTTAGAAAAAATGTAATTGTATACGAACGGCAATTCTTACAAAGTATCCAAGCAAGAAACGTAAAGAAACAATGAGATAAATGCATTGAAAAGTGAATAGAAGAAAGAAAAAGTAAAAAATACAGCTCTGATTTATAAGGACAAATGTAAAAATTTCCCTTTTCTTTACAGAAAGCTATGCTTTTTCCGTATTATCATTTTTTTTCTTAGACTCTGTCTTTTTAAATATGCTTTAACCCTCTTGTGATTTATGAGTGTACACTTTTCCCAAAAAATAATGTACTTTTCTGTGTCAGTAGAAAGTTCTTAAACTGTGAAACATTAATAAAATTCCATATTATTTGACGTTATTGAAAAGATGAAAAACGTATTGCATACATTTTTACACAAAAGAGTTATTAAAATTTATTTTAAAAGATTTTCATTTTTTATAAAGATTAACCTCTTAAAAATATAAGCTTTCTATAAAATAAGAACTAATTTTTTTTAATCATAAAGTATTATGAGGGAGCATTTAGGGAAAGTTTTGAATGTAATATAAAAATACTTTCATACAAAATAAAATTAAATGCAACACAATTTTTAAATAACAATAAACAATATTAAAACTTATAAATATAATTATAATTCACATTTAACGATGATATTAAACAATTTATGAAAAGTAATTTTTTAACTTTTAGAAGTATTTTTGTGTTTCAACAGTTTTAACTACAAAACACATAATTTATTTAAGTTAATTATCTATTACGAAATTCATATGGTTCAAACACATCAAATTATAAACAATTGATATATGCAAATATTGTATATAATTAAATATTTAAATATAAATATTTCATCAATATTTCTGACAAAGAAGATCCTGTTTATGTTTTCTGATTGATGCCCTATACCAATATTGTCAAAGAATGTAAAGAAACCAATTAAGTTTTATTCATCCGACATAAAATATGAACATTATTTTAATTGCAACTTATTTATAAGTCAAACAACTTAACAAATTTTATAAGTCAAATATTAAAATATCTGTGTATCAAATGCTAATCATATGTGTGTGTGTGTGTAGAATTATTATTATTATATAATTTTATGAAAATGCAGTAATTTTTAATTTATACACATAAAATGTTGTTTATATGTAAAGATATTTAAAATTTGTATTCAGATATATATTGTTATCTTTAAATTGATTATAAAATTTAATTATCATATCGTTATTTCTTTTTTTTTACTACTTATTTCCATTACTATTTTATTTATTAATAATGCATTGATTATTTTTATTCCTTCCAATGCAGAATATAAAGCACTGCTCATTAACTACAACATAATGTATAATATGTTTAATACTTTTAATTAGTTCTTCGTTTTTGAGAAGAACACAGAAGGTATAAACATGGTTGCTAATATTTATATTGATAGACTTGAAATAGTTTTATTTTTATCAATTTCCTTCCCCATAGATATTTCCCTTTCGCTGAGTGCTTTGTGCACTCAAATATATTGATTCTTAGGTTCAAGAAATCAATAAAGGAACGAAAGTGCAAAATCAGTATATTGGCTCTGAAATATAAGCATACCCATACTCGGCAAGGAAATAAATATTTTACTCTGAAAGTTTCTTGACTTTATAGTTCTCCTCTTTCCACCTTCTGAATTATTTGTTCTTTTCCCAACTCTGAAACATTGAAATCAGATATAAATGGCATAGAAATAAAATTCTTTTCCACAGAACTTGGAATATTCTTTATAGGAGGTCATCTATATATTCCTATAAGTTCCAAACTTGATAGTATGTTCAATTACGTTTTTGTGATTTTCTTAAAACGCAATAGAATAAAATTTCATAAATGAAATTAAGAGTAAATAACCTGAGTAAAATGTTTCAGACTGTCATATGCAAATAAAAGAATTATATATATATATACATATATATATATATATATATATGTGTGTGTGTGTATGTGTGTGTATGTGTGTGTGTGTGTGTGTGTGTGTGTGTGTGTGTGTGTGTGTGTGTGTGTGTGTGTGTGTGTGTGTGTGTGTGTGTGTGTGTGTGTGTGTGTGTGTATGTATGTGTGTATATGTATGTGTATATATATATGTATTATATATTCTTCTCATTTGAATATCACAGTTGTTATTATTCCATTACAAATCCTAAAATATATTATCTTTTTACAGCCGACCGATGGCTGAGTGGTTAGTGCTTCTGTCTCTTAAGCTGTGGGTCCCGGGTTCGAGTCCCGGTTAGGTCATAGATGTTACTTTCTTTCACTCTGTGTTTCTCTGTCATTTCTTCTGCGATGATGTATGAATGTGGCCCACCCTATAAACGGGTTTGTGGTGGTATGGCGCGGGCAACGCTACTCGCCTCCGTGACTTGGTTCACAGGTGACCGCTGGATAACGACAAAAGAGTAGCAGTTTCTGGCCTTGTTGTGGCATAGGATTCGTCACCTAAGTGCCCACCGTTGGAAAAAAATTATCTCTTTATATGTGTCAGACTATGCTAGTTATCTTGACCTTAAAATGGTAATATCCAATTTAAGAAACTGGTGGAGTGATTTTGGATTCGAAACTTATAATCACACAAAAACTTATATAAATATAGTGATTCATGTTAAAAAATATAACTTTGTAAACATAAGTTTAACATTTTAGTTATAAGGATAAGCATTATTATCTCACATGTTTGCTTGAATTAATAAAGTTTCTTTCTATAAAAATCTTGAGCATTTAATTTTTCTTGAATTATTATTTATAAATTTTAATTTTAGTTATGATAAATATATGCCTCATATATCATTTACTTTTAATTTTTATATAAAACTTAGAAAATCCTAATTTTCTAAACACTCGCATTCTTGATTTCTTTTTGATGTTATTTTTGTCAATATTTCTTCACTTACTTTTTTAGATTGTCTTCATGATCATAAGAAATTTAGGAATTATGATGGTGCTGTACTCTGAAAACACTATTTTTCTTCTAAAAATAAAATACAGAAAAACCTTTATATCAGTTATTTCTACATTTTTTAATTTACATTTTATAGTTATTTATACAGCAGTCCTAAATAATTTACATATTCCAGTTAACTAAAATAATTAAAACTAATATTTCCCAAATGTAGCACATATTACTTTTAATAAATATGAGTAATATTTACTTTAAATACAATATAGTTTTTTGAAAAAAATCTCAATAAACATCAAACTCTATTCTAAATTTCTGAAAAAAATTACTTTTTTCTACAAAAATGGCAGAATGAACATATAAATTTAATTTAAAATGCATTACCTTAAGAATATTCAATTGAGAAGTAATAAAGAGAAAAAAGTACTTGTTAAACAATTACTTCGATCGTGTAACGAGTCATAATATTTCTTGAAAAGCGAATTTAAAGATAAGAATTTCGCAATTATCTTGTTAAATTCAAATTAGAAATTGAAATATATCTTTCATTTTTTCCATTTCTTTCAGAGAAATGCGTATAATTGACTAACTTGACTTTTTGAATTTCAAGACTCTTGTAATATAACAATCTGTTTTGTTTGAATTTTAATAACTTTCATTAAATATCATATTTGGATGGTATGATAAATATTAAATTGATTTATATTTCAGATAAATGGCAGAGGAATTTAATTAATTTCTCTGAAATGAAATGTGCTTTTAATTTAACATTTTTAATCTTGACGATTTCAGAAGGGTTCTCTTAAAAATTATTCAGTTTAAATTTCTATTTTGAATTTATTTAATGAAACCACTTATAATTTTAATTATCAATCAGTTTTAATTCGTATTTTATTAATCACGATTATATTTTATTGCGAAACAATAAATGTTCATGTATTGGTATTGGTAATGTATGTTTATGTGTTTTTGAATATTTATATGTTTTTATATTTTACATATAAACATTCATTATCAGAACGCACACACAACTTCATATTTAACGTATAATACCTTAAAATATATTATTTTCATAAAATTGCCTTGTTTAACTTAAGAATACATTAATATATTCTATAGCAATTATTGTTGAAGTAGTTATAAATATCAATAAAACATTTTAAAAATTAATTTTCTCAAATAAAAATATGCAGTACATATTATGAATAAATATTTATTATTTGCTTTTTAACATTAAACTTTACCATTTTGCCTTAAATCGATGAAGGAAAAAATTTATTATAAAATTTAATATTATTAATAAAATTAACTCCCTTAAATACCTCAGTAAAATTATATTTACATTTTAAATTAAATAATATTAATTCAAATTTTAAAGTATTTAATGTGATTTTATGAGTTTATGTTAAAGAATTGAAAATAATTCAACACGACACATAACCCAAAGACTGTCATCATCATTAATGTATATAAATATATGTTATTAATAATTTTAAATGTAGAAAACAAAGAAAATTTCAAAAATACACATTTTTAAAATATTTTAGTGAGTTATTAATTGAATAGAACTTTAATTTTTTTCATTAGCTTATTTCTGGTTTCTTATTTTAAAATTTATTTTGGAATGAAAACTTTTCCACAATGTCTTATTGTTAGAAAATAATATTTACAATTAGAAATTATATCAAATAAATAAGAAAATTTAAAAAAAGTTCTCAATGAATAAAAATGTTAGTTTCAATTTTTTATTTGTTGTTAATTTGTCAATTATTAAAGAGCAGTTTAGGCAGAAATTGGCATTCATATAAATTGCCTAAAATTCGAAACCTAAAATTTTGCTTAAATATTATATAAATAAATAATATTTAAGCAAAATTTTAGGTTTCGAAAAATTCCTAAGATGTACAGAAGATTCATGCCGAGGAATAATAAAACCAAAATGCTTATAAAATTTTTTATTTTTTGAAGAATAATAAAAATAAAATAATTATAATCAATTTAGGTCTAAATTTTACTATTCTGATTATCGAAGGAATCATACTTATTTACATTCTTAGAATACAAAATTTATGTGCTCAAAATTAGAATATCAAGGATTATTTATGTCATCAAAGCAGATTCATAAAGCAAAATGTATTAAATCGATTATAATTTTAATCTTAATCATTTTATGGAATGCTTTCCTTAAAGTTATAAAAATATCATGTGATTTTACTTTTATAAAAATAAATATAATGAAAAAATACAGAAGAAGTAAACTAATTAAAAAGGAAAATTCTTGAAATTTTAATATTTGAAACATATTAAAAGTCAAATTTTAACGAAGTAATATATATTCTGGTTAAACAAAAAAACAGAGTTTTTAGAAAAATAGAGTAAGAAAATTGGATTATTGTTGCTTAAAGAGAGCATAAAATAGGTATTAAAAAATACAAATGCAAGTATAAATTAATCCAATAAAATAACACTAGATAAAAAAGTTTGTATCTAAAGTTCTAGGTCGGTTATTCTGTGTTATGCTTTTATAACATGATAAGCAAAGTTTTATCTTTGCGTTTCTGTTAATCTTTCCTAAATTAATATCGAGACACTAATCTTTGACAGGAAATTTCAGGAAATAAGACTTTAAAATAAAAGTGGTAGGTGATGCTAGTTATATTGTAATCAACAAAAGAGAGTTAATCAACTTACATTGTATATGAAAGATATACAAAATAAAATTCTGATGTATTTTGATGAAGGTGACTCTCCAATTTAAATGAAGCAGATCAATGAAATTTATTCATGAGGCATTTTAGTTTCACAAATAGTTTGCTGACTTCTCATATTATATTTTAATTTCGCCTGATCATAAAATAGATAGTCTGATAATGCTTCGTTGCCGTATAAAATTAACATCAAATTTGTTTGTTGCCGGATAACATCAATTTCAATTCTTCTTGATTGTCACTGTGTGACATAAAATATAACTATTTTCTTATATTCAAAGAATTCATCTTACAGACATCAAAGTAAAATGTCTTATGGAAGAAGTCTTAAAAATTGTGGGAATTTAAAACAATAAAAGTATAATTAATCGAGGAATTAAATTTCATACATCGAAATTAACATCTATAGATGATGTTAATGCAGTGAATTTTTTTCAATGAACAAAAATCAGAAATTAATACCGAGTTTCTCGTACCAGAAGTCTCAGTAATCACTTAGATGATCTTTAACGATTCAAAAGATTCGAGTTATTGAGCATTTTCTCTGTGCAGTACATTTTTTCCTGCCAACTTTTAGTTATCTTTCCATTCATCAATCATTTTTAACTTTATAATCACACAGTAGCACTTATACAATTTTTATAACAGCTTTTCCTTCCTCCAATGAAAATGTCATATTTATTCAGTTACTTTTATGATGATGATCTAATTTAGACATGTACTAACAAAAGAAGGAAAATTCGGTTATTTCTAAAATTGGTTAAGAGAAACATTTTCCTATTTTAGGGCCGTATAGCCTAGTGGTCAGGGCCTTTGCCTTCCGTCCGGAAGGGATGAGTGTGATTCCCAATCCACCAAAGGACAACGGAGTGCATTCGATATATCTTTCGTTAAATCAGTGAAATCAAAAGTACTGTGGTCAATCGTTGACGAGTTATCATGAGTGTAATGGTCTGGAGGAAAATTTCCTCCCCCTCCAGATCAAAGTCAAAATTGAGGCAGTTGATCCTCTGGTGGCGCCTTCTATCGGAGGATTCTTAGAGCAAAGTCATACTTTCACCTTCATGGTGCTCGTGTTAAACGACGGATGTACCCTACTGACTAAATTTCACATAGCCGTGGGATAGCGAGCTTAACAAGTAGCAACAGCATGATCCTATCTTAGATACCCTGCATAACATAATGTAAGATTCAATTCAATGAATTGGAAGTGTACGTTTGTAGATCAAGATTTAAAAAAATATTGATTATTGTATTAAATTTTTATGTAACTGTGATAAACAATCATCCAATTTTTGAATCATGATATTACAATAATTGTATTTGTTTTTGTCATACATTTCTTAAGAATAACTAAAATTCTGTAAAATTAATTCATCATCAAGATGAAGAAGAAAAGAGAAATTATGGTGTATATACTTTAAATTATCTTAAGACAAAAGTTATTAGAAATTTTCTTGTTAATCCGACATTTATCTCTATAAAAATATATTTTTTCTTATTAAAAATTATAGGCGTCTTAAAATTCATTTTAAAACAAATTATACACAGAATGGTGTTAATGTGTAGAAATGAGCGTGAGATTCATTAAATAAATTAATTTTAATTTAAATAAAATATAATACCAATTCACAGACTTCTAACAAACAATTGTATTTTTATGATTCTACGAGGGTTACTCTGAAATTTTTGAGGTACGCGCAGACGAGAATTTACAAAATAAAAATAACGGTTTAATTTTAAAGTACAAAGTATTTTAACACAGAAGATGATTTTATACTGACTTACTTCAACTTGTTTAGCGTGGAATAAATTTTAAACAGAAGAGAAAAGGTAGTTGACGCGAGAACATTTTCGCGCTATGATTTTCTACGATTTCAAAGCAGAATTAAATCAAAAAGAATGCGTTCAACGGTTGCAATTAGCCTTTGGTGATGAATCTCCAGCTCGTGCTACTTTATTCGGATGGTTTAGAGAATTTAGAAGAGGTCGCAATTTTCTTCAGGATGAAGAACACACAGGAAGG
This sequence comes from Latrodectus hesperus, assembly GCA_037975125.1. Classification (NCBI taxonomy): domain Eukaryota; kingdom Metazoa; phylum Arthropoda; class Arachnida; order Araneae; family Theridiidae; genus Latrodectus; species Latrodectus hesperus. The sequence continues at coordinate 90,407,056 of CM075856.1, forward strand.
CCACCGTCGGCAGTAATCCCGGATAATGTGTCGGCCATACGAAAAATGTTAATGGATGATAATCGCTGTACCTATCAAATGATACAGAAGGAACTTAACAGTGGATCCGCAGCCATACACAAAATCATTCATGAAGAATTACATATGAAAAAAGTAGTTTGCCGTTGGGTTCCCCATAATCTAACTGAGCATCAAAAAGAGGAGCGTGTCAGAATCAGTAAAGAAACTCTTAATATGCTGAATGATGGTGGTCACCGCATCATTTCTAAAATTGTAACTGGTGGTAAAACGTACATATCGCTTTTTGATGTTCCAACACGTCAAGAAAGCAAAGTATGGGTCTTTGAAGATGATCCCACGCCGACAATGGTGAAAAAACAACACGCACTGAAAAAAGTGATGTATGCCGTTTTTTTCAGAAGTACTGGATTGGTCAAAGCCATCAAGTTGGAAGGACAGAAGACAGTAACAGCAAACTGGTATACCACTAAATGTCTTCCAGAAATTCTACAAGAACTGAATGTTAGGGGACTAATGCTTCACCATGACAATGCATCTACACATACAGCCGGATTAACATTTGAGTTTCTTAAACAAAAACAAATTAAAGTGATCGAACATCCACCGTATTCACCTGATCAGTTATATACGACTATGTGCGACTTTTGGTTATTCTTTAATCTAAAAAAGAACTTTCGTGGACGTCGTTTTCCTTCAGAAGAAGAGATTGATGTGGCTATAAATGCATTTTTTTCATCTATTCGAAGAAATGAATGTCTTGAAGCATTTAATCTGTGAAAAATTCGTCGATAAAAGTGCATTGATGCTGGAGGAGACTACTTTGAACACACCTAAAATTTTGTAAGTATAACTTTAAAAACCTAGTTGTATCTCAAAAATTTCAGTAGTGACTTCGTAGAATTATACGCTTTTGTTTTGTTTGTTTTTTCTTCAGAAAAAGAAGTCCAAGTATCTATTTAATTTCAAATGAAGAAAGATTTTATCTCAGTGTGAATAATGTTAGAAATAACTTACATAAATTAAGATATTTTTTAACTTTTGATATCGCAACATATAAGATATTCATCCTATTTTGATACTAATAACATTTGTAGTGAAATTATTTCCAAGTTATTCAACTTAATGCATAATAAAAAAATACATTTATCTTTTTCAATTTTGTATATAACTGATTTGAACATTGCACATAATTTATTGCAAATAATTGATTTGCAAATAATTATGGTGTAGCAGGAAAAATTTTTTCCTTATTGGAAATAACATCCATTAACAGCTATGCAAATATTAACAATTAAACCATTTTATTTTGTCTTACTTCTGAGTAAACTTTAATTCTATCTAAGTCAGATTTAATTAATATATTCTAAGAAGCAAATCAGCAATTTTAGTATTCTTGTGATAATCTTCAGTGTGCAAACTTTTAACTTATTTATAAATTTTCCACATTATATCATACTTATTTTGTACTGCTTTTAGTATATTTGAATGCTATGTAAGTGATATATTTTTGCCTTAAAATTAAATTATTATTTATTTCAGATCTGTGTTGATTGATTCGATTATTCTATGTATGTCCTTCTTTATTACGAATTATAACCAAGTTCTCACTTCCTATCTCCAGTAAATTAAAAGCGAGACCTATAGAACCAAAAGTTGCAATGTAATTCCCACATCACTGTATAAAATCAGCAAAAATCATATTTTCCTCTCACGTACTCGGGAAATTATCCTGCAGTTTGACAATTTAATTGTCCCCAGAGAGAAGTGGCCCTACGAGTGCTTTCAGAATTGTTAATTGCATGCAGACTTTCTCCATTAGTAAGATTTTCTCTTCTATTAGACACGAAACTTTCATTTTGGAAAGTGTGAATGAATTAAAAGAATGTGACATTCATTGAAAGGGTAAGATTAAGAAATTATGCACTTTAATCAACACTTTTCCTGACAAAATGAGATTTTAATCAAATCTGGAAATTCAAAAAGTGCTGTTTCAATAAACTTCATATCATTTTTAGGGATAAAATTTAAGTAAAATATTATATTTTAATTAGAAATAATGGCAGTACATCATATATCATTCGAAATAAAATACATATTATCACACAACAGTATCCAACGCAATTTTTTGGCTATTTATATTTAAAAATTAGTTATAAAGAAATGACATATTATTTATTATTGATAAATTCCGAGTCGGACTGGTTGATTAGGGCGTCATTTTCATTATCGCAAGGTAGTGAGTTCGAATCCCGGCTTAGCCAAAGATCCATCGTGTTCGCTAATGGCAGCTGTGACACGTTAAAACTGAGAGTGATCGCAACGCTTCAAAATCATAAAAAATCCATCCGGATGTCTCTTGCTAACTGATAGAACCCAACTCAGGCTAGGTACAAGGAAGCATGCTGGCGCAACAACAACAAAATAACGCTAATAAGCATAGATAGATTTTAAAATTATTCAGCGCCTATAAATTGAAGTTATATATTAAAATTAATTTCTAACTCTATTATTGTGAAATATTTGAGCCCGGATTAAAATTTTATAGAACTGCTCTTTGAAATTAGAACACTTTTTTTTTTTACAAAATCTATAAATTTATTTTTAATTTTAAATCATATTCTTTCACTAAAGATAACTTACAAGAGTAAAAAAATAAAGACTTTACTGAAAATATTCGGAAATTATTGTATTTTTAAATTTAAAAGTCCTATTTCCATTTTAAAAATTATAATTCTCTATTTTTAATTTAATTTGGTTTTTTTTCTATTATTTTTTTTATCCAATTTTAAATTAAATTGCAAAACATTGCTCAAAAAACAACAAAATTTAAATGATGTATTATATTTTTAAACTTGTTACTCAGACGTGATTATTATTTTGGGATGCAGAAGTCATTAAGAATTTATTTTAAAAAGTTAATAATTCTGTAATTTACGACAACTAAACAACATTTCTTTTATATATGAGAAGCAATTCATAAATATAATATCAGTAGTGTAAATCCTAAAATATCTTTATTATCCAAGAAAATATTCCTACCAAGTATTGCATCTAGTAAATATTTGAATTTGAAGGATTATTGTAAAGAAGGTCATACTTTATTATAGCGATTGTATACCAAATTCTAGCAGTGATATAAATCATTGAAAAACCCGTTTATGCGCTACGCTCTAGTATAAAATTCCTGTCGGCTCTTAGCATTGATAAAAAGTTTTTTTTGCATTCCTCGAAAGTCTATTTTAGAAAAATTAAGAGAGATTTCTAAAAAAATCTTATCTTTGATCAGCATGACAACAGTATTTTGAAAATGTAAGCTAACTTTGAAGAATCTGCTTCCGTAAGAAAAAACTCTTCAAAAAAGAAAGCTCAACCAGAATAGGATGGAGTTTGAAATTTCTTATTTATAAAAAAATCCAAGTCCACCAATGTCTCTGCATTTACTTCTACTACAAAGAAGATGAGCTTGAAAATGTATCATATCATCTTCTTTTATATTCTAAAAAAATATCAAACATATTTTTATGTACTATCACTTTTTCATTTTAAAAAATTGATAAAACACATCAATTTTATACCCCAGTGAAAAAATAATATCTGCTTTATGCTTTCACTTATAAGAAGTTTCAAATATTTGTGTTTATCAAAATGCGTACAGTATTTTTGTTAATTTGTAATATTTTTTTTAAACTGAACAAAAAAAATTAAACCTGAAAAAAATTGAAAACAAAAAAGATAAATCTCTTAATACATAAATTACATTAAACTAATAATCAACAAGCAACTTTTTACCCTAAATATTAATTTAATTAACGTGGTTTTTTAATTGAAATTTAGATAATTATGCATTGTTTAATACATATATTTCTGTTTGTGTATATGACAGCTAAACAGCTATACAACAAATGTTTAGTTTCTATGTTAACTGTCCTATTCAGATCAAACAGAAAATAATTAACTCACAATATATATCATTGCAACAAATATTATGCTCAATTATTTGTAAAAATCTTTAATACTCAAAATATATTTTATATTCATTTTAAAATGTTTACTTACATGAATAATTAATTTATTAAATATAAATTTTCTAACAATAATAAATGTACTCTCTTTCTAATTCTATCATACAAATGATGAATATTGATAAATAAGTTTATATTCTGATTAAAATTAAATTAAATTATTGTAAATAATATTTTTGCAGTCAAATCTAATAAAATATTCAATAGAATATTTTATATGTGTATAAAATTTAATAAGTACCCCAATGAAAATAATTTCTCGGATTTAATGACTTAGAAAATTTTAATGTAAAAAATTTTCAGTTAAGAAATATTTTAAATTTTACAATATATAAATATTATTTTAATTTATTATTTAATTATTAACTTTTGCAATTCTATAGACAATTTAAATTATAACTAGTGAGGTTTAACGCCAAATGTTTTCCTATGAACATTTTTAATAAATATTATTTCTAACACAATAATTAATATTTTAATATACAGTATAGATTCATATCATTCTTTTCAGAACTCTGCGTTGAACTTCTGAAAAATACAGTGGGGTTTTATATTGAAAGCTCAAAAACAATTTTTCGTTTTTTCACTTCCTTTCATCCTATAAACTTCCTTATGTGGAGCATTTCCTGCACTCAAGCTTATCGATTCAAAAGCTCAAGAATTCAATAAAAAAAATAATAAGCAAATGCAATATATTGGCTTTAAAGTATAAACATACCCATACTACTTCGGGAAATAAAATTTTCCACTCTAACAGCTACTCCACCTTATAACCTTCCCCTTTTTCAATATTCAGGGATATTTATTTCTTGCAAACTCTTGCAGATACTGAGGTTAGTGATAAAATGTCACATGAAATTTTTCCCTTAACCAGATATTTCATCTGACAAAGAGAGAAGAATTTTTTTATTTTTGGAAGAATATAACATATTTGCATAGATTATGTTTTTAAGTATGTTCCTGAAAATCCCATTTAATAGAAATTATATTTATATACATTATTTATTAAAGTATATGCATCCCAATTCTTATTTTGCACCAGAAATTTATTTCGGGTTTGCTTATGCTGTTAAAAAATTTGTTTTTCATTTGAAAAGAAATGTATTTTAGTTTTCTTTTCATATCATACAAATTAATAATATCCTTAATTATTATTGCCCAAGACAATTAAATTTACCGTGGAATATAATCGATTACTTTGAGTCAGAAATTGGAAAATTTTCAAATAGTATATATATATATATATATATATATATATATATATATATATATATATATATATATATATATATATATATATATATATATATATATATATATATATATATATATATATATATATATATATATATATATATATATATATATATAAAACTCTATTTTCACTTAGAAAATGGTATTTTCGCTAACTTTTATTAAAAAAATATGTACTCCTATACAATCCATCTCACTATCAATCTGAATAAACTTACCTTCAAACACTAAATAAAGAAAAGTGAAGAAATTTACAAATGCTTTTTTGATTATAACGTGGAATAGATTAATAAGATTTGAATGAAATGAGACAAGTAATTAAATGTTTGCATAATCGTAACTTAATGCAATGCCGATTAATTTTTTTCCAATGCCAAAAAATCAAAAGTCGTTTTCTTCCTAAAATCTCTCTATCATTCCAATATTATATTCATTCTTAATATTTTTATGCGTGCATATTTACAATTATAAATAATACTGACATCTTAAGCAACTGCTTTTCTTGCACAGTGCTAAAAAATGAAATTTATGTTTGGACATTATTTAACATGAGTTTTTATGCTTTGATACTAATTCTGCAGGATATTGAATTTTCTCCAATTCCAATTAGTTCATAAACATTAATATTTTATTGCTCATCTTTAAATTTAAAAATTAATTTATACAAATTATATTAATATATATAATTAATTCCTAATATTCATTCTTAATATTTTCCTTAACATAGTTAATGTCTCTAACATCCTAAAAACGATTACAATGAGCTAATAATTAAATTTATCATTTATCGCTTCTAATAGCGACTCGTTTTTATAAAGATAATAATGTCAATTTTAATCATATATCCATGAAAATGTATTATATGTATATATATAAATAATTTGTACCTCAAAAATGCTGCATAACTCTGGGTTATTTTCTATTTAAAGGTTTCGCATTTATTTTACGTTCACTGAATATATTTACCTTGATAATTATAAAAGACGTCTTAAATAAGATTTTGTTATGTATAAATGTATGCTTTTTATAGTAGTATTCAAGTTATTTATCATTTTAAAAGACAAATTTATTTAATATAAGGTTAGCAAAATTTATTTCACTCATAACAACAAGTAATTTTTTGTAAGAAACAAACACTTTGTTCCCTTTAAAAAAATCTTATTAGATTTTATTTCATAATTATCTCTCAATTTTAAAGTGATTTTAGCACAATCATTTATTCTTAATAGGGAAATAGAAAGTTTAATAGCTGTATATTGTGTGTATATATATTGTAGAGAATTTGCTTATCATAATAAATTAAAAGAGATTTTTTTTTCATTTACAAATTAACTCTTAGCTTCTGGGACAAAATTTCCCTTATTTCTGAAAACAGAGACACTAAAAACGATTTCTACATCAGTGATCAAAATGATGTCACAGCAAAGTTATCACAATAAAGACACAGAAGGGAATATATTTTTCTATAAAGTATTGTGTGTGTGTGTGGATGTGTGTGATAAGACAAGTAGAAGTGGTTTCAAATGGCGAAATGGCGAAAAAAGTGGTGAAAAATTAGTTTAGTAAAGACAATGATCAATGAACCATACTTTCTAAACTCAAAGCAAATTATCTTAAGCAAAGGAAACTGAGAGTAAATTGATATTGATTTAGTGTATGATACATATATACAAAGCGGTATATGCAAGTCAGTCACCTATCACCAAACCCTTCGTAATTTTAAACCACAATCACGTGACATGGTCACATCTGAGTTGCTACCCTCGTCTCCACAGCAAAGGCACAATGACGAACGGACTTTGAGGGACACAGATTAATGAGGACGCATCGCTAACCTTCATAGCTTCAGTAACATAAGGCGTGGGAATGTGTGATCACCTTCCCAATATCTGACAAGTAATGCTTCATTTTGTTGATCTTACGGGTAGCAACCAGACGGTACTGAACCGCTGCAGTTCTGAATGTACATTAATAGTTGATGAGAAATATTAAGCCAGTTGAAAACAGTAAAAACGCATATAACCATTTAGTATCCATCTATAAACTCTAATAATAGCATGGTGATATGAAAAATATTAACATTTTCCATATTTAATTATTAAACGAGTTATTAAACGAGTAATTAAATATTAAACAAGTTTTTTATTTTAGAAACCATTTCTTCTAGATTGCATTAGTGCTTCTGAACGATTCTTCTTCTTCTTCTTCTTAGAGTTGGGTTTGTATTGTATATCATTGGGCACCTCTGCTTTGATCGGCATTTTGTACTATTAACTCCAAACCTAATGCTTTACTAGTTCCAGTTGCTTGGGTCACCCACTTTATTAATAAAGTCCGATAACCCTTTAATGGAGTCTAGGTGTAACTCTCTAGTATGGATGAAGCCTAAACAAGTTAATCTAGGGAGGGCAAGAGCCTCGCATTCGTAAATGATATGCTTGGCCGTTTCCTCTGGTCAGAGAGTCAGTCATGCTAGCGATAGCTTCCTGACATCTGAACGATTGGTTAGTATGAATTACAGTTTCGAAAATGAATAACATCTATAGCATAAATAAATTTGTACATGAAAAAAGTAGAAACATGACATACATTCATAAAAAGCAAATAAATTAATATAATCTACAAACTCTCATAACATATTCCAACCAAATACTAATGAAATCATTATGGTTATCTGGTATATTTTAAAATGTGAACTCTTACACATAAATTCCTTTCCTTGGAAACAGATTCTCTCTACGTTCCCTTAAACTCTGTCTACAAGCTTCAAGCTACAAGTAATTAATGCAGATTGCAATATCTATTTATTACGCAGTAATTTTTATGCTTCAGAAATTGTTCCATTTGCAAAAAAAAAAAATTCTTGCAATTTTACACTTTTGCTTTATTTATTAACCATTAAGTTGTTTCTATGGTTACAGTTGAGATCTTGAGTACGCCACTTTATTACGATTCTCATTGGTTTAAAATATCCATGACGTCAGATAACGTTTCATCCACTTCACATCGTATTGAGACGGTGGTGTAAATTTGACTTCTCGACGAATTTTCTGTCTGGTATCAAATCACATTCTTCGAGCGGCAGCAAACAAGGCGAGGTTCACCACTAAATGTCTGGGAATATTGTTGAAATTTATTTTGGAAATAAAAAGATTTCTTATTTAAAGAGAATAGCATTAGTTAGAGAAGTCATTTTCTACTGGTTCAACCCATTAACACATGAACAAGTAGAACAGCAGAAAAAGCCAAATGAAGAAGACACAAAGCATTCACTTTATAGTTAATTGAAGTCAGCAAAGATGATTTAACTTTTTAAAAACTCCGTTAACAGAATTTTAAATTAATAATTGCAATATTTGTAAGCAATCTCTTTTGAATCTTAAGACAATTTTTCTTTTTTAATAAAGAAATATTTTATTGTAGCCTCCCATTTAAATGAAAATTTTTCAGTAAGTTAATTTTACAGTATTTTAAGCGTATAACACAGAAAGCATAGTAATTTTGAGTTAAGAAGAACCAAATCTTGTTTTCAAGATTTTATTTAGTTTTCACTGAAACATACCTATAAAGAAAATAAACCCTTTTTTTTTGGAATAAATTAATTTTTGTATTATCCACAATATACCTCAGTTCCAAGTAAAAAATAAAAGAAACGGTCATTTTCTCTATCATAATTTATGTAATCATAGTTAAAAATACATATTTGAAGTTTTCAAGAATTTCTTAAAATAAATATCAAAACTAAATCCAATTTATACAATTTATTTTTCCTATAATTATGAAATGTTTTTTATTGTTAAGTAAAAACTTAAACTGGTATTATTTTAATAAAAAACTCAATTTTGCTTAAACAAATAATGTTAAAAGCCACATTCATCATATACATATGAAATAAAATACGTATAGCAATAATAATTTTATTAATAATGCATTTATGTTCAAAATTGAAAAAATAATATCATAAACTACTTTTCTGTTAAAGATAATCTAATAAATGAAGAAAATTTAAAAAATTGAAGAGTAATTATTTTTAATAAATAGAATAATTCTGCCACATCAATATTCTCAGATACTCCTTTTAAAATCTACGTCTTTTACTTTCCATTTTAAGTAAGGTTAGTTCATTTATTTTAAACAGATGATAACTTATTTTCAAGAATATAACTTAAAACTTAATTAATTTATTTTGCATTAAAATCTTGATAAATTTTATCTAAGGCCTTACATACATTTACACTTTCACAAAAACAATTTATCACCTCTTTATTTCCTCAGTTTATTTTATTGTATTTTTAATGATGTAAAAGCACACACAATGAAGTTATTTATGTGGCCATCACTTGGAGCAATTTAACAAGCTTTATGCTTTAAGTGATAAATAATTTGCTTAACATGACTGCGTGTAATGAGACATTACTTTTTGAAATTGCGTTTGCAGCCGAAAATTAAGTGGTAATAAATATGATTAATAAAAGGTAATTGTGAAAAGAATGAATAAAATTTAGGAGAAAAATTCTATGGTTTGCAAAATGTGCCAACAATTTTCTTTGTTTTCTTGACTTAATCTCACTCTCAATAAATGAGTATATTCCCTTTTATCACTTAGGGCATAGAAAAATATGTAAATGTTAAAAAGATATAAATTCCTTATCATATTGTTTAACAGTATAGAAAAATGTATCAAGCATAATTTACTAATAAACCATGATTAAATTATTATCTATAAGTAATGTCAGTAATTCAATACTTCAATTCTGCATAAAAACCACTAAAAAATGAAATTTGCATAAAAATAATTTTAAAAAAAAAATTTTTTAACCGAGAATAAATAGTATTTTTAGTTTTAGTTAGCTTTTTAATTTAAAAATGGGTTTTTCTCCAAATATTTCATGACAAATCATTGAAACACTAAATATAATTTTTGGAAAGCTTTACATTTTAATTTTTAATAAAATATTTAGCTTTTCCCACAATAATTTTTTTTCAAAGTAAATTCAAAAGTTTCCTTAAGGAACATGAAAAAGCTACAAACTCAAAATATATTTCAAAACATTTTTAAAGAATTAAATTGCATATGATTCCTTTCATACTTAAAGTTTTTTCCTTTAAAGCTGTGATTAACAAATGAACATTATTTGACTGATTGCACAATCATGATGGAGAGCTGAACACTTAATAAATCATAAACATCATCTGAACTTTTTACATCAATCATATATTATTTCTAATAAAAAGCAGTTTCCTTACATGTCTTTAGAAATACTTCAAATATGTTTTAAGCAGAAAATTGTATTTCAGAAACTAACAATAATACAAGTTTTTTAAGCAATTAGTTCTCAATATAATAAATTTTTAAAATAATATTTTTTAACGTAAAATTATTTCTAGGCAATGAGAAAATAAATTCTAAACATTTTTCAGTAATAATTATAGAAAAAATTACTGAAGAAAACATTTTACAATATTTATAATACTGTGTACATATGCATTTTTAAATGAATTTTTGCATTTTTTATTCACTGTAGTACATAATAAAGATAACGATACTCTTTCTCAAATAATATATGAAAATCGCTTGAAAAAGATAATGCATATATTAAAATAAACATTTAGCTGAAAAAATATGAAAAAGCGAAAATGTAATAGTATATAAAAATAATTTTTGAATTTGTTTCTTAAAGCTAAAGAACAATGACTCAAATATTAAACGAAAATACTAAAGAGAAAATAACAAAAGTTAATTACAATTATAGATGTTCAAGAGAGAAAAACTTTAAATATTTAACTACAATCAATACAATTCTGAAACAAAGATCATTTGAAATATAAGCAAACAAATTCTTTTAGTCGAGTAACCACATGTATTTTCCCAGGAATTCAGATTTAATTAGAGAAAGATTTATTGAACACGAACAGAACTACAAAAACTAGTTACATTGCTTTAAGTTTCAAAGCTAAAAGATTTTCATTTATTTCACTGAAAATGAAAATATTGCCACGTTATTTTATTACTTTCTCTTAATTAAAAAATAATGATAAATTTAATTTTAGTAATCTTTCAATATTGTCAGTACATTTTTACATTTAATTTCATTTACAGTAGTTTATGATTAGAGAATTATGTTGGTTTACTTTAACGGGCTTATAGGACGTTTATTTATTCTTTTTATAGTATACGTTTCATTATAATAATGAATAAAATAATGACTTCTGCAGCAAAATTCAAATATCGTAAACTAAAAAAATTACTATAATTAAACAAATACGAAAGCATTCATAAAAGGAATTTGCGATTGAATTTGACCATAATGCAGTGTTCAGATATTTAAAATAGAAGTCAAAACAATGACTTAAAGACTATTTATAGCACACATGATTTAATTTTTATAGTCTCATGTACATTACTTTCATATTTAACATATTGCAACTTATAAAAAAGTATATTTATACAACTTAACTTTCAAGAACGTAGATACAGAATTTAGAAATTTTTTAAAAAATTTACAAAAATTTAGTAATTATGTCTTAGAATCTCTAAAGCACAAGAAATTCTTCATAATAAGTACATTTATAGCAAAATAATATATTTTATTATATTACATTAAATGCAACTTACAGTATTTTAATTGAAAAAGAAAAATGCAATTAAAAGGCCGTAGTAGCTAAGTGGTTAGCACATCAGCTAATCACTAACCATGTCAGGGCTGAGTTCGTTTTCAATGCCGCCAAAGACCCCCGAGCATATGCGATATATGTTCTCGTTAAATCTGTGGAAAAGAAAGTTCTGTGATCGGTCGATGAGCAGTTAACATGCCTATAATGGTATGGAGATAATTTTCTCCACCTCCAGATCAAAGTCAAAATTGGGGAAGTGGATCCTCTGATGGTGCCATCTATCGGAGAAATCTTAGAGCAATGACGTACTTTAATCTTTGCAGTGCTCTGGTTGAACGAAATACGCACCCGTTTGACTTCAATTCTGTTTCTAAACTTAAGTCAGAAGTTGTGTTTATCTTCTGACCTAAGTTCATCTGTTGTTATTTGTGACACTTGGGCAAGCCAAGCTCGCTAGCCGACGTCATAAATAACAAATATAATTAAAATTAATGTATGTGCCATATACATACATTTTTTACTCTATCCTAATAAAATCATGCCCTTTTTCTGTTGAAGTTAACCTATGATGCCCATAGTTTCTAGTCATTCAACAAAGTGTTTTTTTAATTATACAATATTATTTACATCTTCAATCTCTTTCTTCCTAAATGCTAATAGATCCACTGACCTTGGATATTCTCTATACCCAGCCAATTTGTTAGGAAAATATTCACCAAATAAATTTATATTCTTGAAATTGAAATATATTCAACACATCCTTCAATGAACTTTTAATTTGAATTAATTGAAGACCATAAAATGACTTCCTAAAAGAGTAAGTAGCCTTTTTTCCTTTCCATTCATAATTTAAGTAAAAAATATTCAATCTCCAGATAATCTGGATACTTTAAACAAAGAAAATCTCATTGTTTAAATATTTTAAACAAATGGTTTTAAGCAATATTTTACTGATGTGAAGCGAAAAGTTTTATCTCAAATTGTAGAAAATACTTAATTTCATATGAAAGGTTGGTAAGAAGACACCATTATGGAAAATCAAAATTCAGAATGAAAATTTTCTCTCACAAAATTTACCTCAGATTTGTCACGTTCTTTTTATCAAAAGGCTTCTTTTGTCAAGACTATCACCTATGCAAATAAAAAAGTATTATAGATATTTTTATACTTGACCAAATGAAATTACCAATACTACTATTATCAATTCCGAAATACTCATAAATTGTCGATGAAACAATTTATCTGCATGCACTTTTGATATGAACTGCCTTATTTTATTAATTTATTCATTTCTATTAACAAAATGTAGTTCATTTGCTGACTACATTAGTGTGTAAGTTTAAAGTAAGTATTTTTTTGTAAAATAAACAGCATAACAGTGAATAACCTTAGTCAGGCATTTGAGTTTCTTTCGTCGAATTCTTAAAAGGAAACATTCACACAATGAAGGGATGCAAAGAAATTGGGGTTATTTAAACAAAACAAAAAATAATGTTCTCCATTTTTTTATAATTTAACACATCTTTTCATTTGTAATGAATGTGAATGTCAAAAATATTAATTGTTATTTACTTCCAAAATACATTTACTTATGATGATTGATTCATACATTCCTAGATATTATGCTATTTGATGTCATACATGACCTCAATAACCAATAAACTCAGATAATTTCTGTTAACATGATAACAGGAATTATTAAGTCAAGAGGACAGTTATAATGGAAACATGGTTTTAGAGAGTACCCTTTTTTTAATAAATACAAGAAGATAAGGAAATTGATAATTACAAATATAAGAAAAAAATAAGATTGACATTGTCAATCTTTCAGTGGTATACAATTAAATTTTGTACTTATATTTTGTCATTATTTACTGCATTTTGTAGTGATTAAACCACAAAATGCAGTAAGTAAAAAAGATTTTATTATAGCGAAACAGTTAACGGTCTTCTTTATAATTTTATGAGAATTGATTACATTTTTAGAGTAGTCATCTGATAAAGTAATTAACTCTCATAATCATAATCCTAACAATCCAATCATAATCGAAATAATTTCAGTTAATCTCAATAATTATTATCTCAGTGATTAATTCTCATAATCTAACAATTTTTTGTACTTGTTTAATATTTCTGATAAAACTATTATTGATTACGATAATTAATCAATGAAATTATGATTATTGGTTCATGAGAACAAGCACTACAATGAATCACTTAGAACACATAAAAAATAAATAATAAATTAAATATTCTACGTTGTAAGTCAACATTTTTTAAAAAGTATAAGCAAACAATATGCTTCTCATTAAAGATGGTATTTTACTCATTATTTTCTAAGCCTATATACATTTTTATGTTAAATATGAATATATCTGCATGACATTTATTTCATTTTCCTAAGGATTTCAAATTATGTAGGTTAAGAAAAGCAACTCCCCATTGTTGTATTGCCTTCCAAGAATTTCAATTGCAAAACTGTGAGAGATAAATAATAGTTCGACTCACGTATAAAACAAATGGCTCTATATTTCTATTTCAAGTCTTTCAGTTGCCTTATCTGGATATATTGAGAGTATTTCCTGTATAAAGCAGCTGTTTCAAAGAGTACATGACTTTGGTTTCTTATTGATCATTTTAGGATATATTCGAGGTGCTTGCGAATGTTTTAATCTTATCAAAGATTCAGAATTTTTTTATAAAATTCCCTTTCATTTTTATTTGTTTCATTATTTATATGTTTATATTTACTTTTTATTTTTCAAAGTATGATTTGCACAAAAAACCCAAACATATTTACCAACTATAAGTACTCACAAGTTTATTGATTTAAATATAACATTGTGAATGAGAAAATTTATAAATATAATTTTTAATTTAATGTCATTTATTTTGTAATCAAAAAAGATAGGCTTATATTACAGATTATGCAATTAGGGAAATGTTAATTGAAAAAAACAGGATAAAATTATGCGAAATCTCACTTTAATTATATTCGATATTTGAAATCAATATGGTGGACTATAAGACAGTTTTTAAATGTATTCTTTTAAGATGAACTGGACTCTATAATTAGCTTGTCATCTCTTCATGTATATGGTTGATTAAAGTTACCAAGATGGTTTCAATAACTATTTTCATAAAACTTGAAAACAACTATTTTAGATAAGCATACAAATAAAATGTGAAAAAATAAACGAACAAAAATTCTCATAATAATGTAATAAGAATTATTATCCTTATTCTTCAAAAAATGTGAATAAAATTTTTACTTAGGTAAAAGTAGGCGTAGAAGTTAAATAAATTGTTAAAAATTAGGTTTCCTATTTATAATTAAAAAATTAAATGAATTATATTTTCAGATTTCATGGTGATTGCAGTGTACTTTATCAGTTATCTCGCTTGCATTTATAATTGTACAAGAAGCCTGATAAATTCAGGAAATTCACCGAGCAATAGTAACAAAACAGCAATACTCATAATAAGTCACGTGTAATAAGGTAAGGTCAAGTGTAATAAGGTAAGGTCGCGTGTAATAAGGGAAGAACGCGTATTTAATTTCAGCTAATGTTAAACAAAGAGAGATGGATGTTGCGTTTCTGCATGTTTCATGCACTTCTGTAAAAGTGGATGCTTGTGAGTTTTCTTCCAGAAGGCAATTTATGTGATCACTTTGTAAAACTGAAAATCAAGAAACAATAAAACGTTTTGAAATACAAGCATTTGTTTGATAAAGCAATGCAATTGACCACTTTAATAACTATCTCAATTTCGATTTGTTCATGTATGTATGTATACATTAGCTGTAGTTATTAGCAACAATACAAAAAATAAAAATTTAAAATTACTAATAAATGAATTTTACCCTTAAATACCGGAATTCAAAATTTCAACATCTATAGCGATATATAATATGGAGAGTCAAAGCTAATCACCACTGAGAAATATTTAAAACATCTTAAATTTAACTATGATTTAATAATTTAATAATAAAGAAAATAGTGACAGTAAGGAAAAAAATCTTAAATAGGAGAATACTTTATTTTCAATTGTAAATTTAAATACTAGTTTATATTTTTAATAATATTAGAGACCAAATGCATGTGAAATGAGATATTTTTTTCTTAACACTAAATATGGATATTTTATATTGTTTTTATTTATCTTTTTTTGTTTTTTTGTGAAAAGTATGACATGATATTTACAAATTCTAATCATTTTATATTCTTATTCAGATTTCAAAACAGAAAAATAAATTATAATTTTCCCAGAGAAATCTCTTGGGAAAGTATATTTGCTCTAACATGCATTAAAAAATAATAATTTAAATAATTTACTACGTATTTTAATTTTATCCAAGCATTTGTCTATGTTATATCAAAAAAGTATTTTCGTAATATTATACATTTTATGTCCTATATCATGAAGTTTAACAGGTGTTTGAGATTACTAACATTATTTGGTTTTATTTAATACTGTATATTTTACAGTAAAATATTTACTTACAAATTACAGTTTTCAAACTATATTATTTTGATGTATTGTACCCGCAAGGTATATCCTGTTGATTATTCCTTTATACTGCAGTACATTAAATCAAACATAGAATATATTATTCTTGTTACTTATGAAAATTTGTAAATTTATATTTTGTCAGAAAACGGATTATATAAGAATTATATAAGACTGGATTATATCGGGGATTATATAAGAATTGTTAGTCTTATATGTAATTTTTAAAAAAAACTGTGCAATAAAAGTGCAATGAACTAGATAAAAAATAAGAATAGATTAAAATTATTTCAATCATAATACAAAAAAATTCATACAACATTTCAAATACTTCTTTTTCATACTAGTAAAAAGCTTAAAGCTGTAATTTTCAAGCAAATGAAATATAACAGTTCTAGTTAGGATATAACTGCATAGCTTAACATATATTGCTTTTCATAATATTATCCATCATTTAATGCGCAATTTAAAACAAAATCGAAAGTATACACATACATTTAAATTTATTTTTATAAAAAATTTTATTTAATTTTTTACACTACATTTATAAAAAAAATAAAGTAAGCTTAAGATTTGTTACATTATTATATTTGGCTATACAGTTATAGTCTAAAACATATAAGTAATTCCTTTTAGAAAACGATAATTTTATAAAAGGCAGTGTTCAGAAAATGTATTAATAAAGAAAAATAAAAACAAAAAATATATTATTCAACTTTCTTTCACCTAAAACTAAAAATTTTCTTTACATTAAAAGAATTCTCAATATTAAACTAATATATAATTTGTTTTAAATTGAAAATTATTAAGCATTTTTTCAGTACGTCTGCTAATAAAACATTTTTATTAATTTTATTTCAATTTACAGAAGCGTTTCAACAATCTTATGTATATTTTAAAAAGTTCCTACATTTTAGATCTTTATTTTTATTTAATATTTATGTTTATATATTAAAATGTTTATTTATTACTATTCAAATATTGCATTTTTATATTTCAAATTTTTAACCGTGACAAACATTTCATTCAAAATTTAAGATATACAATCAATGTTTTTAGAGATTTTAAATTTAAACAATAAATTTAAAATCTCTAAAATTTTATAATCATAATTTAAGTCTGTTAAAAATCATCTTCAAGTAGTAAATTAAATAGTAGATCAATTAGTCATTCTCTTAGTGATGAAAAAAAATTTATAAATCTCTCATTTTTCAGCTATAAGTAATCTAACCAATAATTCTCAAAAAGGAATCACGTGATCAGTGAATTTCCTTTATTATTTATTATATTTACAAAAAGTTTAATAGATTCCTCAAAAGCCAGGCTATTAATCATTTTGTGTAACGTATAACAATTTGAATCTAGAAGCTCTAATGAAAAATATCAGAAGTACAAATTTAATTTAAATTAAAAGAAATAAAAATTTTATTCTAAATGCTGTTGCTTTTTATATATAGAAAAACAGAATCAATATTTTTATAAATAAAATCAACTAATAAAATTAATTAAATGAAATTATGGCTGAATAAGAAGCAAGTAGCTTTTAATTAAAATGCAAACTGGAGAATTAAAAACAGTAGATACAAGTTAAAATATTTAATTGGAAAACATGTCAAACACAATCTTTAATTATATAACTTTGTAAAAAATGCAATGATTATTTTTTAACTTCTTCTATTAAACTTCTAAATTATTTTTCATTTTACCAATGCGAATTACCTTTATGGGATGGCGGATGAAAAAAATTATAAACTTACTGTGTTAATACTTCCATTTAATTCTGCAACATAATTTTAATTAATTCCTAGTAGTTATATTTATTTGATTTTATCTGCATCCTTCATATATCATATTAACGTTAAAAATTCTTTCAAATAATTTAATTACATTTCTAAATTTTATATTAATTTATTTGTATTTTCTTTTTTTAAAAGATGTCAAAATGTTTTTCACAAATAAAATTCCCTGATTAAATGTTACTAAAAACATTTAAACATTACATAATATCAATAAAAATTTTATTTTTTATTTCTAGTGTTAAATACTAAAATAAATGTTTGAAACTTTATTATAAATTATGAAAAACTGTATTGATAAAAGAAACAAAATAAAATTTCCGTAAGTGACCTTGCTTGTCATCTATTATATTTATTTTTGACTTATTTGAAAATTATTATATGGCATTCGCGAATGTAAAACTGCATATATATATATATATATATATATATATATATATATATATATAAATAAAATTAATATATATATATATATATATATATAGTATAATATATATATATATATATATATATATATATATATATATATATATATATATATATATATATATATATATATATATATATATATATATATATATATATATATATATATATATATATAAATAAAATTAATATATATATATATATATATATATGTATATATATATATATATATATATATATATATATATATATATATATATATATATATATATATATATATATATATATATATATATATATATATATATATATATATATATATATATATATATATATATATATATATATATATTGCACGTTGCGCATGTTGGTATGCTATAAAGAGTAAGAATTACAAAATCTCGTCAGAAAAGGCAACATTACAACTCAATTACATAATGATCATGAAAAGGGGTAAGAAAAGATGAAAAAAGACCTTTATGTTAGGAAAAACATAGTAAGAGTACGCAATATAAAAGAAAAGTCTTACATCTCATAATAGATATTCAAAATGTCCCCTATGATAAATAGTTGACACTGCCACTCCACAGAAACGCGAAGATGTTTCAACTAGTCTGTTGTCTCAAGAACGCATATCTTAGCATTTGTGAACTGTGTCTTGTGGTCCATGTTCGATCATACGAGAATTTGTATGCTAGATAGTTACAATATCATTATAAGTAAAAATTAATTCGCTTATATATAGAAATCATAATTTCTAAGGTAGAGGAAAACTTTATGAAATTCAGTGAAGTAGTTTTGCAAATCCTGAATCTAGCGTAGACTTCTGTGGAAACGTACTAGAGCTCAAAAATCCTATGTCTGTAAAGCCATGCATAAAAAAGCGGCTTGTAAACCAGGAAGCGGTACTTTCAGGCTCACGAATATGACCTTTGATCCGTCAAAGCCTGAGAAGTCTTTGATTTTTCTAATTAATTTCCTTTCCATCTATAGTCACATTTTTTATTATAAAGAGAGATTATATAGTTAAATATCCTCTGTGAATATGTGATTTATCAAGCTAGTGGTACATAGATGTTGATATTGTATGATTTCATGTCTTTAATACACTTAGAAATTATGCTGCCCGTTTTTTTCCTACATGGATATTTTTACCATTCTACACATCAATCCATAAGTGTGTCATCAAAAGGCATTAGGGAAAATAATATCATAGCATAAATCAATCGTCATGACATTATCCAATAGTTACAAGACTACTCTGAATTCTGTATTTAATCTTGTTTTCATTAAAATCTCCTGAAACTGTTTTTGAAGATTCTATATTACACAACACAATGTTTAATTGAATTATTCTTTACTTGGCAATATGTTAGTACTTTAGACAGATATTCAAAAGCCATGATGTGTACGTTTTGCCTCAAGAAAAAGTTCCCACATAAACCTGAACCATATTGTGCAAATTTTTTGTCTTGTGGCGAGCTTTCATAATGCTATATGAATTTACAGTTATTGTGAAAGTTAATATATATTCGTCTCAAGCAAAATTTTGAATACTTTTATTTATAAAAATGTCTTTTTGGATTGTCTAAATTTTTGCGATTTTTTATATGAATATAATAGAGTTAGTTATGTGAAATATTCAACTCTCTTCTTTACGTGAATTAATAAACATGATTTAGTATTTCAAATCATCGTTTGTCCACCTAAGCCTTTATTTTTGAAAAATATATAATAGGAGAATAATTCAGTATTTTGAATTCTTAAAATCTTAACTTCAATCTTTGATCATATCCTCAAATACTATCTTTGAATTTACATCTTTAAACACCACATGTTCTTATATCGCACATACAGTCTTTTACATACCTTTTAATCCAAAATCAATATGTTAAGACATCAAAGAAGTATTATAACTAATATTACCTTTTATCTGATTGGTGATGATATAATAATTTTCTGATGTGAAAAAGGAATACAGTTTCCAAAAAAGTTAGATAATAAGAGTTATTTGATGATACTAAAATCGGAGGAACATAATCAAAATTTTAATATATAATAAATAGTTCAATATTATTTGAATGGTAAATATTTGTATTCATTTTGTCAAATCTTCTTTTAAAAAAGCTAAAATCCTTTATAAACATTAATATCCTTATATTTTATGAACACAAATGGATATTTAATAATTGAAAAGAGACAAAATATTAGTTTTTAAAAGTCTTTTCTAAGTTTAAAATGAGTAAAATAAACAGTTTAGTAAAATAAAAGAAGTAAGACGACATTACTTAAATCATTTGTAAGATTCCTCTCAGAATTTATCACTTTAGTTTATCCATTACTAGGAAAATAAATCACTTTAACTCCATTAAGTTCCTTTCTAACACATCTATTGCTTAGAATGTTAATGTTTCGCTTAAGATAGGAACTTAAGGATTTCCATTACTTTAGACTCAAAATAAATGTACTTAGTTACAAGGACTTGCTTCTTAATTCACTTCGGAATTTTGAATAAAATATAATTATACTTTAATAATTAATATATTATACTTAAGTTAACGTGAAACAAAAATGTTCTGTTAGTTATTATGTAATAATTTTCTTACGTTAATTATCTAAACTTATAATAAACAATTAAAAATTATAAATATTCTCAACAGTGAATATTTAAAAAAAGCCATGGAATATGTTTGAAATTTTTGTCGTAAACTGTAAAAAATATTTATCTATAAAAATAAAACATATTTATCTTGAAACATATCACAGAAACCAAAAACTTTATAAAAGATTTATAATATATGAACTACATGTACACTCTTTAAAAATGATTATTTTATTTAGCGGTGTAACGATCATAAAAATGTCGAGAATCAATTAATTAAATCAGTTAAACAAGGTATGACGAACTAAAAATTATATTTTTATATTGTAGAAAAATATTTTTTTCTAAATTCATTTATGGAAATCGCTGCTTTTTTCTCAAAATAATATTTCAAAAAAAAGTTAAGCATTAACTTTTTTATTTCTGAAAAATTAGTAATGAAACTTGAATTTATTGTTGCAATTTGATTAAAATTGAAAGATTCAGAAACTAAATTTAAAGCCTAAGTACCTTATTATAATGACAAATTTTAGAAAAAAAATCTTAAATTAATTTTTTCTAGAAGGCCTGAAGTATCTTTAACATAAAAGGAAGCTCAATATTACTCTTTCCAATTTTAATCCTATATACTGGAATTTTTCTTTAAATATAAGTTCTTTTTTCTGTTGTACCCTTAGTGTAATAAGTAAAAATATTGAAGAAAATAATTTTGGATAACAATATGTTACACTGCTGGACAATTGCTTAGGGCGGATCACAAATTGCAATGTAGCATAACATTAAGCGAGACGTTAGGCCTAGTAGGATAAAATATAGTTGCCACACTGTTCAGACATAAGAATAAAGAATATTTATTGTTTTGGAAAGTACAAAAGCTGTGAAACATCTGAAAGAAAAAAAATGTTCATTTGATGCTGCATACGGAAAAATGGAACAATGCATCTAAATGTAAGCAGGCACTTTGAAGAAAGGTATCAGTACGGAATATGTCCATCGTGGAGTCCACATGCAACATTCCACAAGTCGTATCATACTTTGTACAACATTATCCAGCAGCTGTTGAGGCAATTTATCCCATTCCTCTGGGAGTGCACGGATGAAGTTGTTCTTGTTTGTCGGAGGATAGTTTCGACCAGCAACTTGCCTCCCCAAAGCATCCCACACATTTTCAATGGGGTTTAGATCTGGAGAACGTGATGGCCATACAAGGCGTTGAATACCCTCGCTGTCTAGACAATCCTGAACAGCGAGTGTTCGATGATATGTTGCGTCATCGTCCATAAAAACAAATTTATCACCGACAGAACCACGGAAAAGATGAACTTGAGGAAGTGGAACTTCATTAATGTATCATTGGCCCGTCATAGTCCCATTCGCAAACACATGTAGGGGCGTGCGGCCACTGATCATGATTCCGGCCCACACCATGACACTGCATGTCGAATATCGGCCCCTTTCCTGGATATATTCTGGACGATAAGCAGTACCACTCTCGCACCAGATCAGTTGGCGTCTACAATCCAATGACTGACTGAACCTACTCTCATCTGAGAATAATACGCATGCCCAGTCCTGTTCAATCCAATTGCGATGCTCACGACAACATTGGAAACGGGTAGTATGGTGCTGCTTGGTCAATGGGACACACACAACAGGTCTGCGGGCGTATAGTCCTCCTCCCCTCAAACGTCTGGCAACAGTTTTTCGGGAAATCTGCTATCTTGTGAGGCAGCAAAAAACTGATTTGCCACTTGCTGAGCTATGATGCGCTTGTTCCTTTTTGCTGATAGGACGATATATCTGTCTTCTGCAGGCATCGTACTTCTAACACGACCTCCCCCGTGCCGCCTACTACACATTCTAGTAGTTTTAAATGACTTCCACACCCGTGAAACAACGCTGTGAGCGATGTCGAACTTCCTAGCAACATCTGTTATTTTTCGCCCTTCTTCGATCTTTCCAATAATTCGGCCACGCATAAAATCATCTAAGTGATGTCAGGAAGACATGCCAAAAATGTCAAGTTCGTCTATTAAATCTTTCCTGTCAAACTTTGACTTGAAACAACAACTGTCCACACGCGTCAAAGCCTTTAAGGCTCTTATGAACGCTATCACGTGATGAACAGACGTGGAAAAAAATTTTCATACGCATACTTCTTCTAACTATATCCCGCAATTATTCTAATTTTCCACATTTTGTATCCTTTCATTTTGTGGTTGCTATGGATGATAGTGTTATCCATCCTCAGCAATTCTCCAGCAGTGTAATATACAGGTGGCATTACTGTTGGAAAAATAATATTTAAACATAACATCTTAAGCCATAACACCTTAGAAAAATTAAATACATGTCTCAATATCCAATGAGATGTAAAATACTCTTTTCTCCTTTTGAGGCTACGTCATAGAACACAAATTACGAAATACATTTACTTCACGTGAGTAGCAATGATCAATAGCAATCCTGTATTTCAATTAATATATAAGTTAACAATATCTCGAAACTTTTTGAATTTTAAACATAATTTGAAAGTGCTATCTCTCTGAAATGGTTATTTTCTGATATATCACTTCATTCATGTGCAAAATGAAAACATATTCAGATTACTGAAATACTTACATAATATATAATGTGCATCAATTTTCTGGTCGTAACTCATTAAGGCAACAATATATAGCTTAAGTTTAAACTTTAAATAAATGTTAAGAATCTATTATATAAATCAGGTCACAAAAATATATATGCCTATTCTGATAAATATAAAATACTCATTAGAAGAGACTTCAAATTTTAAAAAAGCTGACGTATAAATATTCCTAAAATAAGCAAAATAACGTACAGTAAATGATGAACCACTGACAACTGGTGAAGTACTGCTAACTCCTCTCTCTTACAAGTCATATGTTCGATAATAGGGCTGAACAAAGTAGACTCAACCTTTCCTCCTTTCAGTGGGTACATAAAACAGAGTACAAAGCATGATTGGGAACTAAGCACTGGGGATTTCCCATCAGGATGAATTCTTAACTAGGACATATGCTTCGCACCTCAGGGCCTTTGGTTAATAAAACAGAAATGAACACTCAAAACCATGGCCTCATGTTTTCTCCTGTTGCACTGAGTTTCAGAATTATGAGACAGCATATCTTCTTGTACATTTTTAAAGTCATAACTTTATAAATTGTTAAGCTTTAAAATTGAATGATATTTAAGCTTATTAGTATTATCTTTTAATAAGTTAAACCTTTTGCGGAACAATCCATATACAGGTCAATGCCTATAGCGGTTACAGCTGCTTTCCTGGCCAACGGCCCTGAAATGGATGAATTCTTAACTAGGACATATGCTTCGCACCTCAGGGCCTTTGGTTAAGAAAACAGAAATGGACAATCTAAACAGTGGCCTCATGTTTTCTCCTGTTGCACTGAGTTTCAGAATTATGAGACAGCATATCTTCTTGTACATTTTTAAAGTCACAACTTTATAAAGTGAAAGGTTTTAAAATTGAATGATATTTAAGCTTATTATTATTATCTTTTAATAAGTTAAACCTGTTGAGGAACAATCCATATGTGGGTCAATGCTTATAGTGCCCACAGCTGTTTTCCTGGCCAAGGGCCCTGAAATGCGAAGTATATATCCAGGTTAGGTGGTCAGCCTAACGCGAAACCCCAATGCTTAATTCCCAAGCTTGCTTGGATCTAAATTTATTGCCCCATTAAAGGGATAAAAGGCTGAGTCGACCTTACTCAGCGTGAGGATAGAACCTCGAACCTGGGTATTGGAAGCCACTAAACTTTACTGGGCTACCACTTAGCTTTACAAAACTTCATTATATTTTAATATATTTATGAATTTAAAACATTAAAGGACATTTTTTCTTACGCCATATAAGTCTATTAATATTATAAAAAATTATATGTTAGGCATTACACATTAATGTACTAAAAAGATAAATAACTCAAATACATGGCTTTTGCTTTCAAAGAATCAGTATTTGATTTTTATTGTCAAAATAAAAAAGTATTGTCAGATTATAAAAAGACAAATAATAAAAGCATATGAAAAAGGAAACTGAAATAGATAAATCAAACTTTATCCATTTCAGCCATATTTTTCATGTGTTTCTTCGGTTTTGTAACTTTTAAATTCCACACAAATACAATGCAAGAATGTTTTTATACCATTTTCATTTAATTTTCATATTTCAAGCTAAATTTTGCTTTATTTACTTTTTTAATCTCAAAATTTTAATAATAGTTATTTATGCTTAAGGTATGCTATAAATTCTAAATAAAAATAAAAATCCTCTGAATTCATAATGAAAAAATGTTTTGTAAAAAGATTATAAATAATCAAAATAACATAATTTTCCAAAAATACCTATTAAATAACTCATGGTTCTACTAAGAAAATTATTACTGTGAATTTTCAAAATATTATCTTTAAATTTATTTCATAAAATTGCTTAAAAAATAAAATTTTACATCTGAAATTTCTTTTGCCTTGTTTTAATTTTCATAAAGAAACATAAGTGTAAAAAATTTATTCAACTTGATTTTTCCAAAAATATAAAGAAATAGCAGTGTAAAACTAAACAAATTTTTTATATTTAATTAAACAAAATTTTCAGAATAAACTTTATATACTTTATATGCAAATTTAAACGTATTACAGTTCATAAAAATATGCGGATTTTGAACTCTTTAAGATTTGTAAGCAATTTAGTTCGATTTAAATGGAAGACAAAATGTCACAAACTAATTACATTAGTTAATAGTTTACAAATTAACTTTATCAAAAAAGAGAGAATTAACATTAACTATTTCTTTCATATGTAACTTAATGGACATAATTTGAAAACAAGATTACATTTTTTGGCGCTATGATTGGATGGTGGGATAAACCACCATTCGACTGAATGTGATATAACAAGTTCTCTAGATCCCTCAGCCAAAGATCATCTTGCTGATAGAGCTTATGTTAATTAATATGAAACATATAGATGGATGTCTCTAACTTTGAACATGGTTTATAATTACGAGCAGTTGGATGTGTTTAGAAGCTTGGCAGAAATAGACAGCAAAAAGGGTGTTGCAATAAACCATTCTTAACTGAACTTATCTTCCACGTACTTTTAAGTCTTGCATTTAACTATTATCAGTTGTATAGATATAATTTAAAAACAATTGACTTGCACTATGGGAATATATCGTGCATTTGATTATCACTTTAATATGCATTTAGTAAAATTAATTGTTCATGCACAATATATCATGTAGTTCAATTTAATTGTAAATGGTAAATAATAAAAATAATTAGTATACACACAAATATATACAAAACATTAAAAATCATAATTTACGACTACAACTCAGAATTAATATAGATTAAATAGATTAAAAAATGGTTAAATACACACACAGATATATATATATATATATATATATATATATATATATATAAAATCCTTTTAAAACTATAATTTTGAGAAATTACTTATACACAATGCATATCAAATTTATAAATCCATGATAAAAGATAAATTTAAATTGGTCTTTATGCGAAATGCTGATTAGAAAATTGAAATTTTTCAGTGATATGAAATTTCAATAAATTGAAATGAGTAAATTCAAAAATCAATATATGTTTGTATGTGTGTGTGTGAATGAGTGTGTGTGTGCGTGTGTTGTGTGAGTAATAATCTCTCTTTTACTGTTTTATTAATTATATTTCTCATCCGAAAAAATGATAATTAATTCAAACTTTTAAAATTCAAACTTTTTGGCTCAATAAAAACTATTCTTAAACGCTTGCTTTTGAGTCTATTTAGTTTGTTTCCAGAAAATATGATTCGTTTGAACTTAATTTTTGACAAGGGCGTAGTTACTATGCCATAAACATTTATTTGATAGTAACTTTTGTTCATTTCAAAATGTATCACAGGGGGTACTTGAATAGGAAATTTTAGTAACGCGTCTGATAAAATTGAGAAAGATATTTTTTCTTTATTAATATGCCAAGATACATTAGGAAATTTATTGGTTTACAGCATAAAAACACAAGATGTATATTTCTTAAAAAAAACTTAATCCTGTCTGATTTTTCAACAACACTCAAAATCAATCGCTTTCGTTCTCGCTTTATTTAATACAAACTAAACGCTGTCTTGTAAATTGATCTCCTTCTCCAGATTGGTCATTTTCCAGAAAGGTTTCCCTTTCAAGGAGCATTCTTCCTCGCTTTTTTGCCAATCCATTACGTCAGTATACTCTCTGCGTTTGCTGTCTTCTTTAGTAATTAAATCCGTTCGTAAAAGCATGCACTAACTTTTTCTGGTTTTTCTCGCCGTCGCTTAGGATTATGTCAATTTCATTGCTCAATGATTTTTCTTTGCCAAATTAATTCTGTTTTATATAATATTTTGCATTTTTATATACTGTTCTTGGTCAATAATGTGCTATAATATTTTTCTTTCCTCAACTATGCTATAACACGTTGATATACTTCGACGAAAATAAGTCTCCCAGTAGCATTTAAAAGTATAAGAAATTAATTAAGTGGTTCATCATCTAATAAAGTTATATATTTTCTTTCATGAAAATATCTTATAAGTGCTTAATTTATTTTACGATTGAATCAAGAACTCTCAACATTTCCTTGACGCCTTGCTATGTAACAAAAATTATTGCCAATCAAAAATCAGGAAGATTTCATTTTTTGTGGAATTAAGAAATTAATGAAAAATATTTTCCTTATTAATTTAAAATACTTTTATTTTCCTTTGGGTGATCTAAAATCTGAACTTAGTTTTGCCTAGTATTTTAAGGATTATAATGTTTTCGTACATTTACAAGAATAATTACATCATTTACACAAGTAAAACTTTTCTCTACGTCGAAACCTTTTGATATGTTCATATTTATTTATACTGGAAAATA
Organism: Latrodectus hesperus; assembly: GCA_037975125.1. Taxonomy (NCBI): domain Eukaryota; kingdom Metazoa; phylum Arthropoda; class Arachnida; order Araneae; family Theridiidae; genus Latrodectus; species Latrodectus hesperus. The sequence continues at coordinate 90,435,248 of CM075856.1, forward strand.
AATTCCGAACTTTTTGCAGTTAAATTCCCAAAAAAATATTAATTATTTCCATAGATGAAAATACAGTTTACATATACCTGTTTTTTAGAGAATTCAACACCAAAATGAATCTAACTTATTAAATGGAGTATAATATCTATATTTCGGAATTTTCTCCTTAATTGCAAATAATTTAACAGTTTAATTAAATTTTCTTAAATATGTTGCTAAAATTCATCGCTTAAAATATCCCACATTTTTCTTTTGACCTTTATAAGATCATAGATTATCACTTTCTTCCACTATTCAAACTTTCTGTAATTTTAGTTGTTACCTTTTGTGCTTGAGAAAGAAGTACAATGGCACTAGAAAAACAATTGAATGTTTTAAGCAACATTTTAATCTTTATATTATTACTCTAACATTTTAATCTTTATATGTGTAATTAATTGAAATAATTATCTTTAAATTACTGATATTTAGAAAACGCACTGAAATGTCCTAATTTTCAGCATTCTAAGAATTGATATAATCTAATTAAAAATACATAATTAGGAATTTAAGTTTTATTAAGATAACTTCCTCTGCTCTAAAATGTTTTAAATTAATTATTCCTCAGTTGCACTTCCGTTTATATTTTCCCTAAATGACTTTAAGCATTTTATATTCTTATTGTCATTTGCTTCTAGGCAAATTTTTCCCATTATACTTATTTAATTTTTTTAAAACTATCCTTAACTCCTCAATTTTAAATGGTTTATATAGGTTTTCCATCTTAAACAAAATTTCTTAAATTGGCAGTTATTTTCGCAAGTAAATTGACTTATTAATTTTTCTTTTGAATGCAATAAAATTTTATTTTTATAAGGGTTAAAACTATTATTCATTCTTATCTGCCTTAATGTCGGCGCATTGTAAAATTGTAATTAATTGAAATGGAGTTTTGAAAGCATTTTGAATAAATTTTAAGGGCATTAAACTTTTATTATGTCTGGCGTTAATTGAAATTTTATTCATGAATACGCGATATGTAATTTATGGAGTCATATTGCAGAAGATTTCAAAGTAAGCAATTTTATTGTATTTCTGAAATCAAGCCGTGAATTTCCTTTTTTCTTGAATGAATTTCCTTTTTTCCCTTTCAATTTAACATTTTAAACATATATATATATATATATATATATATATATATATATATATATATATATATATATATATAATATATAATATATATATATATATATATATATATTTATATATATATATATATATATATATATATATATATATATATATATATATATATATATATATATATATATATATATATATATATATATATATATATATATATATATATATATATATATATATATATATATATATATATATTCACTATTTATTGCATAATTTTTTAATTCTCTATTTAAACCATTAATTATCCTTTTTAGAAATTTAAAATCATGAAATTCCTCACCAAAATTTCAAAAACTTATGAAACTCAAATATAATTAATAAATTGTTAAAAACAATGAACTCTTTCTCTTAAGGGAAATGTAAGTGTGACTTTATTTTTATGTTGTTGTTGTTGTTGCTTATCTCCGACTGGCGTGACAGTACCATCACACCAGCCCCATTTTATTTTTATAATATTAAGTAACAATTTAAACGACAGGTATCTAATATAATTTAAACATTTTCAAAATGTTGATTAAGAAGCTAATAAGAATTAAGAGTAATTTTCTATAAAATTATCTATATATGAAAACATACTTATTGAAAAATAACTGAGAGTTAATAATCAGTTATTTTTCTATAATCTTTTCCAAGGCAAAGCATATTAATATTGAAAATAGTTCAAATTGTATGTTACGTCATCTTATAAACAAAAATTCATGTATTTATACTGTAGCAAATCATTTTTATTATTTTTTATAAATGTTAAATGTAACTCCTTACTATGTGTTCAATATCTTAGCAAACAAATAAGAGAAGTTTTATAATATTCACAAAAGATTTCCAACGGAGAACATCCTTTCATCTAGTCCTTTGGGATGATACTAAATGTCTCTTTATTTTTCTCGCAAAATACAAGACAAAAGAATGTGGAGGTCCATTATTTTACTTATTTTCTATTTCCTTTTCCATCCGCTGCCTTGTATAACAACGCTAAGACCAGAGCTTTGCCTGAAACAAACAAATAAAAGCTGCAACTCTGGAGAATTACCGTATCAAAGTTTCTATTTTTTTCTCTATTCCTCTTTTTCCTGTATTTTATCCTCTTCTGTATCCTTATTTCCGTCTTTTTTTCTCTAGCAGTAGGTCGAGCAAATCATTCAGTATAGCTGATCAACTGTCGTTGAAACTTACAAGAGAAAAATATTGTGTGTTTATCGGATTGGTATTTTCCTTTTTTACTTTTCCAGTCATTGCTATTCTGATGTGTACATTCTAGAAAGGAAAAAACACTGTAAAAATTTTTTTTGAATCTTATTTAAATTTTTTTTTATTTCAAAAGTTTTAAAGAACAGAAATAAAGCACTTGGGATAGTATTTGCACCTGTTCTGTGCTATTGATCTTACATTTAAAATATAATCATTGATTTATATTATTATTTTTTAAGCAAAACAAAACTAAAAGATTAACCTTGAATACAGTTACAGTTAATAGTTTTTATATTATTTATCCATACACATGATTTTTCAGTTTCGACAAATTTCTCAATATTTTACAACATAATAAAAGCAAAAATTATATGAATTAAAATGCAATTAAAATGAGTTTAATTATTTTTACAAAAATCAAAAATATAATTTGAAAATATTTAAATTTAGCTCTAGAATAAAATACAAATAAAAATTAATTTCACATTTTTTTCAAAAATCTAATGAAATTTCGCTTTTATTACCATATGTTTTATTTAAGTTATATTGATAATTTTTATTTTATTGATACAAGATTTTTATTATTTCATTCTGATAATTTATGAAATTCTAATTTCTAGAGGAATATTAAAGGTTTTTTTCCCTCTTCATTTAAAAGAAAATTTAATTTAAATTGTGTTATTAAAGAAGGAAGTATAATTTGATTGTAACTGCAATTGATATAACAACAAGTTAAGCCGTTAACATTCTAACAACCTTAATAAGCTAATTCAAAATAAAACAATTTCAAAGAGGCTTTGTTTATCATACTTTATTTAAAGATCCATGTGTATCAATACATTCATTATTACACAGCTTACAGATTTCTTAAGTAATCCATGCAATCCTATTAAAGTTTGGAAGTCTTTCAGTAACTTAATTTTCCATTCTTCTTTCTCCGGAAATTGTTGTTTGTTCCAAGCAATTGTTTGTTAGTCACTATTGATTCAGAATGAGAGAACAATAAGTTTCAAAGAAGCTTTTCATCAGTTATTAAGTACACAGATTTATTAATGTATGTATTAATAAGAAAGATAAAATTTTTCAAAATATTTTTCAAGGATTCTTAACTTAAGTTAATAAATAAAACAAGGAATACTTTTGCAAAAATGTTTCAAATGTTTGTTTAGAATTATATATTCTAGTATTAAATTAAATATTAAGACACGTTATTAGGTTATTTTAAAATGTATTTTACTAAATACTTTAATTTCTTATTTATTCTTTAAATTTTTAATTTTTTATTTATTCTTTAAATTATACATTTTTTCCAGCGTGTTGAAATGTTCTACATAGTGTTAAATTTTAATTTTTAAAATACATAAAGTATTTTAGTGCATTGACGTAAAGAAATATAAGTTCCATGGAGTAAAGCAGCCCAATTTTTCAAGTAAAAAACTGTAAATATAACATAAATTTAACGAAAAATAATTTAATGCTTATAAAGTATAATGTGTAAAATATGATTCATTCTGGATAAAACAATAAACTTCGATATTTAAATTTCGTTTCATAAATGATTCTGATAACTTTCCCGATTTAAAAATCAAATATATATAAAGTCTTACGCGTTCAGTTTTAAGAACAGAAAGCATTTATTTGAATATGTCAAAATTTTAAAACTTCAGCCCAGCACAAAATTAAAACATTAAATTCCAAATTAATAAGCAGAAAAGTTAAAAGGCTTTAATCCAATTCATTGCTCAAAAACTCTAAACAATGAAATAAACATTTTGCTATAAAGGCTAAAATATTAGAATACATCTTCTACTTAAGAGAAGCAATGTTTCTTAAACTAAGGTTAAATTTACAAACAAAAGTGTCTTATCGAAAACCCATTACAATGTTTTAAGAATACATTTTGATAAATATTAATATCATGAGCTAAATTTCGGCATAAAAATATCCTTTTTTTATTAATAAAAATTTATATTTACAATTTTCCGGCTATTTTCATTAAAAAATAAACTTATATTAGATTGTTTTGATTTCTTTTCAAATAATTGAAGACATTCTCTACTGAAACAACAGTATTATATAAAAGAAGTTGTTTTTCTTGTTTGTATTGAAATTTAATTACACAAAGAAAATTAATCATTACTTTAACTTCAATACAATATAGATAACAAGTCCTTGCTAGAATGTGAATTTAACGTCCCAATTCTTTAATGCTATTAATTTTAAAAAATCATTTTTACAAAATCATAATTTACTACAAACTAAAACTCATGAAACTTTACCCTAAACTTTTATGTAAACATTAAACTCATTTTTTTGTGTTTATATTCAAGCAATCATTAATAAGAATTATTTTAAAAACAATCTTGAAAATGCAAGATATAATTATCTGATATACCAACAAATAGGTAATAAAGCTTCAAAAGTAATTTTTGGTAACTTAAATTTTATCGTAGATAAGTAATTTATATTCAAATCTTAATTTAAACTTAATGTGCCTATGTTAACTTGTATCAGCTTTATTTTATTTCATTTTTTCGTTTTTGAAAAACAACTTTTTGGTAAAAGTTCACTTTTAAAATTATTTAACTTTTTTTTAATGTACTATAATAATAATACCCATATATATATATATATATATATATATATATATATATATATATATATATATATATATATATATATATATATATATATAATGAAGACTAATCATGTTTTTCTTTTACCATGAAACCATTTTTTATATAATAAAAATGAGTAAAAATTGTCAATTCGTTGTATTTTAAATTCACATTTAAGATTACTTTAAGAAATTAGGAAATTAAACATATAAAGAGTATTAGCTGAAAATTTTCTTTTGAATTCCATATATTATGTAAAACTAACTGCTCTATAAAGTATTCAGGAATACGAAATATTCCGATGAAGAATGTTTCAAACATTTATGAACTGTGAAGAATGTAGATGGCTCGAATATTTGAATTTTATACATGCCGAAAAAATCAGTGATCTTTTAAAATAACGATATCATATATGTATATATAAACATAATTTGTCTTAAAGCTTAAACTCTTACTTAGTATAGAATTATTATTTTTCCTAATTGAAATCTCTGTTGACATTTATTATAGATAATAAATAAATAAATTTTTCTTCATGAAATTGTTTATATGATTTTATAATTTGTGATTTACTGTATCTTCATTATTTTAAACTCATTTCTCATACTGGTTGATTTTATAAATAGAATTTTTATATCATATAATTTTGAAAATACATATATAGTAGGATATGCATATCATTTATATTATTTTATCCCAAAACACATACAAAAAATAGTTACAATATAATTTAGAACAGAGATATGTTGAATGTTTTTTATTTTTTTCCATAGCGTTTTCTAAATCTATCAGAAGAATTGTGCATTTATTTATTTTTTATTATATCAACACAAATTTTTGATATGATTTTTATATATCATGTTTCTATAAAACTGGATTAAGACCTAAATAAAATTAAATAATTTTAATGATGAATTATACTGTAGTGAATTATACTAAGTAGAGATTGATATTAATTTTTAAAAACACGGATCCAAAGTTTGAAAGGTTAAATATAAAGGGGTATAAATGTAGCATTAATGCATCATTATAATAACTACTTTAATTAACTCCTCGAAAACTTATTTTAAGATAAATTCTCTCCATCCATTCCATGTTTAAAATTTTTCTAAAAAAACAAATAACTTTCTAAAACAAGAAAAAATTCCATTATTTGAAAAGTTTTAAACATTTACAGTCTTCTACAAAATAGACCCAGTACAACACATTATCCTGTCAAACAACCTTAAAGAGGGGGTGTTCCTTCTGCCATTCCCTATTGGTTAAGTATGTTGTTTTCTAAGAAAATTCCTCACAATGTCCTCGGGGTGTTGTGTAAAACAACCCTTTTTAAATACATAAAACAACCCAAGGTTGTTTCAAAATGCCTGCCAAATTCGTGTTTACTACACATCCATTTTTTTAACCGGAAGTATTTGCTTGGAAGTCTGCTTTTAATATAAATTTATTTATGCTTACATTATTCTTTTCTACTATTTCCTTAAGAGTAATAATAAAAATATGCAAGTAAAAATAAAAAAATAAAAAGCACTTTAATATTACTATATGACAAATAAAAAATTGATAAAAATGACTAATGTTTTAAGAATCCCAAAATTCGGTAAAGAAATTTCAATGACAAATCGTTCATCTTGAAGATCATTATTTATTTAAAATCATCTCAATAAACAAAATACTTTTGTAATTCCCTCTTAAAAAATTAACTTGTATTCACAGAATATTCCCGAAAATTGAAAAAAATTACTTGAACTGTCACACTACTCAAAAATTCCGATTTTCTAAATTCATTTTCATAGCAAATTATAATTTTTAGTGAAAAGAAACGAATAATTTTTTTTAATTGATATGGCATCACTGAATGAAATGACAAATGAAACACCAGTGAAAATTTTCTTAAAATTTGATTTGTTATATAGTTTTGGTTGGATCCTATCAGAGCCCCCACCCTTGGAGCGAATGATTTTGGTTAGTGATAATTGCGCCAATCTTGGTAACATACTTCCATACACTAGTTATGGTAAACCTAACTATTTCTGAAATTTCATTCTGGCTTTTTTTTTTTTTTTTTTTTTTTTTTTTTTTTTTTTTTTTTCAATTTGTTTCCAAGAGTGTAGGCTTCTTAAGGTTTTACCAGTTTTAAAGTCAAAATTCAATTCAAAAAACTTTTTCTTCAAATATTTTATTTCAAAATTTCTTTACAAAGATTTATAAAGCGTTATTTTCTTAAGATTTACATTAATCATTTTTTAGTTATTAAATTTACGAAAAAAAATATAATTTTTTCTTATATATTTTTTTAATTTAATATTTTATTAAATAAATATTTTAAATTTTGAAATTCTTTTTTTACAATAATAAATTTTAATAATTTTAAATTATTCATTTTTATCTGTATATGCATTTTATCTGGTGGAATACTTTTTAAAGACAAATATATTAGCTATATAGTGATGCAGTGATATATCTCTTGCAATATAGTCGGATTTTCTTTATTTGATTACATACATATTTAACAATTTACCGCTCGTCTAACGATCACCCAATGAACAAACTATAATTGGTCAATATTGGTGATGGATTGATAAGTCCAATACTAGATATCTAATGATACCCAAGTTTTGCCCAATGCAGATATACCAAGATAACTAAAGTATTGGTTATTTATTATGATTCCAACTCCATATGATATTCGGTATGCTGAAATTGAACAAATAGGGCAAGATATACTTCTCCGATATTGGGTAAGTGGGAATGGGACCAATAACACGTGTCATTGCATAAGCAATTTTCTTTGTTCAGAATCTAATCTGTACAAAGAAGAAAGAAATATCATGTATATTTTTATGTAAAAATTACACATTTATGTCATTTATTTATTTCAGTTATATAATTCACTATATGTACATTATTAAAAGAGTGAACGTATATATCTATGTCTGATAATATTTGATTATATTATTTGTCAATTTTTTCAGTATTTATTTTTATTGACATGATATCTAATAGAATGCTTTCATAGGTGATGAAATAATCTTCTTTCCTTGTTTTTAAATTACCTTCATTGTATTATAAATTAGAAACAAAATCCAAATCGGGTGTGTGTATTAATATTTACCATTTTAATATATACAACGCTTAAAACATAAATTCTAACCAGGAACATTTTTTCAATTTTTCTGCATGAGATATAAATCTGCTTTAAATTAACAGCAATCAAATAATTTTTAATAGATATCTTTATTTTATTTTTAATATTCAAATGCAGATATTTAATGATTAATATCACTTCAATTAATTTTATTGTTATGTTTTAATATATTAAGAATGTGCTTTAAAAATTTTTATTAAGATGTCTATTTATTACCCTAAGATAGCTCAAATTTTCAAGACTTTTATTGTAATGTTTTTCAAAATTTTAAGACAATCATTTTGCATCGGTCACAAATTCAAAATTTTTTCATGTTGTTACTTACATCAGGTTGTCTAGCTAGGCTAGACAACTCCCATTAAACTAAAAATATCTATGTTTCATGGTATGTTTCATGGAATGTTTTCATGGTAAAGAGTAAGTGAGCATCTTCAAGGACCCGAAGGTCTGGGGCACCGGAGGTTTAAGTATGACTTAGCCCCCAAAAGACAGCCGCTTACTCTGAAACAAACGCTGCATGCTAGTTTTGGTCCACCCCGGGGATTTCATTTCCCCGGTACCACCCATATCTGGGAAGGATTCACCTATCCACCACCGGGGGAGGTGCCCGATGGTGGACTAGCAACCACACTCGGGTATTTTTTCATACCATATCTATACTACTCGTTCATCAAATTTCATGTCTTAAACGGAGCTAAATATAGTTTTGAAGGAACAGACGAATAGAGTTAAAAAAAAAAACTAAGTCACCCTTCATTGTTGAATTGAAGTTGATGTATCAAGATTTGTTGTAAAAATTCATGAAACAGAAACAATCAACACACATAAGAAAAATAAACAACGGATATTTAATTGCTTAATATTTCAGATATGAGGGATAAAAATATTAACGAATAAATGAAAAAGTAGTTTAAGAATAGTAGCTGTAATTTCCTTTATTCAAATAAACACAATATTTCTGCAAAATTCAAAAAGTCTATCCAATTACATATAATCTATTGCTATTTTCCAAATTGTTGTATTGAAATTTCTAAGAAAGAGCTTTATTTTATTATGTAAAGCAATATTTGCCTAAGATTTCTAAATTCAACTGTTTTTTTGTGAATGAGTAGTTTTATAAATTTCTTGTTTTCTTTTGAACCTGTTCAATTTCAGTTATTTTTTGAAAGTGAGTTTACCTTATATCTTAAAATATAACTTTAAATAAGTATTTTCAGAAATAATTCTACTGAAATATGTATAATTAATATATATTAGGTCTCCTGGAAAACTGTCTGTGATCAATGAAGATTCTTTTTCTGACAACATCGGAGATCACGAAAGTTTAATTCAGGGCAGAAAATTATTCCGGACCATAATCAGAAAATGGAATTGGTATGGAAATATTCAAATTGTCTGCCACGTGAATTAAATTAAAAGAAACTGTATGATCAAGTAATCATATGCCTATCTCTGCTTGTTTGGCACAAAATCGAAACCTTCTTGAACAGGATGTTAACCTTGGGAATTAAAAATGGATTACCTGCGAAAACATCATAAAGAAAAGGATATATTGCACGGATAATCTAACTCTTCCAACTTTAAAACAAACCTGACTTTAAATTAGAGAATGTATACATATGATAGGACATTTAAGGATCAATACATTATCAGCATTAAAAATTGAATAAAAAGCTCAATTCAGAAAAGTATTCTCCCCAACTGGATAATTTAAAGGGAACAGTCCAAGAAAAGAGGCCGGCAATGTTCCAAGAAAGAGGCCAAGAAAATAGTTCATCAAAAAAATTCCAGAATTAGGCTTGGAATTTCTGTGCCATACACCATGTTCTCCGGGCTTATCACTTTTTAACTATCACTTGTTTTTGTCCTTACTGAATTTTTTGAATCTCAAATAATTCAAAAATGAAGAAGATATCAGTCAAATATTGTTTCAATTTTTCAAATGAAAAGATTAAGCACTTTTAACAAATGGGATATAGATCATGCTGGCACGAAATCATATTTAGGAAATTTAGTTTAGGAAATTTTTTGTTTTTCTACAAAAATGGACAAAACCTACTTTTAGTAACATATATATATATATATACATATGTATATATATATATATATATATATATATATATATATATATATATATATATATATAAACAACTGAAAAACGTGAAATTTTCATCATTCTTGAATATTTTTTGATAAGAAAGGTTTACTGAAATCTATATTCCAATATATTCAAGAAAATATTGTTTTATAAATGCAATTGACAGCTGAATGGAAGAACCTTGGCTTTCGGCTCAACAGTTCCTGTGTTTGAATCCCGCCTTAAGAGCTTAAGTATTCGTATTAGTTCAGAATCTATTTTAAAGTGTAATTCTGGATCTAATGAGTTCTTGTGTTCAGAAAATAACCTTATGAGTGATAAACAAACGAAATCAAATAAAAAAATCTCAACTAAATAAGGTTAGAGACGATGATTAATTGTAACTCACTTCATTTGTATAACTTAAAGGCGTATGTAACTCATGTCTTAGACAAAAAGAAATATTAGAAAATTAAATATGAAAAATAAATATAGGTTATTAAACTAATTATTATTTAAAAATATTTTGACACAGACATTTTTTAAAAACATTATACAGGCATTTGTAATTTATACGAAAACAAAAAAATAAAACAATGAATATCAAAATAGAAAATTCAATGCATCTGACAATCATATGTTACTTTCAGTAATTTTTCCTACAAATTTAAATATAATAAAAATAAATAATAATAAAATATAAATATAAGGATAATATCTGAGAATAACATTTAATTTATAGTTAATTCATTCAACTTTACTTGTAATTTTTAACAATAGAAAGAATTTGAGTTTCATTAATAAATTACACTGTCCTTAATTTCTGCATATTTATAAATTCTCTTACTTATAATGAATTTAAATTATTAAATTCATAAATTAAATATAGTTTCAATACATTAAACTGCAAAAACATTTATTGAAATAAACTTATATTTATATTTTTTCATGCTTCTCCTGAAACAAAATGTAATGGTTTATCTTATTTTATCATATTCAAATGTGCAATTTAAAAACTCATGGATACGAGAATTTATTGTATTATATCAAAGAAAACTTATATGAGAGAAAGAATGATTTATAACCAAATTTATTTAAAATTGAACAAAGAAATCATCCTTCTTCGCTTATCTAAAGGTATGTATTTGGGTAATTTTTTTACTTTTATAAAGACAAACAACTTTTCTGGTATATGAAAACAATATTATAATAATAGTATACGAATGGAGTAATATTTCATGCTGTTGAATATTTGTATTTTATTTTGTGAATACCAAGTAAACCATGAATCATATTTTCAAATTTAGAGAATAGTATGGTATAATCTTGTTGTTTTCTTATCAAAGACATTTATCAAAAAGCCTTTGATAAAAAAACAACAATTTTTATTTTTTTATTTTTTATTTTTCGAATTATTTTTTAGATTTTATTATATTTATTCTTCGTGATAGATATAAAAATTACGTTAAGAATATTTAAAGTGATTTAAATTTTAAATAAGATTTTAAAATTTGTTTGTTATTAGAAAATTTTTAGATTTTCTGTTAAGTATTTTTAATAGAAAATAGTCTTCACTTTTAGTTTTTGTTGCTATTTTAATTAATACTATTATTTATTAAATTCTTCGTTAATCTCAATTATTCACCAATTTTTGATAAATATTTTCAAAAGAAAAATAACTTTTGTTATTTATCAGAAGCTTCATAAACTTACTTTCTTATTTAAGCAAAGTTTCGAAATCTTTAAGAAATTAGAGCTTTACTTCGAAAATTAGCAATATTAAGCAAATATTTTAAAAATATAGGATTTTCAGGAAACTCTAAAATTGTAAAGAATTTTTCTCTCCTCTTTTTTGTGTTAATATGTATAAATGACTCAGAATTCCTTTTTCCTTTTACATAATTTTTTATCGATATGATTTGAGTTATGAACTAAAAGCTATTTTTAGGTAATTACATACTAGTTAAAATTCAAATTAGCCATCTTATATTCTAGATTAATAATATTAAACATGTTTCTTTGCAATTTTTTAAAATACTATATTATTATAATGGTACATAAAAATAATGAATACCAAATACCCTTTAGAAAAAAATAATTAAACAAAGGTATTATATTTCTTATATATATTATGAATATAATTACAAATATTTTTGTATTTTATGTACATAATACGTTTAAATATTTGTGATTGTTTATTGCGATAAAATAATAAATATCCATCAATTATTCAATTTACATTATGATAATTTTAAATATATTCATTAATATACAGCTTTGAGGAACTTTAATTTTATCTTTCTATATGCTATTTAAATAATCTTTTTAGATGGATGTCATATTCACAGTTTCGAATATAAAAGAAAAACGTTTTATTTATCCACTCTTATAGGAATAAGTTTAAAAAAATATGAAATTTTTACATTTATAATTTTAATTACTACTTAATATTTTAAGTATAATTCAGTAGTATATCATATAATTTAAATCTCACATTATTTAATATCACTATTTTTCAACCTTTAATAGAATCTTATTCCTTCTCTGATCGTTTCATCTGTAGAGCTAGGCACGTAAAATGGCTCCCTCACAATATTATAGAAAACAACTTTTTTGTAATTATTTATTTATATTCCTATATTACGTTTATGACTACTAAATACCTGAGTGTAGAGATTAGATTCATTGATATGGCAATGAGCAGAAAATTTGATTTGGAATTTTATAGAAGAATTTTATTTGAGCTTTCCAGAAGAGAATCTTCAGTTATTTTACCTTCAGCAGGACGGTATAACATGCCACACATGATTCTCACGTGTGCATGACGTGCTTAGACCTGAGAAGATGAGTAGATCTCCTCAGTCACTGACTTGTAGATTTGTGACTTTTAATTGTTGGGACTACTTAAGAGAAGAGTTTATAGAATAAATCCGCAAACAGTTGAATAACTCAAGATCCAAATCGAGGATATCATTCAACATCGCAACAAAAGAGCTGACAAAAGTAAGTATAAACCTCGCTAATCATGCTGAAGCATGTGGTGTAGTATGTAGATGGCACTTTCATAACCTAAAGTGTAGGGGAGTAATCATATTTTAACACATTACATTTTGTTTTATGCGTTTACGGGCTGAACTCAATAGCTTGCTTTATTCCTTATGATTTATAAAACTATTACATAATATAAAATTTCCTTTTCAGATTTCATAATATTAGAGCTTACAACTAAAGCAAACATTTTAACTTAATTATTAATTAATATTTTATAATAATTTACGGTAACCTATAATCACTAGTTTGTAAATAATGACTTTTCGGACTTTACAATGACTTTTTTCGGTTATAAAATTTTATGTGAATCAATTTATATTTGTTTTAAGTTGTTTTTTACCAATATATAAAATATTCCCTCCAATTTTACACTTTTTTTATAAAATAAAATAAAAACTTTCATTTCCCAATCATGTGAGTCTCATACACCCAAAAAAAGCTATTACAATCAAAATAAGAATACATTTCTCCGATATAAAAGAAACTCACGCAATGAAATGTCATGCAGCATAAGGTGTAGAAATCACTTCCAGCCCCCTCTTTTACATTTCAACGCATGCGCTGATTCTTCTGTTAAGTGGAGCGAACAGGGGCGCCCTCCATTTTCTTCCTCACACTTCCCTGAAAAGGACAGGGCTTCACACGCGCCAATCTTTCTTCCCGAATTTCGATTGCACTGGGAGTAGAATACTCACTGACATATCCGAACTCGATCTAACTTAATGGTCCACAAGGGTTCTTTCGATTAACTTCTCCCAGACTTGTCCAATAAATAAATTTAGCAGCTTACTTTATGCAGGATACTTGTCAAAATATGGTAAATAATTTCAACATGCTTTTGATGTTTTCGGTTTTTATTTATACTTTAAGTATTATAAAAAACATATATTAAGATTTTTTTGGAATAGCAAGTTTAAACTAACTGTCTTCAGCTCTATGCTTAAAAAAGAACTTAGAATTTTAAACTAGATGAATTTACTAAGAAAACAATTATTATTATGAAAAATAATATTTCGTGAATAATATATAGTTTTCGTTTAAGATCTATGTTTTATTTTGAGGAACTTAAGCAAAAATTGAAATTTTATTTTATTTTGTTTTTATCATAAACTTAAAAAAACTACTTACAAAAATATTTTATTGCTCTCAAAGTATAAAAAAATTTTAATAATAAGAAATGAATGTTGTAATAGAAATTTATGCTTTTCACAGAAAAGAAAATTTAAATCAAAACAAATTAAATTTTTGAAAATGGGGATATGATATCCCAAAGAAACGTCATAGATATTATAATTTTTTACATATGTATACTACTGTTATTTTTAAATATTTGGTACTGTTACCGGACATGGCAGATCCATTTATTATATTTGTTTGGAAGCAAATGATTCAAAAAGACTTTAGTTGAATACAATTGTTTGAAAAAGGACAAATATTAAAGCGACTATATTAACATGTAAAGAAGATGAAAAGCTACTGATATAAACTTATTGAATTCCTTAAAATTTTAAGCAATTTAAGTATTTTGAAAATTACGGAAATATTCATATTGATGGACATTATTTGAAAAATATTTTACCTTAAGTCAAAAAATCCTGTGATGCTGAAAAGTTTAAGTATGATGAAAATACCTCGAACTCTTCTCTGCTTTCTCTTTTTTGCACTGATTGGTTTCGTGCAGAACTGTTATAAATATCCAGCTGACGTGAAAGATCCTTGTGAGGAGAAGGAGTGCCATTTTGGTGCACAGTGTCGTCCCTCCCCAGATGGACAGGTGGGCGAATGTGTGTGTCCAGAAAAATGTGCGACTTATGGTGACAGTCGGGGCTCAAGACCTGTCTGCGGAACTGATGGCGTGGACTATCCAAATGTGTGTGAGCTTAGAAGGACTGCTTGTCAACAGCGAAAAGAGATCGAAGTGAAATTTCAAGGAAGATGTGGTACGTCAACATTTTTAGTTTTTAAATATGACTCCATTTCTGTTTTAAAGATTGTAAAAGATGTTATTAATGAAGAAACTATTTTCATTCATAACTATTTAACATGATTGAAAAATCAATTTATTAGTTTCTAATTTATGAATGAAAAGTACGTCTTTAAAAACATGTTTAATTAAATATTTAAGAATAAATTATTCAATCAAATAATGATTTAATTTTAAAGCAAATTAATATGTTTTACTCTATCAATATTTGCTACATTATCAATCTTACTATGAATGTTATACATTTAAAATTTTTATATAAGCAAAAACAATCACTCATTTTTCAAGCTCCTATAACAGGTTAGAAAATTTTAATAATTAAATGTTAAAATGTATTTACTAATAGCAACAATACAAATTACATGGGATATTTCATCTCAAATGTTACAATGTAATTTTATTAAGTACAACTATTTTTGTTTACTTTGAATAATATAATCACCTACTTTTATTTTTTCATTAAATGATTTTATACTTGATTCAATATGATTCATATTATAAATGAAAATATATAGGTTTTATTAAATAAAAGCATGTGTTTTCAGTAGTAATCTGTTCCCTACATTTTTTTACTAAATGAAAATTTATTTAATTTACGTGGTTTATATAATTAACAAAAATGTGTATCTGAAACTTAATATTCCCTTAGTTTGAATTCAATTTTATTGATGACGTAAGCTTTGTCAATAAAAAATTGATAATACTTTTTACTGACCTACAAACTAGACTTTATTATATAATTTTGTCTTTTAAAATTAATTAATAAAGCACTAACCTCTTGATTTATCAATTAACAAATAAATTTGAATTTTATCTATATATCATTGCAATTCATTTTTAACTATTAGTAAAATATATAAAATACATTTTAAAAAAAATAACTTAACGGATATTTATTTCTATTTATCTCGTACTGGGAAACAAATTATTTATTTATCTACACCATAAACCTAAGTTTTACTCGTTCATTGTATGTTAAAAAATAGGAAATACTATACGTATTAAAATATTATGAATAAAATAATATAAATTATTAAAATTTTGAATACAATATTTCCTCGGTTTTTTTATGTAACACTCTTAAAGTAAAACAAAAAAATGCTTAATTCATATATTAATGAGATGAAAAAATTTATTAAAATTTTTAATTAATAATTTTATTAGTTTGATAAATTTTGATAATCACAAAGAAAGTTTATAATCTACATAAATATCTTATTTATTAAAATTAAAATTGTATTTTCGTTCACATTATATCAACAAACAAGGATACTGTATGTTCTAACAGAAGAATTAAGTGATTTCAAAATATTGCTTACTTTTCCTTGAATTTTAAATAAATGAGTATTGATCTCTTTTTTTTTGCACAAATTTCTTTTAATTGAATACAAAATATTGAGATATTATTCAAATAAGATAAATTAATATACATAAAATATTTCATATAAATTACGTAGAATTATTATATTTATGTAACTATTTTCCGTAATCGTATTTGTAGACAAATTTCTCCAAAGAAATGAGGAAATATGTGCTCCTATGAATTGTCAAATACATAATTTTAAAAAAATTATCCAACGAGATTTTATTTATTAAAGTATCATTTAATTCAGGAATCGAAAATTTGAAGTTTTATGTAAACAAAACAAGTTTTGTATTTATTCATTAAAAATATAAAAAAAATTTATTATTTTTGTATTACTGTACAATTTATTCTGTTCAATACGCTTATGTGACTGAGTGTGTAATTAAATTCGGCAGGTAAAAGGATACCAGATGATTGACTCTTTTCTTATTGTTCTATTTGCGTGCAAGACATATTTATAGAGGCAGTGCGACAACTATTATACCTTTTATTAGGCTTGAGCATCAAATTGTATTTTGCATGAAGTTGTAATCATTATACTCAAAGTAAATCATAGTTTTCTATATATTTAAAATAATGGGAGATTAATGTTTTCTAAACTTTTTTACTTTAAACTTATCATGTATGGTCTTATGATCAAAACATTATTAGCAACTTTTAATACATATTTTGTAAAAATTACATTATTTTGTAATGTTTTTTTAATTTCTTTTTTAATTTTATGATTACAGTTTTCAGTTTTAATTGTTTTTTATATTTTAAGCAATGTTTAGCCGTTAATCAAAAATTTCGGATGTAAAACGAATGGCTATCACATACTATTTAATTAGGGAGAACTGTTCTTTGATATTTTTTTAATTTGAAAGGATTCATTTAATGGGTAAAATTAAAACATGTCTTATATAAATCAATATTCACTGATAATATATAAACATATTATGGAATTTTAATATGTCTATGATGATTTTTTTGTTGTTTTCTAGGACAGATTTTTGTCTTTTTTCCATTCTTGGCTTCTTCACTATCCTTTCATTTACTTAAATTTGGTTTCTAATTAAAAACATTGTTACAAAATTCTTTTCTAGCTGTCACAAAAAATATATTATTCTTTACATTTCTTAATGTCACAAATTGGAATAACATAAAAAATAATTACCAACATAAGAAATATATAACTAATTAATTAATTCATAATGAATGAGTGTTTTAGGTAAAACATTGAAAAAATTACTTTTTTATAGCAACTTAACTTTTAATAAACTTATAATATGTTACTAATTTATTAAATTCATAGTAATTTTAATTTATTATACGTATATATATATATATATATATATATATATATATATATATATATATATATATATATATATATATATATATATATATATATATATATATATATATATATATATATATATATATATATATATATATATATTTATATATATATATATATATATATGTGTGTGTGTGTGTATTTGTTTTCAAAAATTTTAAAGAATTTTTAATTTTAATTTATTTTTTAAATGTATGTAATTTATAAAATTAAGTAATGAAAATGAATAATTAGTTATTATAATTGGACATTATTAAAAATAATTTAAAATTATATTAAGCTTATTTTGAACAAAAGTGTCTGAGAACAGATAATGTAGGCTTTTGTATCGATATTTTTAATTTATAAATTTAAAAACTAAATTTTGGTTTATTATTTTAACTCATTTTATACCGGGATAATTCAATGCAGATAAATATACATTTGTAAGTCATTACTTACAATAAAGGAGTTGTTAAATTAATAGAAATGTCGATTTTTTTATTCTCATAAATTAAAAAATGTGTGAAAGTCTGTTAAGCTATCTTTTGGGTGTATAATATATGTTGTCTTAATTAATCAAAACCATTCATTAACCTCATAGCTTGGTTATGGTACACATTTTTGAAGATCAAATAAAACATTTATTCACTGTAAGAATCCATAAATTAACTCTATATGCATTTAAAATCCAAGCTGTAATTGAAACTAATGAATATAGAAATGCAGTAAAACATTTTAGAAGCAAACGTTTTATCTAAAAACATTCAAACTTTACAAGATAAAATATCATTTATTATATCGTAATAGTTTTCATTATTAATTCCTCAAAAGTAGACTTCTGAAACATAATAATTACATATTTTACTGAAAGTTGAATCTGAGAAATATTTTTTGATCAAAATAAATTTCAGACAGTTTAAAGTAAGCAGTTCAAATGCCTTTGAAACTTTTAAACACATTCCACAAAATACTGTAAAATATCACTTTCGAAATGTTACATTTCCTCCTGTCAGAAAAAAGGAATATATGTCCCTACTCTGAAAGCGATATGTAGGAAAGAGTTATCAAGTCATTGAAGTGAAAAGAGCATTCCCATATGGTTCACTTATCTCTGAAAGTATCATCCTTAGAGATTTTATGTGAGATCCTTTATTTCACATGACACCCATCTATTTTATTTCATTTTTCAGCCAATAAAATCCAGATAGGAATACATATTTCAACAAAATAGCGATAAAGTATTTTCTTTCATTGTGCAGTGTATTGCGTTGTTCAGTGTGTTAAAAATATGCTTAAATACATGTCCGTATTAAAAAACATATGATTAAAAATGATAACTGGGACAAAGATCTATCAGGAAACATTTGAAGTTTTTTATGCATATCAAATTATCATAATGGAAAATTTTATGCAAAATATAATTTGCCTACAAAATCGAAATAAAAACTTATGATTAAAAAATGTGTAGATTTTAAATTTGTAAACAAAATTTACAGTTTTTTCAAAGTTTAATTATATCTATATTGTTGTTCATTTTTAATAACTTTAGAAAATATTTTTAATTGCAGGAAATTAAGATGAAACTCAGTATAAGTCATAGGAAGAAATGAAAGAATTTAATATTAGAAAATATGCATATTAAATCTGATTAAAAACTGATAACCATGAATAGAAGTAGTAAATTATGAGTTTGGTATAAGCATTAAAATTTCTCCACAATTTAATCTATTGATGTTCTCACTGATAATGTTTCAAATTGAAATTCAATTGAAATCATAAGGAAACAGGAAAGAATTTCATAAAAGAAAATATGCACATTAAAAATCTGATTAAAAACTGATAACCATGAATAGAAGTGGTAAATTATGAGTTTGGTATAAGCATTAAAATTTATCCACACTTTAATCAAATTGTTACTGCTGTCCTCACTGACAATGTTTCAAAGTGAAACTCAATTTAAATCATAAGAAAACATGTAAGAATTTAATATAAGAAAATATGCACATTAAATCTGATTAAAAGCTTATAACCATGAATGGAAGTGGTAAATTACGGGTTTGGTATAAGCATTAAAATTCATCCTCACTTTAATCAGATTGATATTGATGTTCTCACTGATAATGTTTCAAAATATTTCTAATTAAAAGCCTTGAAGATTAACCTCAGTCGAAATAAAGAATAACGAAAGAATCTAAGAAAGTTCACACAAAATCTAATAAGGTACTGATGATCATATAATAATGATAAATAATGAATAAAGAGAAATAAATTATTTAATCCTTATAAATATAATTACATTGATTTTCATACAGAATATGTTGGAAAATATTTTTATTATAAACAAGTATTAAGCTCGATGTAAATCATGAAGAAATATCAGAGAATCCATCATGGGATATGCTTAAAAGTATTCTGCAAAAATACCCGTTCTTTCAATATGCATAAAATTCAAGTTTATTCCCCCATTGAACGCTTTCTCCAGATCTTTAATTTCTAAAGATACTTTTAATTTGGTGAAGAGGTATATTTTGTGCTTTGAAAAAAAACTAAAAAAGAATTTATAACAATTTTTACCTAAAACTCGTATTTAACTAAAAACTATTCTCCGATAATTACGGATTTAAGACTTTTCTAAAGATTTTCTTTTCTGCTGAAAACATTCTCTGAAGAAAACATTTTCTAAAACCTATTTTTGAGCTAATTAGAAATTATAGCACGTTTTCTCATTATTTCTAAATAAAAAGCACAAAAATCGTAATTACAATACTTTTTATTGCATTTTGCAAGTAAAAAGAAATTTAGCTAATTGAATTAACTTAAAATAACCTGTAAGCTAAAATGGATCATTTTTATTATTTTAAGATATGATATGCACTGATGATAGAAATTTGGTGCCGGAGCTCAATTTTTAAGCACGGGTGTTTATTAAGTTATCCGTCAACGTTCGATGAAACTTTTTCTTAAAGGTTAATTTTAATTTTTTATCTTATTTTTCAGGTAAATTAAATGATAAAACATAAAATCAGCCAAAATTTTAACTACATATAGCATACTTTCTGTGAAATTGGTCATTTTGTTGCAAATTCTATAGAAATTTTAACAAAATTGCTAAAGTTATTCAGAAAATTGTAATGCATCAATCTTAATTTAATTTGAGCATAATGTTCATATGATAAAGTTCTTTAAAATGAAGCAAAATCTTTGAAAAATATTCAGCAATAAAGAAAATATGGTTTAAAATATACAGCAATATGAATGTTTTACAAAATTTCACTTATCATTCCCTTTTAAAATGGCAGTAAATAAAATGTATTTTAAGTATTTTTAAAATTTTGATTCTTTTCTTAGATAATATTTAAATCCTACAGACGACGTTTTATGGGAATATCGTTATTATTACTTGAAATATCGTGTTAATGGTGGTTTTGGTGAGTTAGAAAAAACAATGTTTTAAGAATATCGTGTCTTTTAAATGATTATCTCGATTGTAATAGACACGATGTTGTCAATTCTTATCGAATTTAAAATCTAAATAGTGACCTCATATTTACAGCTATTAATCAGCACAATATAGAAAAACATATAAATTAAGAAAATACTAATAAAATATTTCTTTCCTTTACCATTTCAAGCTAAAAATTGAACATTTTGTTTCGTTTTCCTAAAGACGTAAGTCATTAATATTAGTAAATAATTAGTATTAGTATAATTAAAATGTATTTTGTCGGAAAGGTTTTAAAGAAAATTCAATTTTTCATGTAAACAGAATTTTATTTTCATATATTAATGAAATGTGTTTTTAGTACATAAAACGAAATTTTGGAATAAATATTTTCATTTGTCGAATAGCCAATGATAAACATTTCTTCAGATTCATAAAAATTAAATATTTAAAAATAGAAACATTTAACCTAAAAAAAATTAAGGATAGAATTTTAGATAATAAGAAAACAATAGATAATTATGCAGTTAATCAAAACATTTAAAAAAGCTTCATAAATTAAATAGCTTTAAGTACATTTATAAATCTAAAACAATTCATTCTTGAAATTATAAAAAATTTGATGTACTTACATATTAATTGCAAAAATGAATATTCCAACTTACTGCGTTTAATAATGCATCAAATGTTCATGATAAACAGATCAAAAATCGATATTAGATACAAAAATCGACTTGCTTTCCTTGACAGATAATTTTATGGATTTTATGTTTTAAAACAACATTTTGTGTTTAAAATGTAAGACATAATCTTTGCTGGCTAATAAAGGAATGCTTTCAATTCTACTAAGCATGTTTCATCACAGCTTATAAAGTCCTGCGGCAAATGTTTACGGCATTTATTTGAGGTCGACACTGCTGAGCGCGAGAATAATTCTGACGAAAGGAAACAAGCTATGAAGTGAAGTTTTCGCTGCGAGCTAGAAGATAATTAATGTTTTAGTTACATAAAATGTTAAAATTTCCCTTCTAAAGAGAAGAGAGGAACGCCTCTATCTCTCAGTAATTAAAAATTTTGCATCACTAAATTTCGTTAGTGACTTCAAATATTTTAGTTTTTTCTATTTTGATATATAAGGGAACGTTTTAATGGGTTATAACAACATTGAATCAAATGTTTATCTTTATATTTTAAAAAATGCGGAATTATTTTGTGTGTGTGTGCTTGTGCTTAAATTATTATGAAAATGTAAGTGATATAAATCACTTAAATTTATTTATAATGCGAGATACCATAATTGTACATACTACATTTATTAGAACACAATAATTTAAAATCTTATTAAATCCATTAGCTTTAATGTGATTAGATTATTCAAGGCATTAATACATAAAATTACTTACTTATTTATAATTTCTAAATCTTAGTCAAATTGTGCTTTTATATTATGTTTCAAATTTTAAACAATTGCTTTTTTGTGTTCATAAAGAATATGAAATATTTTTTAAAATGAGTTTAAAAAAATATTTTTACGATGTTTAAAAAATATTTTTTGAAACATATCGTAATTTAATTAAAATTTATAATTAATGATGTAAATGTTATTATTTTTATTTTATTAGTGAAAAATAATAGTAAGACAAAAAGTCCTGACAAAAAAGTATATAACATAACAAAAAAGTATAAAACTCTTACTATTATTGTTCCGAGTAAATAAGTTGATAGTATATACTCAAGTTTTTTTAATGTGTTGAATGTATCATCTATCACAATAATAATGTAATATAGAAAATAATAATAAAGATAACGTATCAATAATACTTTTTATTTCTTTAAATTTCTCACATTTTAAATGTTAATATAAATGTATACATACCTATTATTAGAAAAACAATTATCTAATTTTTTTATATTATTTATTTTACAAATATTGTTTGGTTGTCCAAAGTATTTTAAGTATTTTATGAAATTGCGTATAGTTTTAAAATGATATAAAATGGCAATAAAATAGTATGTAAAGGATAAAAAAGATTTCGAAACGTCATTTTGATCATTTTATGTTTAAAATATACGAAGATTTATATATTATAAAGCAAATATATATATATATATATATATATATATATATATATATATATATATATATATATATATATATATATATATATATATATATATATATATATATATATATATATATATATATATATATATATAATATAATATATATATATATATATATATATATATATATATATATATATATATATATATACACATATATATATATATATATATATAATCCTGAAATGCAATATAAAATATTATGAAATATAATAGCTTCTTCTTCTTCAGGGTATAAAATCAGTGAAGAAAGTAAGTTGCATTTTAACCGTAGTTAAAAAAGTCAATACATATTACGTTATATAAAAAATAATTGAAAAATAATACTCCAAATTTAAAAAGATTAATATTGGAAGAGATGTTTAAAGTACATATATTTATCAGCATGAATTAATTGAAATAATAAAATAATCAAGATAAAATGGGAAATTCCTCCTCCTGTTTTCATCATTAACATAAAAATATTCTAAAGAATTTTGTAATTATAATCCTCCCCAACGGTAATGGTAAAAAATTATAGGCATATTTTTTACGTTTATTTTTAAATTCAAGAGACAAATTTTCCAGCCAAATATATAATTCAGAACCAGGTTTTTCTTTGAGAAGCTGATTTTAAATTATTTTTGATGTTCGTTATACATAAAATTTGCTAGGGTAGCAAAGCATATATATTTCTCTTTTCAGTTTTAAAATATTGCTTAGTTAAATTAAAGGAATTGAAAAATTGGTTGGGTAGAAAGCATTATTTTATTTAAATTATCAAATAAAATTCATAACTTCTTTTTGTATGAAAATAATCCAAAAAAAGTAAATGAAATGATTATTTTTAAATAAATGAGACATTTCATTTTATATTTTGAAATAAAATTTCAAATAAAAAAGGAAATTATTCTATTTAACTATTTAATATAATTTAAAAATGAGAAACTTTATTTTTTTAAATTTTAAGGTTTTGCTTCTTTACTAAATACTAGTTGATAATTTACAATGTGCAAAGAGAATAATATAAGCAAATAGTGTTTTGTAATAAAATTTTCAAAAATATGGTACATAAATTATGTATTGTTATATAATTTTAAAGATTATGTTAAAAAGGAATACGTTCGAATATCTCCCTTATGGTGACAAATATATATAATTTGCTTATAAATATTTGCCAAAATTGTTACTTAGAAAATTAAAAATAACACATTTAAATTATAAATGATTATTTAAAACCAAAAATATGCATCACTATAAATGACTTGGATTATGTCTACAATGAATATCTAGATTATGTAACCAAACAACTCTATTAAATATTAAAAAGGGCATTCTAATGGAGAGAATTAAATTTAAGATTTAGTAATAAAATATGAAATTTAAAATTACATATGCACAAATTTAAAATATTTATAATTTATTAAAACAGATTTATCTAAATAACCACAAACAAATAGGTTTCATTGAATATCATTTAGCAAAATTAATTTACATTAATCAAAGCATTTTTGTTAACATTTAATTTTTCATTCAATTTTTTTATTTAAAAATAATTGATTAGTAAAAAATTCTCTATCAGTAAAATTATTTATAATTTCAGTAGTAAAATTTTTTATTTGTTATTCATAATACACTGAAAATATAATATTGTCATTTTCATACATTAATTTAAATTTTATAATTCTATGTAATAAAATGTTATATTTTAAGAAAAATCTAAAAAGTTTATCCTTAAATCATAGCAGTATAAGATATTTGTAATAAATAAAGGCAATGTACATGCGACTGAAATATTTAAATAATAAATTTTTCAATTTACTATAATTTTGATCAATAATAAATTCTGTCATATATTCTGTAGAATATTTCCCTAAATATTTTTATTTAAAAAATAATAATTAGCATTGGATTTTTTAATTAAATATTCTTTATAAAGTTAAATACCTCATCGATTGAATGTAACACGAATTAACTCAAAACCTAATTTCAAATATTATTTTAAATTTTCCTTGAGGAGAAATATAAATTTATTTGTATGCAGATATAATTAGCTTTAAAAATAATAAATTTTTCTTAAATATAATTAAAAAAACTAATAAGCTTTTTTCAAAATTAATACATTGCCTCTGAGGAAAGTTAATTTGTAATCTCTTAAGTTTGCATCAGACAGAATCTCAAAAAGTTAAACGCTTTAAAAGAAATCTAATTGAGTAAATGTTAAAGATGGGTTAAAAATTAAACCACCTTTCCCTTTTCATTTAAAAAATTTTCTTCTATTTCTTTTGTCGTCATCTTCTTTCCACGCAATCCTTTGCAATTAAAAGTTTTAAACTTCTGAGTTCTTTTAAGTGTTGTTTGTGCTAATTGTCTCCATAATCTCGAAAATTTTCTGTTAAGTTATTTTCTTTGATCCTTCCAGACATTTTGTTTTTTCACCTTCTCGTCTTATGGGGTGTTTGTTTTGAATTAAATACTAAATTTGATAATAAATGATAAGGGTGAAAATCACTAATAAGTATTCTTCATTAGTATCTAAAATATATCTTTATGTAAAAGATCATATATATCAAATATACTTAGACTAAAACTTTTTCTTAGAATATTATTTTTTGTAAAATCTTGATCTTAAATTTCATAAAAATTTATCTTGAATGAACATAAAAACCAAACATTATTGACAAAATATTGAATGGGCAATTTTGAATATTCCTTTATATTATCTCTGTACATTCATTAGAGCTCCATTTTTGATTATGTGAAGGCTTGTTGTTGTTGTTGTTACTAATGACACTTGGACAAGCCAAACTTGCTATGCTTTGACTATGCGAATTTAAGTCATTTGTTTAATCAGAGCACCATGAATTTATGCACGATTTGAAGCACGACTTTTGCTCTTCAAATCCTCTGATAGAAGGCTTGTGAATCCCTTGATAGACAAACCCACCAAGACCATCTATTTGTGTCTGTCATATCAGAGTTAAGTACAAATGGTGGATTATTCTCAGTACCGAGCTCTTTTCTCAAAGGAGAATCAACCTATTTTCTGTTATCATTCGACATTCATTGGTGAGGAAGACATGGTTGTTGTTGTTACTTATGACTTTTCGACAAGCCAAGATCGTTAGCCGACAGCAACGCGAAATTAAGTCCGAAGGGCGTGTCTCGTTTTAATGCAGAGCACCACGAACGTGAAAGTACGACTTTTCTAAAAGACTTCTCCGATAGATGGCCCACCAGAGGATCCAATCCCTCAGTTTTGACTTTGATTTGGAGGGAGAGGAAATTTTCTATAGACTATTACCCCAATGGTAGCAGCTCAACAACTCTAACCACAAGACTTTCGATTCTACAGATTTTACGAGCACGTTTAGAGCATGTACTCGGTGGATCTTTGGCGGCATTGGGTATCGAACCCAGCCTTTCCAGATGAAAGCACGGAAACCGCAGCCCATTCGTGACTTTGAAACTGAGAGTGGTCGCAATGTCCTCCAAGTGAAATGATACTTCTTGGGGTAGCAGACCAAGTATTGGATGCTTTCTGCTTGGTCCTTGTTTCAAAATCACAAAGACTCCACCGGCTGCTTCTATCTGACTGGAAAAGCCCAGCTCAACGCTAAGTACAGGGAAGCATGCTGGTACAACAACAGCCCATTCGTGATGAACTCATTGCTTCACCTAATTCTTCTCCTGCCGAGATGTTCTCGTAGCCATCTTCTGCTCACTGCTCAGTGGTCACATATCGAAGAGACACAAACCAGTAGCATGAAGACACACAAAGCCACGTTATGTAGCTTGTTGTAACAAAGTCTAATACAAATAAGCCTATAACGGTACAGTTGCAGGGAAGTGGCATTTATATTGCAGTTTATTTTGCTACTAAGTGTTGATTACCAATCACCTTGACTGTTGCAAGTATATCAGACCATTGATATATATTTTCGTTATCTCATGACTGATTTCATAGTCTGAAACTGACATTTGTAAAAATTGCTTACGCTTCTGGTATAAAGGATTTCATTTTTTTTCTTCCTGAAAGACTAGCAGCATTCCAAAATGTGTCTCATTTGATTGTCTAACCTATATCTACAGAAAAAATTTACATCTCGCCTATTAATCTTTTTCTAAAATGCGCAGCTTATAAAAGCGCACTTATTCCTAACTTTGCAAATTTTTATTTTAAACTCATCTACTTCAGTTTTGTTGAAAAAAGTTGCGATTATGTAGTCTTTTCATATTAAAGTCACCCTATCACTTAATTATTTTGAGTAGTACAAATAGGATTTAAAATGCTGATAAAATATGGAAACAAATCATGAAACTTCAGTTAATCATTAAGGATCCAAATAAGTTAATTGAATATTCTTGTAGCACAATATAAATAAAATGCAAATTAAATTATTTTTCCTAACAATGATTATGAAGCTCATTTTTAGTAGCATTAAGTCTCTAAAATTTTGCTCAACGTAATTCTCGGTAAATTGATTTCAGAACCGAAACAAATTATCATAAGCTATTTTTCCTTCAGTTTTTTTTAACAGTTTTTCACGGTTAGAAATAAATTAAGAATTTCAAGAAGCAACATATTTTCTGCGTTATGTGGAGTTGAGAATATAAATTAAGCGGAAGCCTCATCGATCACTTAGCGGTGACGTGATTTATGATCTGTTTTTGCTGAAAGTTAATGAAAAATATTTCCAAAAGATGTCTTGTACTTCGAGTTCAGACAGAACTTTGCAAGACTTTCCTTTGCATTTACACCACAAAGAAAAGAAAAAGTATCAAATTTATTGAATTCTGTATTAGTTGTCGGTGCTGGTTACTTTTTCTTGGTCGTAATTTTTTTTTTTTTTTATAAAATGAATCTAGTTTTTGATGTATGACATTTTTAAAAGCTATAATAGATATTATTCTAGAAATAAAATCATCAATACATAAGATATTTTCACACAATTTTTCATTATTCAGGGAAATATATTACCCTTTATTTTAAACTTATAAACAATACAGAAAATATTAAATACAATAATCGACGCTTAAAATATTTAAATTTTAATTCATATTGTGATCACTTTGTAGAATTAATATGATAATTTAGATGTGTAAAATTCATTTAAATGCTTGATATATATAAGTATGTAAATAAAAATATCAAAAAGTAGTCAATACACATATTTTGAAGAATATTTTCAAATGAAGGAAACTTTTTAAATTTTTAAAGGATGCATCTCAAAATTTCAAATGCATGTTTTTGAACACTTAAGCTAATTTAGAGTTTCAAATTTTATATTTATTTGCTGCTGTCTAGACTTATGCCCAAAGAGACGAAAAGGAAATCTGTTCCTGATATTTCCATTTTTAGTTTGTTTTTGTTAGTTATTTACTTAAAATTTATATTATTCAAATTCATTTCTCTATAAATCTAAAAATTGAATATAGATGGATTTTAAATCAAAACTTTTAATACAATAAACTAATAAAGTAATAAACACTTGTTAATTACAATTACTTGTCTTTACAAATGAAATACTTCATTAGTGCGGTCGTTTCTTGCCAATAAATTTGATTCTTAAAATTCTGAAGTATTTTTTTCACTCTTTCAAGCCAATTTCTTCTTTACCAATACAATATTCCTTATTGATTTATTGTAATTTAAAATAATAACCTTAAGTAATGATAAAATATTTATTAAATTAATAATTGTCTTGTCTTTCGTTTTTCAAACATACTTATTTTGTTTATGCGTGTTAGCAATAATGTTGGGATTTTAAGATTTTTAAAGAAATAAATAATGCGTCTTCACAGGTTATTATATATTATGATTCACCAATAAAATATAGATGAAACTAAATAAAGAAAAATATTTAAAAAATTCTGCGAACTTTTTGGGCCCGTGTTTTACAAATCTGATTTTTATTATATCAACAATGTTTATTAAAAGAAAATTTTTAATGTTGGTGTAAGCTAGGCAATAGTCTTAGGATTCAAAGGATTTTGTAGTATATTAAATATATATGGTTGATCTTTGCGTCTCAGTATCTACCTACAATGAAGTATCTACTTGTTTCGTTTGGTCAAGACGCATTTTGACTTGTCTTAGTTAAAAAAAATACAAAAAATAAATATTTTTCAAATTAGATATGAATAGAATGATAAATTCATGTTTAATACTTCAACAAATATTTCATAAGAAAAATAAAATATAATATTTTAGATATCATGATGATTCCTTATAAAAACCCTGCATTGATTTTTGAAAACTGCGTTATTTAAAAAAAATATGACTTTTAATTACAATATTATTAATTTTCGTATTTAAAAACATTTGAAGTGTGAAAATTGGAAGAAATTTAAATTTTCAAAATTATTCCCAACATCATACTTTTATAATATATTTTTACTTCTTATACCATTTTTATATAAACCAAACTATTAGGCATAAATAACTATAAATTGAAGTCAAATTGACAGGCAGAAATGTAATTTATGAGCTTTCCCAATTTCATTTCCTTATCCAAAGAATAAGGAAAGTCATTCGACCCTTGGGAAAAAAACTTAAAAATATATTTTGGAGAACTTACATTTTGAAAGTTATAGTACGGAAAATCTACTATATTATGACTTCGGTGAAAGTATATAGCTTTAAGCTTCATATTTAATAGACATTGGCCTAGGTTATTTAGATAAGTTTTAAAGGACTAAAAGAGGGGACTTTAAAAAATATGGAATTTAAAGGAGAGCTTTAATATTGAGCTTGAAGAAATTTTCTCTTAAAAGTATATGTTTTCATTTCATCTAAAATTCAGAGAAAGAAATGTTTCTTCTCGTTTGATCTCCGTCACCAGTAACTTTATTACAAAATATTTTCTTTAATAAATTTCATCATAACATGATACTATGAGTTTTTTATTTACAAAAATACATTCATTATGTACATATTTATTAAAAGATAAGAAGATGTAAACATGTTCATAGTTTATTAACGAAAATAAAAAAAATTAAGAATAGAAAACTGACAGCTATTTTTAATAATAGATCATAAAAGCAAATACTAATTCTAACATTTCAATTTTCGTAAGAAATAAATTTTAAGTTAATATTTACCGTGACGTTTTTAGTAAATAAATATGAAAAATGTAATGTTTTGTAAAGAAAAATATAAATATTCTAAATTTAAAATTAATTCTACAAACTCAAAATTTTGATTTTACTGCATCTATAATTATAAAAAATAAAACTAAATATTTTCACAATTAAATTTGCTAAAAAATATTTTACTGCTGATTAAAATTATGAAAAATCTAATATTCAATGCTAAAGTTTAATCTTTCACTCACTTTACTAATGAGAACCTTCAAAAAAAGTGTATTACCTACAAAAGATGATACACTTTCAACAGATCATTCGTCATTTCCTACAACTATATTGAAGCATAATACCGTTAGCATTAAAATTTCTTATTTCTACACTGTATATATACACATATATAAATATATATACACATATATATAATAGCTAGATTTTATGTAGAACTTTATAGTATATTTTATATTAAACTTTGGAATAATTAACCTTAGAAAAGTTATCTAAAAAATAATCTTTAGATATGTTATAGCAATTTACATATTTTAGAAAAAATGAATGCATAAACTATATATTTTGAATAGATTTGAAATTTTTTATGGTGTGTTTCCTTATTATTCTAATTTTTAAAAATATAGGTTTCGTAACAAAACTTTCAAGCTTGTTTCAAACTTAATGTGTTATTTTAAAAAACCATTTTTAAATTATATACCTGATATTTTTAAGCTATCATGCATGTTCAAGAAAAAAATTTCATTTATTTATACATTTTGTACATAATTGATCTTATATGATCTATTAAGTAAATAAACAACAAGAAACAAAAACAAACATCTACAGTGTGCAAAAAATTTAAAAGCAAAAGTATTTAAAATAAATGTTAAAGGTTTTAACATTTCCCAAATGATTCAAGTGCTTAAAATAATCTGTTTTCGTTATGTCACATTTTAATTTATTGTATTTTTAAATTTTAAAATGAAACTCGTATTAAAGAATTTTACGGTTATATTCATATAATTTTAGAAAACTCAGAAATCTAATATAAATTTATTTATTATTTACATTAACATTTGAATTAATAATATTTTGTTAATAATGCATATTCATAGTTTGTCTTTGTATTCTTACATTTGAATAATTGATAATTTTATCTCTTATACTGATAACTGTTATTTTTCTAAGAGAACATTTCAAATAAAATTTTTGTTCTTTCAAATCATTTAAATATAGTTTTTGCCAAAATTCAATTTTGAATTGAATTAGAAGAATAAATTTCAAATTTATCATGAAGAAAATGTTATTTAAAATTTAAGTTGAATGAAAATGATAGAAATGAAAATAATAGCTTTTAGTAATGATGTATTTTGTTGCATTTAAATACAATTTAAATTAGTTTGATTTCGGCAATACCATTTTATGATAAATGATCTTAAATACAATCTTATGATTAAATCATAGACTAAAAATGAAAGAGAATTATAAAGATTTATATATTTTATTATAACACAAATGATATCATGCATCATTGAAAAATATTTTTCAATTAATGCACTTATTAGATATACCTTTATTTTGATGATATAACTATTGATGTATAATAACAAATTTTGCCGATTATCATATGAATTTAAACCAAAAAGGTTTTTAAAATTTGCAAGAATATAAATTTACATGTATTTTTTAACTTTAAAATAGGTTTTTAGCATTATTCATAATGCTCTTTTCAGAATGCACGTGTAAAGTTTATCTTTGTCTTAAATTTTCATAAATTAAAATTAAATCTTTTAAATTTCATTGACGAAACTTTGATTTTTAGAAACAATCCTAAAATATTTACATTTAATAATATAATAAAATGTTATATCACCCGAAATATGTATTTCTACAAATGTTTCTTACAGTTATCTATTACTCAGACTTAAATTTGATGAGGGAAAATATACTTTAGGGTGCAACTTGGCAAAAATTGGCGATTATTATTTTGCCAAGCTTGTTTTTGTGAGCATTCAAGGAAACAAGATGGTGCTGAAAACTCGATAGACAAACCAGAAATGAATCAAAATCGCTATCAATATGATGCCATATTGGTGAGAAACTGAAGAGCAAGCTAAATTATATGCCACCTAGTTTGTTGTACAACAGAAATTTTTATGCTCTGTAATATTCTAATTGTTTTTCTTTGCATCATTTATATTCTTTGTCATAGATCCTTGTGAAGGAGTGGAGTGCCCGGCTTCCCAAGTATGCCAACTGGATAATAATCGCCACCCAATATGTCGCTGCAATGCCATTTGCTCGCCAGATTTCAGACCGGTTTGTGGCTCAGATGGGAAAACTTACATCAATGAGTGTTCGTTGAGAGTTGAATCTTGCAAGTCCAGAAGAAGTCTTCGCATCATCTTCAGTGGAGAATGCAGTTCAGGTGAGATCGCACCTTAGCTCTTGCTATTCTCTCTGTTCTAGTTTACATTTTCTTAACTAATTAGGATAAAGTTTTGATAACTTTAATGAAAATCATTATTGCATGAGACAAAAATTCCCTAACAAATAGTTATACGTATACTCTGAAATTACTGTTGTTGTTGTCTTGTGTCAGCTAGGCTGGCATTATGGGGTGCGGTGCTCCACTTTTTCAACAGAACCATATTTTCGTGTGGAGTCCGACTTCCTCAATACACATTTGCCATAGGGACTCGTTTAAAGGGTATGCAACCATTCACAACCCATTCATACAAGGAAAGGACAAAGACAAGATAAACAGAGAGAGAAAATACATCCATGCTCGAACTGGGATTCGAATCCAGGACCTCCCTATTCACAGTCAGACACTCTGACCACTAGACAGGGTGGGCGGTTATGAAATTACAAAAAACTTTTAATATGCAATTTTATATAGTTATTTATGCATATATAAAATTATTTAGGCAAGAAGAAAATTACTTAAGAAAATTAAACTAAAATGAAAGTTACGTTTAGGTTTCCCAAAGAAAGAAAAATAATCATATATAAAATGAAAAAAAATTTGAGATTTCTTCATAGACAAAAAATTTACTGAAAGCAACTAATTGCCAAATGCGATTGTTGGTTATAAAACTTAATTAGAAGGCATAGTGAGTAATTTTTAATTTTCAATACTTATAATTTTTATTTACTTTATTTCCCATTTTTTTTAAATTTTCGTTTAATGTACGAAAAATTATTTTTCTACATGAGATATTATTAAATATTTCTCCCCAGATGACATCAAAAAATGTAAAAATAAATATATTATTCATTTATGTTTCGGCAGAATTAATACATTGTATTTAAATATTTAATTATTACGTAATTTAATTATTTCATCTAATAATAATTAAAAAAGTAAAGTTTGTTATGTTCTCATTTCTTCTGATATATTTCCTCACAATTTTTATTATTAATGCATTAGATAAATGCTTCATTTTTGTTTCATAATTTTCATTTTTATAAAAGAATTTGCATTTTTATTTCGTTACCTAAA
Source organism: Latrodectus hesperus (assembly GCA_037975125.1). Taxonomy (NCBI): domain Eukaryota; kingdom Metazoa; phylum Arthropoda; class Arachnida; order Araneae; family Theridiidae; genus Latrodectus; species Latrodectus hesperus. The sequence goes on from CM075856.1 coordinate 90,469,304, forward strand.
AACCTCAAAAATATTTTAATTCTTGTTTTTACAATGAAATGTTTTATTACGTAATTATAAGAAAAATAAATATTTTTACACTTAAATTAATGTATGCTGTGTTCTTAGTATAGTTAGGATTAACAACTTAGAAATACCAATATTTTTTTATCCCTTAGATAAGGGTTATAGCTCAGAGTCAGTTTACATCTATTAGACTTGCTGACCAAATTTCATTTTTAACAATTATGTGTATGAATAAATTTAATTCTTAAGCAATTGCTTATTGTGTCATAAAATTTATGTATGGAAGCTATTATGAAATTCGCATAAAAGTTTGTAGGGGTGTATTAAAGTTAGAAAACTAAAATTTCGTGAAAATAAAATTCTTGCTAAAATTAACTCATTCATAAAGACGTTGTATAATTAATAAACAAAAAAATGATTCAATTCATTTTAATATAATATCAGTTTTTATTTACATTATATTTTCCACTTTTTGTATAAATAATCAATTTTAAATTTTGTTTCAAAATTTAATAATTTTTTTGGCACAAATATATAATGTTTTTAGGAGATGAATTTATTTTATATATGTTTTATGTTTCCTTCTTATTTAGTATTTTGAGAGAAAATAATTATTTCATTAAATTTTATTTGGAAGAATAATTTATCTTACATATTTTTAGTCACTCGCGAATAAATATATCATAAATTTATTTGAAAATATGAAGTTATCCAACATTTCTTACTTTCATTGATTGTAAAAGATTTAATTGTAGGCTTAACCACTTTGAAAAATTTTAAATTTTTTATGCTTGTCTTTCAAATTAAAAATTTTTTCTTAATATTTGAAATCACATACAGTGTAAAAGTTTAGTCATTTGACATAATGCTCATTGTATTAAATATAGCACATTCATGATTCTAATAATGCACATTGTACTATGGTGTCCCAAAACGATCGCATAAACTCTGCACATTTAGATTCCTCGTTGGGAGTACATAAAAACTGCCCAAAGAAGCATTCCTGAACGTTCCATAGTTTACGAGAAAAATTCAAAAAACAAAGTATGACGTCACTGCCGTGCAAGGGCAAAAAACACTTTATTGGTCATATCAACAATATTATTTTCATATCTTTCCAGACGATAATGTTTACAATGTTCACCGCGCATATCGCGTCATTAATGCGCGCGCCATGGAATGACGTTAAGCCGCTGGTGAACTGGTATTTAAAAGGTTGCATCCTGCAGCTACCGGTAGTCTTCGTATGGTGGCCAGGTATTCCGTTCGTGACTATTGCGACTGTACTTAATGTACGGCCGTTGTCATGGAAATACCTCATAAACTGCTAGGGAATATGCCCGTCGATACCCGCTGCATATACTGCTGCTGATATGTCCAATAAAGTGTTTTATTTCTTGCACCGACAGTGACGTCATATTTTGTTTTTCGAATTTTTCACGTAAACTATGGGATCCAGAAATGCTTCTTTTGGCAGTTTTTTATGTATTCCCAACGAGGAATCTAACTGTGCAGAGTTTAAGCGGTCGTTTTGGGACACCTTGTATATTGCACTCTGACGATTGTCATCTCTTATTGAAGGGTTTAAAATGCATCCTCATACTTTTTGTGACATTTCTAATATATAGTTTGCTCAAACACTATAGCCAATATTATCTTTGACAAAACAATTTATGCATAATTTAGTTAAAAATAAAAACCTGAAAAATTGTAGATGCAATGGCTATTTGGATACATATATATACATATATTTATATATATCCTAAAAATAGCAATTTCATTTTCATTTTACAAGTATATATATAGTTGCTATATTTTTGTTACTCTTATTTGCTTAATTCGCATGCTGCATATTATGATTATGGAATTCATATATACTAGAGCTATATAGAATATTATTAAATGCATCATTTTCTATATTAATAATGGCAAAACGGAAATATATTATCTTTTCAGATAAGAGAATTTTTTTTAAATCATTTCATTTGTTTTAAATCATTGACTATTTTGTGTAGAAAAAAAGATATAATAGTAATATAAAAATGTATCACCAAAAAGCATACCTTCTTTGTTGTAAATCACATTTTTCAGTAACATTTCTTAATGTAATTGTTATACAAAATGACATACTAGCTGGAATATATTAAATGTGCAATTAATTTTTAACTAAAAAATATTTTAATGCCATATAATATAATACTGCCATGAAAATTAATATAATTTTGATGTGCCTTGCTTACCTTTTAATAGCATTTTCATATTTCGTTTAATGCTTATTCTTTATATTCCCTAGAAATGAATCTATAACTGAAAATCAACTATAATTAATATATAATATTTAATGTAAAACTTTAAATGGAAATACTGTTATTTATAAAATATTTGATATACAATATTACTTCCAAAACTTGTTTTAGATTTTACTAATCTCTATTATTTTACTAATTTCTGTTTATATAATAATATTAGGTTGAATTTTATACTTTGTAGAAACACAAATAATTTTATATTATGTTCTTAAAAGTACAAATTATTTGGTTTTATAATACACTAAAGAGCCATGCTATTATAATCTTGTTATTAAACTGCCTGAACGGCGTCGATCTGGTAGAAAGTGTGTAACCTGATCAAAGAATGCAAAGCATTATGCTTTTCGTTAAACTTGTGAGTCAGGAAATGTTCCAGATATAGGAGATTTCGATAAATCAAAGAATGACTAGACCATAAAATTAGGAGAAAATTTCTCCGAATAAATATCTTTTATCAGGACCTATATTGCATTTAGTTGTAAATTGAACCACTGCCTGCTTCACAGTTATCTGCTGCATTGCCTCTTTCAAAGTTGCTTCGATCAGCAATCTTTCCCAAGACATACTAATTTAATCACAAGAATGAGGCTTAGCAATTTCTGAGACAGAATATAAGCCTCTCTGCTTGCTCCTTTGCCTATTATAACATTAAGGCACTTCCTTATCAAAAAGTGAGGATGGACATAACGTCTCAGCTTCTCATATCCAAGTGGATCAAATAGATATATTTTGTTATTGTTTCTTATCCCTCTGGTATACGAAAGCCTACATCATGTCTGAAAGGACCTGACATGACAAATCCCCATAGATTAGGTCCTGCTGATCCCACATCTGTCTCCAAGAGGCTCTAAAAGACAATTAACAACGTGAACAGAACTGGCAGGAAAAGGAACGGGAACAAGGAAATAAAATCTTCTCCCCATTCAAGAACCTCAAACATTTTAGTTGGCCACTTCTAAATCTCGCCATGGCTAATTACAGAGGGTGGCCACTGCAAGACAGGGACAGACCAGGACTGTTGGCAGCATACCAATGATAAATAGGTGAAAGACGCCATATAGAGAGTCTGTTTAAGGAGTGGATTTCCGAGGGAGTAATTTCACTTAAATTGCTTATTGGAATATCACAATCATTCTTGGCGAATATATCCGCTATCTCATTATGATACACATTAACATGCGTTGGAATCCACTGAAGGCATACGAGTATTTTCAGATCAACCTCGCAGAGAATAACCTGGTATGGGATATGAAATATTTTTAGCCAGTTTTTAAAATACTGTATATCACTCTTGATATAAATCGAAATTCAAATGCTGTTTTTGTCAGTTATCAGGACATAATAAGTAACTGCTCCTGTAGCGATGATTTCAGATATAAAGACTGGAAAGTAGTCATGGTTTCGGATGCTTAACCTTCGTTCGACCTTGATTTGGTACAGTTCATAGTTCTAGTGTTTTATAATAATAAACATATAGCTGTATATTACCTGTTTTGTTCTTCTATTCAATATGTTCAATTATTAAGTTATTTTTGTATTTAAATGCAATTTAAAACATTAAAAATATTACTCATATACATCTCATTTAAAAAATAATCTTAACAAAATATTTGTTGTTTTAAACTTTAAAAATTCTTATTAGCAATTTTCTTGAAAATATTTGCATGCCATGCCGTAGTTAGATGATATGTAGACAAGTAAATCCTAAGGATTATCCTAGCTGTATTGTAGCATTTCGCATGTTAACTCAAGGTGCCAATCCGTGTGAGAATCTGCAGTGTGGGCCGGGACAGGAATGCGACATTGATAGGTACGGAATAGCGACTTGTCAATGCCCTCCAAGTTGCGAACCTGTCATGAGACCTGTTTGTGGGGATGACGGCAAAACTTACCACAGTGACTGTGAAATGAGGAAGAGTGGCTGTGAAGTGCAGAGACTGTTAACTGTGGCTTACAGAGGTGCTTGTGGTTAGTATTTCAAATGTGTTTATACATTCTTACATTTAACAGTTCTCAATAGTCTTTGATTTAATTTTTAATATACAAGTATTTCTTGAATATCTCTTAAATGCAAATGTTTCTTGAATATTTTTTAAATACAAATGTTTTGTAAATAGTTTAATATAATATATTTTTGTAAGTGTCGCATATATTCTTTAAATTAGTAAATCTAAAATCCTACTTTTAACAAATGAAAAATACATCTAATTATAAATATTTAAAAATATTCTCAATCAAAATTAAGTATTAATTGCGCATTTTGTTAATAATAGTGGTATAATTTCGTCTACAATCATTGGATACAAGAATATGATTTTATTTATTGGACTTCATTGTTATTTATTTACAAATGCAGAAGTTTGATTATGATATAAATTAACTTAATTTGAAATAATTACCCTTTACAGTGACCCAAATTGCAGTAAATGTTTAATAAGATGGTATTGCCGAAATCAAACTAATTTAAATTGTATTTAATTGCATCAAAATACATCATTACTAAAAGCTGTAGAATTCAAATCATTTAATATATATTTGAGAAACATTTCGTCTGTTTAACGCATGAATTCAAAGAAATAAAACCGATTATAAGTATGCTAAGTGGCATTAAACAAATTTGAAAGAAACATATTTCACTAGCAATGTACGCGTAACTGAGAAGTAAGTTGAATAATCTATAAAAGCAAATAGTAGTTTTCAATTCAATAATGAACATTTAATGTTTTTTACGATAGATTTATTGCCTAGTCCCATTAGGACAATAATAGTTCTTTAAGAAAATAATGTGATTTAAAAAAATTCTCTAAACATAATCACAAAAATTCCATTTCAATTTTCAGATGTCTGTTTGGACTGCAAATAATGATTCATTTAATGATGTGTGAATGCTAAAAATAAAATATATTAATTCTTTTATAAATTTATCTCCGTTTTGTTTAAAACTTATAAGAGAAATTACGTACTGATATTTCTATTTAAATAAAAAATTCTTTTCTTGATTTCGATCTAGTATTTGGAAAAGAAAAACGATTATAAAAATACCCCTCATTTTTTTAGGTTAAACATTTGTTACGAAAAATCATGACAATTTTTTTATTGTGAAAAATCTCCAAGTAAAGTATAACTGCATTAAAATTTCACTTATTTATGACAAAATTAGACTTTACATGGAGCTTGAAATGCAGATGGTTTTCCTTTTTTAATATCCAATCATGTAAAATAAAGAAATAAGCAAATGGAATATTAAATGTTCACTGCGCTCTTTGAGTGCAAATTTTAAAAGAAAATCAAGTAAAACATATTTAAATCAATAAATCAATAAAGGATGCATATTTGTAAAATATGTACATACATGTATCACACACACGCATATATATATACATAGACATATTGGATAGGTGATTGGTCTTTGAACAAGCACGCTAATGAAGCTGTACCTTTAAAGAAGGATAACCAGAGAGAAAGTCTTGACACTATATACAGTGACATGTAAGAATTAATTAATGTTTTAAAATGTAATTGTACAAGCATGATAGGAATATAAAGAGAAAGTAATCTGTAAAATTTAATAAATACAACGTTGTTTGCCTGAGTTCAGTTTACTGTAATGCATTTTGGGATTGTGAAAGAAATATCCCCTACAAAAGCTCTTATGCCTGGTGAAGGATAAATAATGCGCAAAAAACTAATTTCTCAGCCTCTTTCTAGAGCCTCACCAAGGTCTAATCCTACCTTTGTAATGCTATTAGTAAAAAACTGGAAAATTCCTTTGAAAAATCAGTATCATGCTATTAGTGTGTCCATCTTCAAAATATATTCAGTACATTCGGTTTTCATTCGATTGTATTACAATCGATATTGAATGATTTCGTTGCAAAATTGATTTTTGTGCTACTCATTGGTTAATTTTGAGATATAACTGTGGATGAGGAAGAAATTTCAAGCATTGTTGTACACGCAATCTGCTTATATTTATATGCAATAACAGATTACAATTATTTCCATTGGTAAGCTTTGCCCTTCTGCACTCATTAAGCTCATATTTATTTATTCTCATTGTATTTGACAAATTACCCACTTTTTATAAGCTATTCTCAATCGCTTTGTTCAAATGTTCACCTTTTATTAGCTATTCTCAATCACTTTGTTCAAATGTTCACCTTTTATTAGTTATTCTCAATCACTTTGTTCAAATGTTCACTTTTTATTAGCTATTCTCAATCATTTTGTTCAAATGTTCAAACTTCAAATGTTTCGCTTGGCTGTATGCAAAATATTTTTGAATGACCCTTATTTTTGTGTTTTTACAATCATTAAAGTTGATACCCTTTTTTACGATACATACCTTTACGATTATGATAGGAAATAAGAAAAATGATAAAGGGTTATTATAAATGATAAAAGGTATTTCTGATTGTCACATTGTTTACCATACAAAGGTAAGATAAAAGTAAAAATAGCTAACAAAAATGTCAAAATCAATTCTAAATACTAACAAGAACATATTTCAACTCCAATTTTTTAAATTTGAAATTCCAGATTCTTACCCACAATGCAATGAATCCATTGAAATGTATCCAGAGGAAGCCATTAGTCATATAATATAATCGACTTTTATATTTCTAGAAAAAATGGAAGAAGGAATGGAAATTAAAAAACCATAATCTTCATTGGTTTTCATTCTAAATCTCCTGATGTATCATCGATAGGATTTTGTGTTTTTGTATTCGTAAATTCTGTATCATCCAAACCCCAATCTGTAATTTTGTGTGATATTTGGAAAACTTTTTAAAAAGAATAGAAAAAAATACCCTTTCCAATATTGCAAAAAGATTTTTAAACAAGGAAATTACGACGTAGAATGATATTTGTTGCTGTTTTGCCAGCATGCTTCCTTATACCGCCCCATACTTGGGCTCTACCAGTTTGCATGGAAGAAACAGAGTGAGAGTCCTTATGATTTAAAAGTAGAGATCAGGTACACATAATGATGCAGGTAAACCCGGACTGTACTTTAAGGTTAAGGGATTTTTGGAATACTCGCCCACCCCTAAGGTTACCCTGCCAATCACTGCCACGGCAAATAAAGCTTCACTTTGCTTATCTTAACAGGAAGTAGAGTGAAGTTATTGATCCACTGAAGCTCGAAGAGACCAAATAAAAGACCTACACTCACAGAAATATCATTTCACTTGGAAGACATTGTGACCACGACATATTCAACGTGCTCCAGAAGCCTTTAGTGAATACCAAAAATCTTCATTTAAAACCGAGATTCCATCTCACTAACTTTTGACTATGAAAACGGCATCCAAACTAAACAGGCCACTACGAGTTCTTGTAGAACAATATCTAAAAAGATAGCAAATCAAATATTTAAGAACAAAATATTTAATTTTTAAACTTTCTGTAAACTCTCAAAATCATCCAAAACATGTGCGAACAATCACTGTATAAAGTTTGGCATATACATTCCAAATATTTTCATTATCATATTTCATCTCTATCAAGACAATATGTTAAGTCACCTATCCATTTATATGAAATCACTGCTCCTAATACATTTTAATAAAATTTTGTGTGAAATTCATAAATACCGAAGGATTTTGATAAATTCATTTTCTAAAATTTCAATTGATTTTAAATGAAATACGAAGTTTCACACAAGTATTTGGTGCTGAATATCTAATTATTAATCACGGTAAAATTTAAAAAATTTAATTTTTTAAATAGTAAATATGTGTGTTTTTATTTACACATGCATTATATCTACAGAATTTTGTGTCCCTAAAATGACTTAAAATTAATATTTCCAAAATACTAATTTAAAAAATTAAGTTCTATAAATATATCTGTAAGAACTTATTTTGATTAAAAAAATTCAATTAAAGGAATTTTTACCATTTTCAATTCTAAATTAAATAACACAATAATCTAAATTTGTTTTTATTTGCGTTTATTAACTTTTTCAGCATCTATGCAAATAAATTGTCAACAAGTATATTTCATAATATATTAGTGAAGAAACTTTCCACACATTGCAAAGCATAGAAATCTTACAACATTAAATGTTATTGCGTTCATGTAGCAGAAATGTTTCAAAATATATGGCTTCTTCCGTTGCATATCTATCCTCACTCCTATAATCAACTATTCAAACCCAACTGAGAGTTTTGATCTATGACAGATTTCATGAAACCGGAATATCAAGTGAACTCCGGATATTAATCTTTAAAATCTTTGCGCCAAACATACGAGAATAAATATGGAATTGATCATGAAATAGGACTGTTTAAATGACGGTTTCATTCGCTATCCATTGATCAAATTTTGATTTACTCACACAGTTTTGATAGTAAATTAAAAGTTGTCATTAAGACCAGCACATTCAAAAGATAATGAAGCTCTGTATTCCAAATGATAAATGTTGTTAATTATCGTTTAGAGCACAATTTATATTATGGATGTGGTATCAATAAAAGCAGGAAATTATCGAATTGTTGAATTTAATTACTATATATATATATGTATATATATATATATATATATATATATATATATATATATATATATATATATATATATATATATATATATATATATATATATATATATATATATATATATATATATATATATATATATATATATATATATATATATATATATATATATATATATATATATATATATATATATATATATATATATATATATATAGATAGATAGATATAGATATAGATGTATATATATATATATATATATATATATATATATATATATATATATATATATATATATATATATATATATATAGATATAGATATAGATATAGATGTATATATATATATATATATATATATATATATATATATATATATATATATATATATATATATATATATATATATATATATATATATATATATATATATATATATATATATATATATATATATAAATAGATAGATAGATAGATATGGGATAATAATTATCTCATTTACGCTTTCAATTAATAAAAGAAAATATGGCATAATAAATTGAATAAATCTGTAACTAATTCAATAAAAGAAATAAAAATTGTAAGAAAAGAAACTTTACGTCAAAATAAATATCTAACGTTGAAAAATATCTAAATATTATTTACATTAATCTCACGAATTGTTATCGATTTCATGAAAATCTTATTATTAAAATAAAATTTTTACATATTTCATAAAATTAAATCATTGTTAAGATTAAATTAAAATAAAATTATTAACAAATTAAATCAATTTTTATAAAATTAGATTACACATAAAACTTGTAAGAGTTGAAATATGCCAAAAATTATTAATATAAATCTCACGGATTATTAAATCTTTCATGACAGTTTTCTCATAAAATATGTTATAATATTTAATGAATGTAATTAAGTAATAATCAGGAATTTCAATTTTATTCAGTGAGTGATGTTGACATTATAAAGGTTAAGCGTTATGTGGCCACAGAAACTTGCCTTAAGAAACACAAAACCTTAAACGAGTTTTACTCGTTTAAATTTCTATGCTTTTGTTATTTTAGAAAAATGTTATTATTTTAAATAAAATTACTATTTCATGTAAAATGTTTGCTCGCTTCTTGCAAAATTTGTATTTGCTTGCTTGATGTTACAAAAATATTTAAAATTTACAGGTACATAATTTGTCTCTTTATTATTATTCTAATTAACTTCTTTATTATTCTAATGATTAACGAATGGATCAGCAAAGTTTCGATTATCTTTTGAATAGCTATAAATTGACGCATTTGAAAAATATGAAGGAAACAAATTTTCAAAATCTACTTTATCTATTATGAGCAAATTAATTTAAACATTCTGATGAAAAATTCAATTATATATATATATATATATATATATATATATATATATATATATATATATATATATATATATATATATATATATATATATATATATATATATATATATATATATATATATATATATGTATATATATATGTATATATATATATATATATATATATATATATATATATATATATATATATATATATATATATATATATATATTTATATATGTATATATATATGTATATATATATATATATATATATATATATATATATATATATATATATATATATATATATATACATATATATATATGTATATATATATAGTTCAGCGGTAACTTTCACACGTGGTTCTATCTTCGTGTTGGGCAGAATCGATTCAGTCTTTTGTCCTTTCAGTGGGTCGATAAACTGAGTACTAAGTACTGGGGGGGTTTCGTGTTAGACTGACCACCTAATCAGTATACATACGAATAATAAACATTTTTATAATTTATTTGAGTAATATATTAAATTATTTTATTGCTACTTTTCTTTTAATTTTTTTTTCAATAAATAACAGAAAAAAATTGAAATTTAGAGAAAATGTTTGTCTTTTAGGTGCTAGTGGTACTTGCTTTGAGCATGAGTGTGAAAATGGTGCTATGTGTTTTATGAGAAACCGTAAGCCTTACTGTGCCTGCGTTGAATGTGCGGAAGACTTCGAGCCCGTTTGCGGTACAGACGGCATTTCATACATCAATGAGTGCAAACTGTACAGAGAAGCCTGCGAACAGAGGAAGAAGATAGCAGTGGCTTATCAAGGTTTATGCAGTGAGTAATTTTACAATTACATTCTTTCGAAAACATCTGAAGAATATACTTTGCTCCCATAAAAAAGAAATGTGATAATAACTTTATATTCTTCATTATATTTTGCATTCTACTAGGCAAAAAATTGAAAAAATTATTCTCCTTTTACTTTTATAAAATATTTCATAAAATTGGAAATTAATAAATGACGTATAATCAGAAAAACCAATCAAAATACACTTCTAATTTTTTTCTGTTTTATATAAGTAGACATTTACTTTGTAAATTTTTCTGTCAAAACACATTGGTGTTTAACAACCATAAAGTATCAAGGTTTGAAATGTAATTGAAATTTTCATTTTTAAGATCAAATTTATGGTTTACTATACCTTTTAAATTTAACAGTGTAAGAAAATTTTATTTCTTTATTTCCCAAGTTAAATAACATTTAAAGTTGTTAAATTTATATTAATAACTCTTATTGGGTACATTAGAATAAAAAATGAACTAAATGAAAATATTTATAAATATTTAACATGAAATTTTTATATCGTTTTATTAAATAAAAACATGTAAATATAGCAATTTTTATATTCTTTAACAAAATAAAATATTTGAGGAAAACTTTCTATCATATTCGCTACATTTAAATAAATAAAATAGATGGATTCATTTATCGGTATTTAAAATAACTATTTATTAAAATTCTTTATTTATTTATTTTTAATTAAAATGTTTAGTGCGATTTGATATTGTGAGTGTATACTTTGAAAAATTCATAAAATTATCTCAAACTAATGCTATTAATTCCAATCTCCAAAAATTTCTATATAAGTGTCAATTTGACTGAAAAATTTTATTTCTTTAAAATCAATATAAATAAAAATTAATAATTTAATTAATTTACAAAAATATAACAATTTTCTTAAAACTGTAAAGTATTTTAATTTAAATAATAAGTTTTACTAACTTCTTTTTTGAATTTTTTTTCAAATTATATGAATTTCAGTTTTTCTTCACTGAGTACTTGTATTTCAGGTTAAAATAAATCAACTTGTGAAACATTATTTTTTTAGGTTTCTCCTGCTAAAGCTAAGTATAGAGTAATTTCTGAATCAGAATACATAAATATAGCAAACAAAGTTTACAAGAAATGAATTTGCAAAAATAATCTTCTTCCTCATTATTTATTAATTGTTAAATAATCCCTTACGAACTTATTTAAAATTAAGAACGTTATCTGCGGGATTTCATTATTTAAAAAATATTGAAATTTCTATTGTTACAGAAATAGGAATCGCTTTACAGTAACATTAAAAACATGCTTATTTCTTCATAAAACTAATTTAAAGAAATTAAATATTTATTGCAAAATTATCTTTTTATAATGCAGTAAATTTCTCAATGTAAGTAATAATATTTTTTCAGTTAAACAAAATAAAACAAACTGAAAATTTAAGCTGTAATATAAGTCTTATTCATAAATTTCTGACTGAATTTTCTTAAAATTAATGAACATTTGAGATACATAGCAAATCATTAAATAATGCCAATGATACAAATCATCAAAGTGAGTTCGTCCTTAGGTGCATTATATTACAAATGATTTTATTTTTCGACAGAATTTTTAGATATCTTAAGCAGAAAACATAATTGAGTAAAAAATCTTTTACAAAAACCACGAGAATCAGTTATAAATCAAAACTATAACTGGTTCTCGTGGTTTTTGTAAAAGATTTTTTACTCAATTATGTGTTCTTTTTAAATTATCAAATAATTCTGTCGAAAAATAATTGAGTAAAAATTCTTTTACAAAAACCACGAGAATCAGTTATAAATCAAAAGGATCAATGAAAATAGAAGTTACCCATAAAATTTTAATATTACATTTGTCTTATTATTACATATAATAAATAATATATTAAATGGGAAAATGTTAAAAAGTTTTTGTGAGAATTATAACAAAATATGGCATCAATATTTTAAATAATTTTAAATTATATACATGACATTTTTTTTATCTTTGCTCATAACAATTTTATTTTTGTTTCATTTTGAAAAGGTACATTTACATATTTTGAATATTCTTAGTTTTAATTCAAATATAAATTTAAAATAATAAAGTAATAACCAATGTTTGAAAAATTTACAATGCTTTTACTAAGGAATGGAATATAAGAAATGCACATAATGAAATATATTGTTGTTTTATAATGACTTCATGTTTCACCCTGATATATGTTACTCCAAAAATACTGTATGACACCTTTTAATAGAATATTACCGCCAAAAGTATTTTAAAAATATCACCTTTATAAAAATATTTATCTATCTACTACTTCGTAGTAGAAATATCAAAAGTCATACTCATTTTTAGCTATGAAAAATTTAATTAAACATAACATTAACATGAAGTAACAAGTAATTAGCAAAATTACTTATGTACCTCAAATTCCCTGAAAGCAAAGATGAAATCATTACCAATTTTAATTTTACATAACTATTCATTACTTATTCAGTTGAAATATTATTAGTAATTTAATTATTCGGGAGAAATTAGATAAATGATATGCAAAAATTATACGAGAATGCGTTACATTATTTGGTAAATTTGAATTTTAAATATATTTAATACTTAACGCAAAACTGCCGAGATACATTTTAAATAACATTAGGAAAACGTTTATTTACACAATATTATTCCATCTGAAAACAAAAGATTATAATTTAAATAATATAATATTAAACTATTCATTATATACATATATATATATATATATATATATATATATATATATATATATATATATATATATATATATATATATATATATATATATATATATATATATATATATATATATATATATATATATATATATATGTATATATATATTTAAACATGTGTCTTATTTATAATTTATTTGTTTATTATTCTCTATTACTTTAACGGGTAATGATCTTATAAGTACTTATTTAGATTTTTTTTCAATCGGAATAATGCATTTGAGTCATAATTTTGAAATTTTCATTGAAACTGAGTTGAGAGATATTTTAAACTAAAATAAAATCTTCGAATCATTAAGAGTTAATCGGTTTGACTAATTGCTTTGATTTATTAAAGTTAAATTAATTTTGACAACATTAGCACAAGTTTACAGATCTGCATATTGAATCTCTAAGAAGGTTTTTATGGAATCAGGGTAAAATAGTTGTGGGAAAGTTACGAAAAATATGCAACTGATAGAATTAAAAAAATACTGGTTCCTCGAAAATTCCAATGTATATAAATATAATGCATGCAATTTATTTTGTCATTACTATGCACTAAATATACTTATTTTATTTAAATATACATCTAAATACTTTAAATATATATATTTTATTTCACTTTCTATAGAATTCTCTATTATTACATATTCAATAATATTTTCAGTCATTGAAACTGACTTTGCTTACTGGGATGGGACAAAGTATTTAACGCTTATTTTGTTTTTGAATATAAATATATCAAAACATATTGCTCATAACATGTTATTTTTTATAATATGCTGAACCACACAATAATCATATTTTGCTCCCTTAAATTTTACTTCTAAATTTTAATAACATAATTTTTATTTTTACGTAACAAATTTGCAATTTTTTAGCAAAATTATGCTTTTAATTTTTAACAGTGAATATGATGTAATTTTGATAACAAATTACTTATATCAACTTTTTAATTTATTTAAAAAAAACGATTATAAGAAGCATTATTTTACACGAAGAAATACCAAAGAAAATTGTCTAAAAAACTAAGAATTATAAAAAAAAGAAATTTGCCGTAGTTGATGCGAATCCTCTCTCCATAAGCAATAATTTGAAACTATCTTCTTCCGTCAAAGTCAGTCTAACTTGATACTTAATGATATATTTTCCTCCTTTACCCCTTTTTTCTCTCTTTATGATGTCCACCACTTACTTCGACTGAATGAGGAGTGTCTTTTTTTCGCCTCTAGACACAAAACGACTTTCAATTTTTAAAATTTGATCCAACTACAAAAGCTGCATAGAATTCGTTGCCAAATTGAATTTATCTCTGAAATTTCGTTCCTTTTTTATATGTAACAAGTTTCAAAACCATTTTTTCTTTCATACTTTTATATGGTTATTTTGTTCATTTTTTAAGAGTATTTTCTTTCTTTTTTTTTTCCTCACTAAAATATTTATAATATCTGCGACATATAAGAAAATAACTTTTGAGTTTTCTTTTCATTTGTTTAATCTTGCAATAACGTATAATAATGTATAGATTTAATGTAATAAATGAACTCTATTTCTTAAAGTATTACACCCAAAATATAATTAAACCATGTCTAAGAAATTTGGAATGTGTATAATATTTACATAATTGATAACATGCTTGCTATTTCAAAAAAAGGAAATATTTTATTTACTAGTAGGAGCAAAAAGAATATTAAATTTAATAAGTTAGCTATCTTAGAATCCAATATTCGGTACAAGAATTATTAAATTCAAGAAAAGAGTGTATTTGATTTAGTAAAGAAGGTTTGTTATACATACGTTGATACTTGATAATTGTTAATTTCAATAAAATATAATTAAATTCAATAATTTAGATGTCAAACAAGCTGATAATACATATAAAGTCAGTTAATTTAATTACATCCATATTTGCAGTTGATTATGTCCATAAACATAAAAATTGATCAACTAATTTTTATGATATTGTGAGACAAATGAAAATCCAAAACAGAAAACATTTAAAAACATAAGCAATGTAAAAGAATGAAAACATAGTTATGAATTACTAAAAAACCTCCCAAAATTAATGAATATCTTATAGATTGGCTTACTAAATCATTCTCTAGAGTGTCACACCAGATATTAAAACAATATACCGCTTAATAAAAAAATTTGGAATTCAAAACTAATTACATTCTAGTAATTACTTTTATTCAGAAGTCATTCGCAAATTACTAACAATTGTCTTCCTCTATTCAAATATAATACAACTTACTCAAGATCAACTACACCTTAAGCGTTATATGGTCTGTATTTAAAAGATATTTGGCGTTATGATTTTCTAGACCTAAATCCAATTTTACTAATTTGTCTCAGGACGGTGATACCATAATATTGTTGAATCCATACTTTGGAAGAATAATATTGAATAAATAAAAATATTTCTTCAATATTTTATTGATTACTCTATCATGTAGTCATTTGTACCAGTGGAAGTTTCGAATCATGTCTATTGGTCTTCTTCTTGGTCCCTATTTCTAAATTTCGAAGATTCAATCTTCTTCCTGGGAACGACAAGCATGCACTGGTTGTCATTTTATAAGTTTTAATAAGTTGCCATCAATTCTACACCTTATTGTGTTGAAAATCTTAGGATTAAAAATGAAATTCCATAATTGGACGTTCGTTATAAAGAAAAAACCTGAACAATGCCATGAATATATTGAGTATTCTCTGACCAATCGTTATCAATACTATGAGAATTTTATTAGTAATTGGAAGAAAACAATATTGTATCTTTTCCATACCTGATAATCAGAATTTTCAACCAGATCATCAGTTTTAAATTTGGATAACTTTTCGTATAACGACTATTTAATTTTAAAACTTTTATCTTTAACATATTCTGAATAAAAGTTCTTAGTTAAGATCTTATTTTATATTAATTTATATACTTAAATTTCACATGAACTGTAAAGTAACACCTTTAAATTGTCATATTCCCATGGACACAGGTTAATAGAATGCCTTGAATAACAATATAGTGCAATCATACTTTTCTTTTTAAATTCAACGCAAACATTGTCTATTATAAAAAACTGTACATTATTAATATTACCAATTGACTGGAAAAACATTTGAACAATATTTTCTTCCCTGTGTATGCATATAATTAATTTTAAGGGAGACAGGTTGCGTTACTAGTCGACCTCGATCTGGCAGACCAGCTAAGGTAGGACGGCAAGTTCAACCGGATGAGGTATTAGCATATGCCTTCGCATATCCAAAATGCAGCGTAAGAGAGATCAGTCAACTCTGTGGTCTCTCCAAAATCAAGGTTTGGAAAATCCTAAGCGAATCAGGTGCTCATCCAAACCGACCAACGCCTGAACAGGTTTTAGTGGACGGGGATGCCGAGCGACGCTATGCATGGTGCAACTTCATCATGAATCAGACACAAGGTCCAGCCAACATTCTTAGCAGATATAATGTGGACGGATGAAGCATGCTTTTCACTGAATGGCATGTACAATAGGCAAAGCACCCATTACTGGGCGCTGGAAAATCCTAAATGTTTCGTCGACGTTCGACATAAAATGCGGTATGTTATTAACGTTTGGTGCGCAATTTACAATAACAAGGTGATAGGTCCAATATTTTACAATGACACGTTAACGGGTGAATGATATTTACAATTGCTACATAAGGTAATACCTGATTTTGTGGAGAATCTGCCGTTGTTTAATATTAAGTATCTACGGTTTCAACATGACGGCGTGCCTTCTCACAAGACATCTCCAGTGTAACAGTACCTCGTCTAGGAATTTGGCAAGTAAATACTAGGGTACGACGGTTTCGAAGAGTGGCCTCCACGTTCTCCTGATCTGACTCCACTGGACTTTTTCCTGTGGGGATACTCGAAACAGCAGGTGTATGCAACCCCTCCACAAAAATTGCAGGACCTTAAACGACGCATTACGGTTGCGTGTTCCAACGTGTGCAACGTGATCTTCAAGCAAGGATCCAAATGGGCATTGCAGCTAGCTGACGGTGAGAAGTTTGAACATGTTAAATAAAGTATATTGTTGTAACTATTTGTTTTTTTTTTCTTTCTTAGATCGTTTTGTCACGTCACAGCACGAAACAACAAACACGCTTTTTAACCGTTGTATTCTTCACATTAATGCCTACAAGGTATCTTTTCGTACTAAATCGAGGATGCTCTACAACTTTGTAAATTAATTTTTTTACCTATCTCGTTCCGTTTGCGAGATACGAATGCTAACTCCACAGTTTTCCACCAGGTGGCGTGGTAGGTGGTTTCATTCAGTAGCGCATGGTTACTTTATTATACCTCGTGGTTACTTTATTATACCTTATATTTTAGTGGACATACTGTATATATACATATATATATATATATATATATATATATATATATATATATATATATATATATATATATATATATATATATATATATATTTATATATATATATATATATATATATATATATATATATATATATATATATATATATATATATATATATATAATATGAAATAAATCCCACATACTTTCAATATGCTACTTTAAATAAATATGGCATTTTCCTTATTCATATATTAAACTCATAGTTGAAGTATTTTTCTCTATTTTGTGATTCAGAGTTAAATTTAAAATAGTTTAAAAGTTTTCATGTGGTGTCAGGGGATATTTATTTATTTTTGTTGAGACATAAAAATGCCTGAAATATCCATACATATATATTTTATAAACTGGAAAATTTTAAATAAATATAAACACTATTTTTTTAAAA
The DNA here is from genome assembly GCA_037975125.1 of Latrodectus hesperus. Classification (NCBI taxonomy): domain Eukaryota; kingdom Metazoa; phylum Arthropoda; class Arachnida; order Araneae; family Theridiidae; genus Latrodectus; species Latrodectus hesperus. The sequence goes on from CM075856.1 coordinate 90,487,836, forward strand.
AAAATCTAACCAAGTAAGTACTATTCAGATTATATTTCTATTATCAAGTAATAAATAATACTATCTGTTTTCAAATTCATAAATAAACTCTAAATAATTTACATTTTACATAAAAATATTAAAGATGTATACTTTTTTCTGTGTTACATGTATTAGTTATAATTTTATGTAAAAACAATCGTATTTTATTCGAATATTAAACCAAAATTTATTGAAAAATAAATATAGTTTTGAAGACATTTCTTTGAAAAAATAGAAAAAACATTATTTGTTTTCATTTTAAAAACGTATCTTGTTTTACATATTTACTGTTACTGGCATTTATGAAATTCATATAAATAAAAATTTATAAAAACTTAAATCTGTCTTTAAGTATCATTATAAATTTATGACAGCATTTCTGAATCTAATGAGCTATTCAATAATGCACAAATATTTGAACAGAAAAAAGTTTCTTCCCTAATTTTCCTGATTACGCATTAATATTCATAAAAATAATAAACCACTTCATTTCATTCTTTCTTTTTATTTTAAGTGAAGGTTATAAGAAGTTGAAGATAATTACAAGCATTTTTGCATGTGTGGGGATATTGTAAGAAAGCGATTATGTGTGTTTTTTCATTTTTATTAGTTTACAATCTAGATTCATAAATTAAAGTTCATATGCAATAAAATATCTTTCCATGTAATAATAAACTTATCTTCGTATTTCGTTTTACTAGACATTCGTTGTCAGTGGGGGGGGGGGTAAAAGTAAGGGATAAGGGGATTGTCGTTCTTGATGATTATTGGTTGAATGAAGAGTTTATTTGCTAATAAATGATTTTATTGTCCTTAAAAATAATAGCAGATAAGAATAATTAATAAAAGTTGTTTGCCATGATTATGTTTGTCGTAGATGGATATTCCAGAATTTTTTAAATGTTCAGGGAATAGTAAAATAGCAACAAAGTATGTTGTAAATTATCATGTCCAAAATATGGATTAATTTTTTTAAGTAAAAATTCATGGCATTTAAATCTTTAAACCAACTTCCAAAGCTTATTAACTAGTAGTTACAAAATATAAGGTGGAGCTATTTTGCAAATCTATAAATTAGAGAAAAGTTCTTGTACATCAGACGGCGTTTATATAATGCAAAATTTTTCTTAAAAAGTCTTTATGTGAATATGCAAATGTTATATATTCATTGATAATACTACACATTTAAAATTAATTTTAAGCAACTTTACAATCGTAAACATTCAGAACTAGTCTTTTATATCACTTTCTTTTTAATACATGGTTTATAAATGAATGGAAATTTATATAATAATTTTTCATTCATTAATTAAATGTTTTCAATTTTTTGGTAAAAACAATAATTTTTAAGTTTTTTCTAATTTTGTAGATAGTTTATGCATTTATCTTTATATATTTCTGTGCTTTATAGTAATCAAAAATATAAATATACATGCTTACAATTGTTTCTAAAAATATTCTCTAGTATAACAAAGGATCAAGTTTGTGTTCTTTGCTAAAATTTTCTAACTTATATTTTCAGAAGGTTCGAAGATAAAACAATTTGTATTATTGAAATTTCATATTAGAAAATCACAAGTTCCAATCATCTTTAAGTGCATTATTTAATGGGTATATTAGATTGCTTAGATTGTGGTTTTCAAAAGGTTATAGGGAAATCTTTGCGATATTAGATTAAATTTTAACAAGCATTAAATATTTGAAAACAACTGTTGTATCGTAATTAATATAATTTACAGTTACATTTTGAAATGATTAAATTCTTGGAAATCTTTTCATAGTGACTAAGTTAACAAAAATCATTATTTTAAGGCGATATTTACTGTGGAAATTTCTAATTAGAAAATTATGAGTTCTAAGCATTTTTAAAAGCATTATTTAAAGGATGATTTAGATTTGCAAAAGATTGATTTTCAGCGAAATTATTATTGTGAGATCTGTGCAATATTATACTAAATTTTAACAAGTCTTAACTTTTTGAAAGAAATTTGTAGTATCATAATTATTGTAATTTACAGATATGTTTTAAAACTATGAAATGCTCCGAAACATTTCCACAATGAACAGTTAGTTTTCTTATAATTAATATTTTTAAGAAGATTGTATCATTTTTATAGGAGAAAACTATTAATGAAATACAGGTTTATAATGAAATAAATGCATGGAAAGCAATAAACTTTCTTATTTTCAATTAAAAAATCTAAATTTGTTTCTGAAATTTCCTTTTAGTTTTTAAATATTTGAAAGAAAACAATACTCTTTTCGAATAAGTTATAAAAGTTTTATAGGGAGTAAATTATAGGAAATTTTGAGATATAATAGAAACTTCTTACCAAACAATCTCAGTAAATGTAACTTCAATGATATCACATTTATTTTGCATCGGTTTGCTTAAGTGGTGAATTAAGCTATAAAGTATTAAGAAACGTAAAATCATTTTATTTGCAAGCTCATCAACAAATTGATTTCCTGTAAATAAATAGAATCAATTATTTTTACATTCTTGAAGCATTGAAAAATTTATTTACATCAAAGTTCTGCAGACTTAAGGAGCTACAAATGTCTATTGAAAATAACACATTAATAAAAGAAAAAGCACGTATTATAGGCGAAACGCAACAATTCCAGAAAGTAAAAAGTAAAAGGTTTTCGGGGATTCTTTGTTAATGATAATTAGGTTATTATATATAAAAATGTCTCCTATACTAATTTCAGTTCTGAGTATGATGTTAATTTATTTTATTAATTTATTTAATTTTCTAACAAAAGCAAATTATTTTATTATATCCCTTTTGACCGTTAAAAATAATCAAAGTAATTTATGCACAAAAAAAATCATATTGTAATATAAATTATTAATTCATATATACCGTTGGATCTAATTCTGTAACGAAAGATGGTGCAAAGATTGCCAAGAATTATGATGCCAAATTAGTGAAAACATTTTATTTACTTTTTATATTTAAAATGGTAATTAGATTCGTGTTTGTATGAAGTAAAGTAAATAATGTTCCTTTATTTTAAATTACTTGTATCTATTATTTATTTTAAATTACTTGTATATATAATAAGTAATTCTTTGAAAGCGATCCGCTTGATTCATTTTACATCTAGTTTAACTAATTTACATTCTATACTTGACTTACCCCATGTGTGTCTATTCTTTGCTAGGGAAAAATAAGTGACTAGTGACCATCCCGCCTAATTGTGAATTTAAAAGGCAGACGCTAAATGAATTAAATGAAAATAGGAGAAGCATATCAAAATAGGCAAAATATCAAAGAAATAAGAATTTCTGGTTGATTATGAAAAGCAAAAGAAACACACGCTTCTTTGTTGAAGCGAAGAAATTTCTAAATAGATTGTTACATTATATTAATAGCCTCATAGCATGAGCAGCTTTACAGGATAATTAACAGGAAGTGTAATTGAAATACCGAAATGGAACAATTTTTTTTTATAATTAGTTTATTTTAAGTAATGATATATGTTTGATTCCATTCCTTGTAGCTCTTTTTGGTTAAATAGTAAATCGGTATATACGATGAACAAACGAAAAAAATAATGAATTAGTTAAGGATATTTAAAATTCATGAACATATCAATTAAAATAGCTTCCGTAATGAAATGGACAATTGTTTCAGTAATATATAGCACGAGGTTAAAATGTTCAATGTATCTTCATAAATTTCATGTACTTAATGTATTCCTTTTTCCACTTTCTTGAGATTCAATCGAAAATTATTTTTATAGTATTAATCAAAAGATATTTAGTTAGTTTAACAATAGAATCAATTCAAAAATGTAGTTTAGAACCTGAATATGTTTTAAACTTTCTTATTTATCCTAGGGAAAACTACTTTCAATTAATTAACCTAGTGACAGTCTCACCTAGTTATGAACTGAAAAGGCAGTCATTAAAAAAAACTACACAAAAATTCGATGTTTTCAATTAAATTTCATGTTGTTTTAAATGTTAAGTTTAACTTTTTTGTCATTGATGTTAACAGAAAATTTCTGTTAAATTTTACAATAACCTAGATAATACCAATGGAATCAATTACTGATGGACCAATTGCATGATAACAATTCTACCACTAATTTAATTTTGATGTATAAATAATTTGCTGATCCTGAAAGAATCTAGACTCTTTCTGTATTCAAGCTTTCTCCTTATTTCTTATAAGTTTTGGAAAATATTTTTAACTTCTATATATTACAGAAGGTTCAATTCTTTTTATCCATTTAAAGGATTCCTTCCTATTTAAACTTTTCATCTAAGCAATCAATTTACGGGAAAAAATAGGAGTTTTTCTCTCAAAAATAAATAGTATTTATTCAATTAAACTTATTTCCGCAGTTTAAGCCAAAAGATCCACCATTTTCCACCTGAGATTCTAATTTTTGACATCAAAGGGAATGCTACTTTATCAAACTGAAAAGAGTTATGTAAATTAACTGACATTAAATGACTTTAATTTTAATTCCTTTGAAATAACTCATTTAAGTGTTTAACAATTTAATTCCTTTAAGCATTTGCTTTTTTAATTTCAAGATATTACGATTAATGTTATTTGGGAATGTTTTTCAGTGGCTTGAATCAGCATGCAGAATATAAATTATGGATATGGATTTTCGATCCTTGGACATTTAATAAGTTTAAAATCACTATCACATTTCGCTATTAAAAATATATAAATACTAACTTAACTTTATCAATTAGACGTTTTATGTACTTCTGCGTGATTGGTACTCTGCAATGTCTTTAGATACATAATACATACCATAAATACATACCATATTACATTGTAGTATGTATAAATCTTTGGATTTTTAATAAAGGTTTAGTTATGTATGTAAGGTATTCTACATTACTTCCAAAGAGTGAATAGTTTTTTAAAAGTTTTTTCAGCTCTTGATTATTAGTAAGGATAAAACATGTATAAAATTTCCTTTTGAAATTGTTATTCGTTTGCATTGAACGACTTATTAAGCGTCAAAAGTAAATAAGGACGCATAAATTTTATTTAGTTTTGAAGAAAGACATTGGAAAATTATGACTAAAATAGCAAAAAATATATTTCTAAATGTATTTTATTTATATTGTTTTATGTGACGATAAATAATGTTTTTTATTTAAATTCCACAATCAAAAATAAAATCATCTTCATAAAAAATCTCTGATCCAACTTTTAATCATTGATTAAACTTTTAATCTAGATTTCGATGATTCATATTTAACTATAGTAATCATTAAAACTTTTTTCTGTTATTTTTTAATCAAGTTTTCTGTTCTACCCTTTTGAAAACATGACTTATCTTAAAAACTTAAATTATTGATTTATCTTAAATTTGTAGCTATTTGTTCTTATAACAGATATATGCTATTCAACTGAAACATTTGACACTTAAATTGTTTTAAAACATTTTCAAATATCAAGGTGTGTTTAAAATATATAAAATTATTTTTCTATATTTTTCAGTTTAAAATATTTTATGACTGAAAGTCTTGTCTTTGATATCTTTTGCAACTATTTTTACATAAAATGACAATCCTAAATTTATATTTGTAATAAAATCTGACAAAATAATACATTAGAAATGAAATTTCTTCCTATAATATTAATTATAATATATTGTCATATTCCTGTAATATCCTCTTTCCTATATTTGCAATGTAATTTGTTTTGGGACAGTTTAAAAAAATTTGTTAAATATATGGAAATTTTATGCTTATATTTGTTTTAATTATGTAAATTCCTAAATCGTTTCAGCTTCAAAAATTTTATTATAAAACTGCAACGAGTTACTTTGGCGTATATCCTTTATTTTCAGCTGAAAGTGCATTTTAATTACTGCGAATTTACGGATATTACATAAAAAAAACTATTTCAATGCTCACTTTAGTCGAGCTTAACGCACATAATTTATCAAATATTTATAATTATTTTCCGTGAATTTAATCTGTTCTTAAATACATACTATTTTACTTTAAATTATCACTTTAAAATCCACTTAAAATTATTTACCAATAGATTTTATTATTGCTCTAGAGTCAAAGTCATTCTTTGCCTGGAAAAACATCAAAATCATAAAGATTGATTTCAAATATAGTTCACAACTTCATTCACTGTAATTCTATACTTCTTTTTCAATGTTTGACTGTACATTTCAAACTTCCTGTCTGAAAAATAAGTAAAATTAATATCTGAAAAGTAAGTGAAACGCATGATAAGAATGTTTGTTTTTCAAGCACCATTGAATTTCTCTTTCTCCAAATTTAAGTTGTGTTTAACAGAGCATGAATATTATTGGTTTCCGAAAGATAAATGTCATTTGTTTTACTATGTAACATGATTACGTCCTTGATATTTTTAAAATAATGCTATTGAAAGTACTCGATATTTTAGTAATAAAAATAGTGAAAATTGCCAAGATATTCCTTTAAAATGAAATGAAATAATTTGAGCAAATATAATTTATTGGACACTCTTAATAATAAAGCAGTTGACAAAATTAAACTATTCCTTTTCATAAATTTTCAAGAGTAATAACAATAATTATATCAATAAGCATATATGTTTATATTTTTTTCCTTTTTCATAAGTATAAATTATACACTATGTTATTCTCTCACTAGCCAATAGAAAAATTGTAAGTCTACTACATATTCATTGTATGTATGTGTGTGTGTGTGTGTGTGTGTGTGTGTGTGTGTGTGTGTGTGTGTGTGTGTGTGTGTGTGTGTGTGTGTGTGTGTGTGTGTGTGTGTGTGTGTGTGTGTGTGTGTGTGTGTGTGTGTAACACATACTCACACACAAATATATATATATATACTAGCTGACCCAGCCACGCGTTGCTGTGGCTCAGTAATTATAATACATTGAATAAATGTTTTACTAATTCTTTGGTACAAATTAATATTTTCTAAAAAAATTTAAAATAGATTCATTCATATGAGATTGAGAATAAAACGTTTCACCAAAATTTAAAAGTAATAGGTAAAGTATCAATATTTTTAAATTAAGCACAAACCAACATATACTTTCTGGATTTACATTTTATTCATCTTAAATTATAGTTTGTAATTAATTTTCAAAATTATTTCCATCAGATGTGAGATCGCAAATTTTAGTTGCGCCAAAGGACGTCATTTGGAAGCAAGAATTGAATTTGCGTATCTTACGTAAAAATAATTTCGAATCATCTGATTCTCCAGCAAGAAATGATTTTAAAGGTTCCGGTGGAATAGGAATAGGTGCCAGTACAACTTTTCCAGATGCACAACACATACCGGTCGTTTCAATGCAAAATTTTAACGCTTGACAATATTGGCATATTTTATCCATTGCACCAATTATAATTTTAGGATGTGCAGAGTAATTGATGTTTGGTGCATATTCGAACGCAAGGCGAACGAATGATGCACGAGTTAATGCACGGTTGGTTTGTTGTCGCTCTCTGTCGCGTTCTCTAAATGTGGCTGTGTGCCGTTCTCGCGCCGATCTTGCTCTCAATATATTTTGTCGTAGACGTTCATCACGCTGTTCTCGAGACTCTTGTCTGCGAATTTCTGCTGTTCTGATTCGTTGAGCTGCATTTCTTACTGCAGTTTATTCTTCGATTCATGAGCTCTATAAGCACGCATACGTCGTGCATTTTTACTATACTGATTGTCAAGGTTAGATTTTTTCCGCGACATTATTCTGAAATAAAAAAATTAAAATAGTTTATCATTTGAATAAATAAATTATATCAAAATGTACGGCTGAATAAATTAATAATTATCAAATTATAAATTAAAAATAAAAATAATAAAAGGTTATCAAGAAATGCTTACATGTTTTCGAGGTGGTATGAAAATTATTATAGAAAAACAGTAATAAATAAAATTTTATTTTATTATTTATAATATTAAAAATATTCAAACTGAACACTGAACAATAATGACACAATACAAAGTATAATTATGAAAATGATTCATGAAAAATTGTTATAGTATGATTATACATCATGAAAATGTATGTAAATTCTATATTCAACCACGCGCTAACGCGCGAACGTTAATTTTCTATGATTGTATAATGTAGAAATATAAACACGACGCCATCTGCCGAATACCTGTGCAACTTAAATGTTAAACCGCTATCTATTAGGAATTTACAGAACTAACTGATAAATAAAAATAATGTCGTATAATAAATCTTGAGATCAATAATTAAGATAAAAACTATTCTATCTTTTAAGTTGGATCATACTATAAATGGTTACAAAATTTTATCAAAATCCATTCAGTAGTTTCGGAGTTTATCGGGAACATACATCGTGACACCCAAATATATATATATATATATATATATATATATATATATATATATATATATATATATATATATATATATATATATATATATATATATATATATTGAAGGAAACGTACATCAAAGCATATATTCGTAGTGAAGTTTTCAGAACAAACTCTTTTTACACAGAACTAATAAAAAAATGATAAAGAATGTAATAAAAAAATTGATTCAATGACATACACTGGTGTAATAATTCATACAGGTATAAGCATGCACAATATTGCAACATATAATAGTTATAGCAACCTAGTCACCAGGTAATTATTAATGCACTATTTCAATTAATAATAAATCACAAAAATATCTTTATTGAAAGCAAAAATTAATATGATTTGCTTCAAGAAATGTCAAAATTAAATAATTTAATAAAACATAGAGCAGAGCAAATAGCTTAGAAAATTTTATTTAATTTTGAACGAAAGAATTTATAATTCTATGTTGAAAATATAAGCATAATAAATAATTATCCAAGGCATCCAATTAACTTACGTCAATCAGAAACAACATTGCTCGTACCAAATGTTGGTATTTTTTTTGTACCAAATTTTTGTATTTTTGTATTTGACGTATTTTATGTCATTTCGTAGGAATTATTTCGATATCAAAAAGCTTTAAAGCTTTATATAAATTAGCAAATTCCTATTTCAAGCAGTTTTCAGCCAACATTGACATCAAAATGGGTGTATATATCATGTTTAATTCTCTAAATATGTTTGAATATCAATAAGTCGAATCAATATTGAGCAATCAATATATTGACTCAATCAAATATTAACTCTGCATATTGGTTGTCTAGTGATAAGGTATTCACTCCCATGATAATCGTTTATCTATGCTCAGTATAGTCAACAGAGGAAATCTCATAGATCTACAAAACACAGCTTAGAAGATATATATGTAATGATGTATTGCACTGCACCACTTTACAATACATCCAAAAGCCGTGATTCACAGCAGTGAATGATAACTCAATCTAAGTCAATGAATTTGTCTTCAGCTGTAATAATAAAAAAACGATTGTTGAAATTAATTCAGGTGTAAATCTGAGTCAATCTCTGATTTAATGGAACTATTACATCAACTTTTTGCAAGCTTTGTGTGTGTGTGTGTGTGTGTGTGTGTGTGTGTGTGTGTGTGTGTGTGTGTGTGTGTGTGTGTGTGTGTGTGTGTGTGTGTGTGTGTGTGTGTGTGTGTGTGTGTGTGTGTGTGTGTGTGTGTGTGTGTGTGTGTGTGTGTGTGTGTGTGTGTGTGTGTGTGTGTGTGTGTGTGTGTGTGTGTTCGTTCGTTCAAGCACTCTTTTCAATGTTACAGCAGAGTTGTTTTTACCATAATTGCTTCCAAATATAGGATAGTAATTAGGGAATGTTTCCTTTTTATCTTTATAATGTAGGCTTAGTTTTATTTTAAAAATATATAATATAGTAAAATCTGTATTTCTTTTGTGTGTAACTAAACGATACTTTTGCGTGATACAAACGTCTCGACATAAATTATCATAAATATTACTATAGTTTTGAAAAAAAATCAGATATTCCTTAAAAAAAATTATTGTATATTTTCATTACTTGTTCCTTGATAGACTGTTAGCTATTTCACTGAAAATTTATTTTACAGCTGTCATCAGCATATAGACTCATTTTGTAATGAATGCATATTTAAGTTTCTAATAGGCTTCTCTTCTAACAGTTGAAATTTCGATCAAGCTAATATATATCGATGGAAATCAAGTAAATGTGGAATATCTGATTGGAATTGTAGCTGTGTTAATCGTAGATTAAGCGAAAGTTGTTAGGTTTGCATGTATTGGTTATTATTGAAATTCAAATTTAGACAGTGTTTTCGTAACAATGGCTTAGCCTCTTTTATAATTAAATCACAACCCAACAGGAAGTAGATATTGCAATTCTGCCTTCTCCATACACGTCATTATAGGAATGGGTTCTTGGAGTTTTCAGGGTTTTCTCTCTGGCGACATATGAATTCTGTCCACAATCTATAAAAAAACTATTTTTGAAAGCAAATGCATAACAGTTGTTTGAAGAAAACTTACAAAAACTTCTAAGTATTAAGCTGTCCTTTATATTATATTTATAAGGCGCCTAATAAATAAATTCAATGTAAGATTCATCTAAATATAACACGCGTTTCTTTCTGTATGACTGCTATTTTACAAATTGCAGTAGCCAGAGGAGTTATAATGCTTGATCTCGCAGTTTGAGTGAATTTGATGCCAAATACATTATATAATGAATGACAGAAGTAATACATGTAGATCATATTTCAAAAAAAATGTTTTAAGCCATTTTAGTCGATATGTATTCTATGGTTATTGAAAGAGGAAGACATATTTGCATACATAATTTCAATAATTTTATATCCTTATAACTTAACAAAAATATACATTACGAGTAAAAGTTTTGGTAAATAATATATTTTTTTGAAATTTTTTTAGTCTGGCCCTTATACAGCGAGATTTTATAAGGATCAATGCTAAAAGATTACTAATATAAATATTATAAATATGAAATTTAAATAAATATGTACATCTTTAGTTTCTTTTTAAAAATAAACTAAGATTAAAAAAAAAGGTCAAAAATACAAACATAATGCTCAATTTAAAATTCGTTACAGTTTGAATAGAAAACATAATTTCATTTTGAAAGTTTTGAATGTGTCATTCAAATATATTAAATTACAAAAGCTTATTTCAGGAGATTGCTTCAGAATATTTTAAAAGGATACACTTCTAAGAAACGTTTCACTTTTTGTTTTACATAAAGAAAATATTTTCTTCCTTTAAATTAAATAAGTATCTCAATCTCGTAAATATGATAGCAAAAAATAAAATATATAGATTTCCTTTACGAATACATTAATATTAATGAAATTATTTGAAAAAGTTGATTCTTTCTTTCTTGATAAAATTTATTTATAAAGCAAAAAATAACGCCGTTCAAATAACAGGACATTGAAACATCACTATCACTTTTAAAAAAATAATTTTTTTGATTGACTGAAATGGAATGGTTTTATTTTTAACGATACTATTATTTTCAAGTATCGCTATTTTTAAGAAATTTTTAAAAGAATTCTTTATAGCTTAATAAAATTATTTGTTCTAAAAAACAGCTTTACTTATTTAGCAAAAGATGCCTTACCACATTAAGTAATTTGAAACAGTAATTTTAAAACGTGAAAGAAATTAATGTATTTAAATCAATGAATTATTTCTATTATTTAGTTTTAAATATTTAATAAATTATTTATCATATAATATCTTTTAGCAAAATAAGTAAACTAACCTATTGTGAGTTTACAAATAAGCAATATTAATCTCAAATATTATCAATCTTAAATTTTGAATATTAATTAGTTTTAAATACTAAATGGAGAATAATAAATTGAAAATACGAAATATGATAAACAAATGGAAAATATGTTCAACAGTTTGTTTAAACATTTTCTCAAAGAAACATAGAATAAAGGAAATCTGAACAAAGTACATTGTTCAACTTTCATTTTATAATATAGAATAAAAGGAATAAATATTACCTTTTATTATATGTTTTTTTGAAATTTTTAAACTATCTATTGAACACATTTTCCATTTGTTTAATATATTTCATATTTTCAATTTATTATTCTCCATTTGGTATTTAATTAATTTTATAAAAATTTACAATTCTATATATATATATATATATATATATATATATATATATATATATATATATATATATATATATATATATATATATATATATATATATATATATATATATATATATATATATATGTATTTATTTATTTATTTATTTATTTATTTATTTATTTATATATATATATATGTATGTATGTATGTTTGTATATACATGTGTGTGTGTATGTAATATGGTAAATATATAGTATAGAATATCATTTACACACATATATTTGTTCCTTTTATTTCGGTGAAAAATTTTTAGATAAAAAAATTTTAATTGATACAACCTTCAAGAATAAATGAAATTTTGCTGAGATGCACAGCGTAAGTATAGATATATTATTTTTAAATATCGACAGTATTCGTAGTTAATTTTGCATGCATTCTTTTTCAGGTGGGTGTGAGCATAAGCATTGTGAGTATTATGCAGCGTGTGAGAGTGATTCAGAAGGAGTAGGAAGATGTGTCTGTCCAAAAAATTGCCTAAAAGTAAGAAACAATAACTACCAAATGAAATCTTTTTAATTTTTGCAGTTAAGTACTAAATATAAGGGCTTAAGAACTAAGTCAATTCCTAGGCTACAGAATATTATATATCTTTAGCAGAATAGGTATAGTAAAGATATATATATATATATATATATATATATATATATATATATATATATATATATATATATATATATATATATATATATATATATATATATATATATATATATATATATATATATATATATATATATATATATATATATAAAAGCCAAAACAAGTAAAAAGGTGTTCATCACGTGGCCTACTGGTTGCACCAGCAGGCTTCCCTGTATTTAGCCCCGAGTTGGGCTCTACCGATTAAATAGAAGCAGCCGGGTGGAATCTTCGTGATTCGTGACTAAACAGAAAACTCCTAATACTTGGCCTTCCCACCCTTAAAGATATCATTTCACTTGGAGGACATTGCGACCACTCACAGTTTTCGCGTTCCCTTAGCTGCCATTAGTGAACACGACGGATCTTCAGTCGGCAGGGATTCGAATTCACTATTTTCTGATAATGAACATGACACCCTAACCAACCAGGCCAACGCGGGCCTAGTGGTAATACAGCACTCTTCAAAATATAGAATCCTAGGTTTTGATTCTAGCCACTGTTGAATATGGAGAGACGATTGTTGCACTTCTGCATGTTTGTCTGTTGGGGCGGGTGCTTGTGAGTTCTCCGGATTTTCTTTTTTATGACATGTGAATGATATTTGAACACATTTAAAACATTTGAAAAGTCCTCAAGTAAAGCAATTTACGTTGTGAATCTACACTGCCTTACAACTGCCTATGGCCATTAGATTGTCCATTATGTGGCGTAAAAATATTACATCTTTCTTGAAATCTTATTATAACAATGTTCGTACAGCTATGTGCCACGCGCTGGAATGACAGCAGTCCATGTTAAAAACCATAACTATTAAATTCGTATTACGTACATTTCCAACGTATTGTTTTATTTTTATATTTTAATACTTATTTTTGAAAGTTACCTAACAAAATCTTATTATTTATCAAAAAATCTTAAAATTTACAAATTTTGAAAAAGTACATTCTGATATAAATTTTGGCCGAAACTATACGCTAGAAATGTACGTAATACGAATTTAATAATTATGGTTTTTAATTTAAAGTTTACTAGAAACATTATTTCAATTTATCCTTCTTGCATTTTCCATAAAAATGAAAAACCTTTTATATTTCTACCTATAAAATGTTAATATCACTCACACACACAATAGGGAGTTCTCGTTTGTCCATATATATATATATATATATATATATATATATATATATATATATATATATATATATATATATATATATATATATATATATACGAAACTTTTTCTTCATACTTCATGAGTCACTTAATTTCTATTTTTATTCCATCTTTTGCATTAATGCTTAACTAAATTATTGCACTGTTAATAAAAAGTGTTAGTATTTTTTATTCAAATATATGTAGGTATATTTTTAAGAAAAACTTTTAGTTTAGCATCTGTTTCATCATTCATAAGTCTATAACAATAAAGCTATGGGTTATTATGGAAAAGATTAAGCGATATGCTTACTATGTTGTTGCAGTTACTTAAAAATACTTTTGTAATTCTTTATTTAAAGAGTTGAAGAAGTTCAAAACTCTCTCTCTTATGAAGAAGTGTGAAACTTCTTCACACTTCTTCTTGTGAAGAAGTTTAAAACTTTATCTTGTACTATATTTGAAATCCTTTAAGGTAATTATTAAAAATTAAGTTTCTTGCATATGTGTTAATACGAGTAGTCTAAAGAACCAGATTTAAACTATGTTTCTCACAAATGAGTGTGGGTTCGATCCCCACTCTTATCACTTGTTTTAGGCTCATAAGGCCAAATGTTGAAGCAACGCTGTTTAGATCAAAACGCTTTGGGTTCGATTCACGCTACAATTAAAAACTAAAAATAGGTGGTGATCTTTTTTAAAAACGTTAACGCATCTTCCACCTATTAGCTTATCTACTACATGTCTCAATATATATATTTAAATAATAAAAATATTATAAGATTATTATATATTTAAATAATAAGGAATATTTGCTGAATTTTTTAAGAGAATTTCTAAACCTGAAACTCATTTATGCATCTTCCATCTACAGTCAAAAAATGCTAATAAATTTCTAGGTTCTAGAAAAAGAATACATTAATATGTTTTATATTTCAAGAAAGTATGCCTTAAATAATAATGGATATTCCTAGAATTTTAAATCATTATCATTCTCTGCTAATTGTGGCAAAGAAAATCGTATTAAATAAACTAAACATAATTTATTTTTTTACACAATATTTATGGAATCAAGAAATGTTATTAGAATTTCTGACGCATTTTCACTTTTTCTTACATTTCCTTTTAAGTACTTAATCCCGTTAGTTATCATTTATACCATAAAAAAGATATTTTAAAAGCATTCTTAAATGCTTAAATTCTTCGAAATATCATAACTGAAGCAGTTTTTAGCCGTTACTGTTTCTAAATAAAAAAAATGAAACTTTATTTTCGGGAAAAAAATTGAAAATACTCTTAATCACCTAATTAATTTAAAATAACGACATCTTTCCGAAAGTATTTTTTACTGTAGAGGTTTATTAATTACCACAAATTTTTTTCATCCGAAGTACAACGTCTTGTTTATAAGCACATAAAATTTATTACTATTCTTATCCTGTATACTCTTTTGCTTTTAATTCTTTAATAAAGAATATTTTTATTTAAAAATGTTTCTTAATAAGGTTATTTTCAGAAAATATTTTACAGATTTGGATGAAATATTCAACACAAATATTTAATATGTAGTACCCATTAAAATGTATATTTTTTAGAAGATTATAAACTTTTTAGTACTTTGTTAGACATAACAAGTATTGTCTGCTATATTATGCAGTACTTCTGATAGGTGTCTTGAAAGGAAGCTAATTATGTATGAAGTGAAGTATTAAATTTATGTTTGTCTAATAATAAATTTTCCTCTTGGTGAGCAGTTTATATATTTTCAAAGTCAAGAGTAAGAAATTGCTAATATTGGAGAGAGTTTTAAGAAGATTGAACTTTCTTTTATAAGAAGAAAATGAGCAATAATTAATTATTAGAAATTTTCGGGTTTTTTTATTTAATAAATTTGTCATATATAAAATCAACTGAAAGCGTAAATTTAAAAAAATAAGTCAGTTTTCAGTTAATATTATAAATACAGAGTTAATAATCTGAATAAGCATAAACATCTGAAGCCGCTGTAATAGGCTTTTTAAATATCACCCCTTTTCTCCTACGTTGATAATGAACTGTGTTCCTGTGTCGCAAGGGATGAAACCTGGAAAACTTCCAATCAACCATCCAAACAGATGTGTACGTTGAACACAGAAATGCTTCACCTATCTTCTCTTGTTTAATGGTTTCTGCCTTCCAATCCGTAGAGAGAGATGCTGCCACCAGGCCACTAAGAACACACTTTCTGCAATGTTTTAATACCACTTTATGGTTAGCTAAACAACCTAACTCTTTTGTAATATACACTGTGTATTATGGCCGGAAAGACTTAGTAAATAGTGGGCTATATTCACGTTCCGTAAGGAAATAAGCATGGAAATCATACAAGTACTCACCCGGGTAGACTTGCATGATGAAAGCAAAATCGCTGATCTCATCTCTAGTTGTTCAACAGGGGCTGGTATTGAACCCGGCACCTTCTATTCTGAAAAGTGGTCTTACAATTAAACTGTAGTCAGTTCATTTTTGTCAATGTTTGAAGTTTATAATCTAACAAATGTTTTGAGTTTTCAAAATATTTCTTTGTAAAATTTTAGAAAACTGATTAATTGCGAAGGAAATGTCATCTTATACAGTGAATCATCCATTGGGTGGGTTATCTTCGTCCCGAAAAGTGAAGGAATACAGTAACACACACAGAGAGAAAAATGAGCATTTATACCCGAACCAGGAATCGAACCCTGGAATTACTGTTTTGAAGTTAGGGAAGCTAACCCGTCCGCCCTCGGTCGGCCGAGCTAAAATAGATATAATAGGTTTTAATATGCTTTCCATATAAATCAAAGCCGTATTTCAATTCATTCATTCATTCATTCATTGTCGTGTGCCAGCTAAGCTGGCAACATGGGGTGCGCTGCTCCACTTTTCCAACTGAACCATATTTTGGTGTGGAGTCCGACTTCCTCAGTACACACATGCCATAGGGACCCGTTTATAGGGTAGGCAACCATTCACACCTCATTTATACAAGGAAAGGACAAAGACAGGATAGATAGAGAGAGAAAGTGTACATCCATACCCGAACCGGGATTCGAACCCAGGACCTCCTTATCCGTAGTCAAGCACGCTGACCACTAGACAAGTTGGTCGGCCCTTATTTCAATAAGGGTTTAAATTACAACAGAAAAAATGAAAGACTACTATGAGAAATATATATTTTTTACTATTAAAATATGAGTTTTATAATATAAATTTAATCCACGCAAATTTAAATTCCGCAGAAATATTAAAATATTGATTTTTATAATTTCAGCACAGAGATACTATGTAATTATTTTGATATATTTTAAAATGTTTCAATTAAAATAATATCGCCAAGCTGACGTTATTGTCACATAATCTAGGTTTGCCAAAATAAAATGATGTTGTATAACCTTAATAATTTTTATCTTTCTGACATCATTACGAAATCCAGGTTACCAGAATAATAGTAAAATTCACCAAATTCAAAAGTGCGCCAAGAGAATTACACATCATTTGTGCCATACTTCTAAAAAAAAGTATTTTGTTTGAATTTTTAAAATAAACGTATTAAATTTTAGGTCGATTCAACTATTTGTGGAACTGATGGCGTTACATATAGAAATGAATGTGAAATGCGTGTTGCGTCTTGTGAAAAAGAACAGTACATCATGGTAGGATCGAGAGGACCTTGTGGTAAGAAAATCAATAATTTCTGTCAAACATTAATTTTGTTTTTGAGGCGAAAATTTTTGTTTTTGAAGAAAATATATATTTTCGCATGAGTGGCAAATGGGATGTTTTAATTGCATTTGACTGAAAAATAAGACTTCCACCCTTCATATTTGTTAATTATTTGAGTTATTTTAAATAAAAATTGAATATTTTATATAAAATTATTGAATTATATTTTTAAATTTTAACTGGGTTAAGTGCAGAATAGCTTTCATTAAAAAATAATAGTTTTTCATTCTTCAGAATATCTTTCTGAAATATACGACGAAATTAAT
Organism: Latrodectus hesperus; assembly: GCA_037975125.1. Lineage (NCBI taxonomy): Eukaryota > Metazoa > Arthropoda > Arachnida > Araneae > Theridiidae > Latrodectus > Latrodectus hesperus. The sequence continues at coordinate 90,505,739 of CM075856.1, forward strand.
CTCTTGCTTTTACTTTGTTAAGTTTAAAAAAAACATCTGAAAATTTCAAATTAGAAAATGTATTATTTAAATACTGAAATATTTTGAGTTCCTAAATGAATATTTATGACTTTAATTCGGGAACATAAATTTATAAAACTTGTCTGTTGAGTCATTTATAAACATTAAAAATAACAAGGGAAAATTAGCATCTTTCTCTTGAGAAAATCTACAATCTGAATTTATAATGAGTTGCTGTATCAATTGATGAAATTTATGAAAGATCAATTTGAGTTTCGATCAGAAAAATGGTTTCATGTTGTTATTCTAAAAAGATGTCCATAAATTAAGGATAATGCCGAATCAACAGCTAAATTTGTAGAAGCAATACGTGATTTATCCATAAAGTCTATGGATTAAACAATAGAGAAAGAAGTAAAAGAGATGGTGTATATATGATACCAGACATACAAACCATGGTTATAGCTCCCTGGAGGACTTACATCTCATACTGCCCGAACCACAACGGAACAGCATGTTGTTTTTATGATGGTTAATACATCACATATCTCCATACAGGACTTCTGTACAACGGCGAGGCCTGTTGAGGACCATATTATTGATCTGTACTTGGTGCAGAGAACTCAATTCAACAGCAATGCTCTTCAAAGGTATGATACAGATGAAAGAGCTGTTTGATCGGCTGCAATTCGTCGACCAAGCATAGCATATTCCACACATATTCTATCGCATTGAAGGCCAAAAGGTCCACTGCTGTGATCCATGTGTTTGTTTTGGCGGTTACTGCCAAATGCCAATCGTCATTTGGACTTATCCCACCAGGGAGACCTGTACTATATAACGTCTACTTACATTTCCATCATCCTGGAATTGTTGCCACTGCCTAGAGCGAACACTTTGGGGTATTTCAAGTTCACTGGCAACTGCCATCTGAGTACGCTCACACTCCAAATGGCCGATAACTCTACCATGTAAAACATTATCCACAAGCGTCCTATGTGTCACACATGTTTGATGGTAACACTGAGCATAGTATGGACTCATTGTGAACTTACCTTCTTCTTTGCCACAGGTCCTTATAAACCATTCTCTTACGCTCTCGGCATTGTGACGTACTTTCGGTGTTATCCAGTTATTTCCATACAATGTTTGACCATATGTGTGACATTTCTACAGGTGCCAATTTTTCTTTCACTTTTGATTTCCATATGCTTCTGCATTATCCTTAATTTATGGATGCAAGTATATTTGGAACAAATGCTTAGTCCCTTCTTTTCACATTGTAAACTACTATAAAATTGATTTCAAATGTAAACTATAGTTGATTTGAATAAGATTTGGGTCATCAAATCTGATAACCAGCCTTCTATCATAAATTTTTTTCAAATTATATATTTAATCTATAAAAAATTTTAAAAAAGATAATGGAGACATCTCGAAAAGCGATACGTTATATTATCTTTTAATAACAAAAATATTTTAAAATATTTTATTTCATTTTAAATACTTACACTTGAATTCTTTTTTTTAAATTGATTTTGTAGCTTTTTTAATATTTTTCAGATGCATTGAAAAATACGAAGCCTTTTTTTAGTTTTAATTTTTAGAAAATAAATAATTTAAATTCATAACAAATTTAATTTAGGAAATATTAATTGCTTACTATAAACTATTAAGGGAATTCATTGAAGGTGTACATGAAAATAAACTAAAATAAATCAGCACAGCACAAAACTCCTCCCAAACAATAATTTCCTAAATCCCTTCTATTTGCTTTACTTTCTTTTTTGGGCTGCTTCAGAAAACAATCGTAATAACTCTCCCATTGTTTGGACAGATCTGTGTCAGAACGTCCACTGCAAGCACGGGGCCCGCTGCGAGAACGGACACTGCATCTGCGCCTTCGACTGCCCGGACACTTACGACCCGGTGTGTGGCAGTGACGGAACGACCTACAGGAATGATTGCGAAATGAGGCGCGGTTCCTGCCAGAAAGGAATCAATTTGGCGACGGTCTTCTTCGGCGAATGTGACAGGACACTTGCCGGATCCAGAGAAGGTAATTTATTTCCGCTCCGTTCAGCTCAGTGGTCGCTCCCCTTTGTCTTCTCAGAACTACAAGAGCGCCGTCTTCATGAAGAGAGATAAACTATTTTTTCATATTCGAGATTGATGTGGAATGAAACAACCATTCCATAAAAAGTTGTTATATCGAACGCATTGAAAAATAATTGCATTAACATTTTGAGTGTAATTGATATGCTAATTATATAAAAAGGAGAAATAAAATCAAAAGTCTCATGTTTTAATTTGAGTTAATTTTTTTTTCAAATTTAAAATAAATTATTGAAATAGAAATATTTCGTCAAATCTTAAAAAATAATCCTTAAAACTGTAATACCAAATTGATTTAACGTAAATGAACAGTAATAGAAGATGAATTATTTGAAGCTACAGAAGCAATAAATATAAATAGAGAAAACAAAATATTGTGAGTTATCTCTTATAAGCACGATAATATAAATTTTTTTGAATCGTTAATTAGGTTTATTTGATTTGTAAATTAGAATTTTCATACTTGATTAAAACTGTTTGCAAATAATTTTCAAATTAATTTTTTAGGAATCAACAGTTGAGAATATGTCTTAGAAATGAAACTATTATGGTAAATTAAACTGAAAATTAATTAATTTATTTATCAATCAACTTTGCTCTTACTGTAGGTACGAATAATTAAATCCTCATAAATTACATAACTTTTTTGACAGGAGTAAATAGATTTTATGGTTTTATTCGAATAAGATAGTTGGTTATCTTTTAGATAATTAAAATTCTTAATCAATAATGCATACATTTTGTTTCCTTTATATCTTTTCCAAATTAAACACCGTAAATATAAATTTAAATGATACATGTGACTTAAAAATAAACAATTAATTAACAGTTGCGAAAAAAAAATGATTAACTGTTAATTTTATTCTTTACTTATGTAAATCATTTTCCTGTATTTGAATGAAATTTTTTTATAAACTAAATTTCCGGTTTATCAATGCAACACTGTCAAAATTAATAACAATTATGTTACTGACTTTAATTCCTGTCTTTATCTTTATTTTTTGATTATTAATACTAATGACGTTATTGATTTTAATTTTCCTCTTTATCTCTATTACTTTGATTATTAATTTGTTTTTATTTCTTTTTTAATTTGATATAAATATGATATAAAATAAGAGAATGGGATTTGTAGGACTGAGAAATTCATTTTTTAACTTTTACTCATTAACTATTTATTTTCATTAATGTACATTTATTTTTCTCAAACGTACACATACATGTGTGTGTACACAAAGACCTAGAAAGATTTGTGAATACAAATCATTCTAAAGTATTCCTTAATTCTTTCCCTCAACATGTGCAAAAATGTTTGTATTTTATCTTAGATCACGAAGTGAACACTCACATATTGACATGCGAGATGGCCAACTGCCGCTTTGGTGGAGTGTGCGACCATGATCCCACCGGGCATGTGCACTGCGTCTGTTCTTTTCACTGCTCACCCCTGAGGGACTCCGTCTGTGGCTCCGACGGCCGACTCTACGAGAACGAATGCAGGCTGCGGGAGGAATCCTGTCGATTACAGCAAAATATTCAAATCGTCGCTTCTGAAAACTGCGGAGGTAAAAAAACAAATAACTTTTGTGGCACATTTTTAATCTTATTCAATTAATAACTATTAATTAACTGAGCAAGAAAAGAAATAAAAAACAAAAGATTTAAGTTGTTGTTGTTGTTACTAATATCCATGTCCAGGAGTATACTAGATGAGTCCACTCACTTTCAGAAAATCAAAAACAAGCGTAAGAGTCTTGTATAAGTCCTCAAGAGACAACCCCAGGCACTCAAGAATATGCGCAGGTAATGCCAATTTATTTTGGCATTCAGGACAATTTGGATATATTTTGTGACCTCTCTCGAAAGTAAGTCCCTTCAGGTGGACACTGAAGAAACAAATAGCAACTAATAGCAAGAGATTTTCCAGGGCAATCAGCTTGATACAATGGATGACCAGGGGGAATGAGCCAAATTTGTCTGTCAGCATGTCTTCTAATGGAATACAATTCAAGATATGTCAGTCAGTTAGTAACTGGTAATGGTTCTGCAGAACCTTCCAATATAAAACAAAAGATATCTAAAGACATTATATATTTTACTGAAAAATAAGCAGTTATGTTAAAAGGTGTTTTAACTTAGAATCCAACGGTTTACAGATAAATAAAATTACTCATATAAAATCAATAAAGATAATAAAGGGGTCGTGGTAGCCAAGTGGTTATGGTATCAGCCTTTCATCCAGAAGGTCGGGGTTCGATTCCCAAAGCCGCCAAAGACCCATCGAGTACATGCGATATACGTGCTCGTTAAATCTCTAGAATCGAAAGTCCTGTGTGGTCGGTCATTGAGCATTTACCATGGGTGCAATGGTTTGAAAAAAATTTCCTCCCTCTTCAGATCAGTGTCGAAATTGAGGGAGTGGATCCTCTAGAGGTGCCATCTATCGGAGGATTTAAAAAAGAGCAAAGACGTACTTTCACCTTCGTGGTGCTCTGATTAAAACGAAAGACGCTCTCTATTGACTTAAATTCGCTTTGCCAAGGCATAGACAGCTTGGCTTGTCCAAATGCCATAAGTAACAAGATAATAAATAAACATACATTATATTGAATGGTTACTTTATGATTGTTTATATGGTAATATATTAGATATTTTTATAGATACTTACAGAAATTGTGTACATTTTAATGTACACTTACATAAAAAAATTTTACATATCACGTTTTTAACATTTTTTTTATAATTTTATGACTATATTGAAAAAACTACATGACAAGATGACACTCATGAGTACTCATTAAGTGTCATGAGTACTCATTAAGTGTAAGGATGACACTCATGAGTATCATTAAGTGTAAATAAGTCTTGGGGAAATTAAACTTTTCACTGGTTATTTTTTACCACTTTTCCGAATCATGTGGTATGTTTTCGCTTTTTTATTTTATTGGATTATTTCTCGTGTTGCGATGTCCGTTGACTTGAAGTCGCTGTAGGCATTTTAACGTCAATCGAATTCTTAATTTCAGTCCTGCAAAAAGATCAATATTTGAATCTAGGCTGTCATTACTTAAATTTAAATCCTCTTTTTTATCTCTTTGAAGTCCCGTTTATTAACTTTACTTTAATTTAGTATCGTTCTTCCCAATTTTGTTATATTTTAAAAATATTTTCTAAGTACTATAAATGATACAATATCTTTAACTACATATGTTGCTGTTAGATGAATACGATTAAATTCTGTATAAAAACATGGATAAGATACAACGTTACAAAATCTTAGTTAATGAAGATTTTTTTTTAAAACAGTCGCATTCTTTATTATTTCTTGTTTCAGGAGATATTTTAGAAACTTTAAAAACAGAGAGGTTTCATATCCGTCTTTCAAAAATCATGAATTTATCTAATATCTAGATATATAATATCTATTCTTAAATGATATTAAAGAAAGGTATAAAAATAGATCTCTTAAAACAATTTCAAAATGAAAATAAAAAAAGTGAAATATTTAATTATTTGAGATATTTTCCTGTTCCTTAATAGGTTCTGAAATATTTTTAATAGTTGTTAAAATTAAACATCTTATTTTTTTTTACATTTTTGTTCTGCATATAAGAGTTTTATAACTCATTTAATATCAGACGTGGAGGATTTTACTCAAAACTCATCTTCAGTTATTCGAAATATTGTTTTTATAATGAAATCAAATGGTATTTGTAAATAAAACAGATATTATTTCATGCCTTTATTTCACAAAAAATATCTTATGAATTTGCAATGCTTACGCTTGCAGAAACAATTAATTGGAAAAAAATTTTTCTAACTAGAAACATAAAATGAGTTTGGAAAAAGTTATTTTTTTATTTTTCCATAATTGTTTGGTTTTTTACATATACCTACCTCATTCTTTCATTAAATTACTCCTGATTATGATTGTTCAAGAAATTCATTCTTTTGCTGAAACAGTTTATCCTATTCCCCAAACTTAATGTATCTCATTATTTTTTACATAGCCATAAGTATTTGTACTCTTTAAGCAACATTTTATAAAATCTTTTTCTTACAGCGCTTTCAAACGATGTTTATATAATATCATAAATATTTTCATTTCTATCTTTTACATAAAAAATTACTCAAAATGCTTTAGGCCGAACTTTCGGAAAGCTTAACAAATGAAAATTCTTTTTTTTTTTTTGTGTGTGTGACATCATTTTTTTATCTATCATCCAATGAAATTACAGATTTTAATTTTGGTTTTTGCTTATAAGAGAAAGTGTGAAACTGCTGAAAAATAGAAATACTTAAAAAAGACATTAATGGTGACTATTCTAATATGCATTGATGTGGATGCTAACAATAATTTTGATTATAAAGCGATTGCTTATAATATGTGTTCTTTATCGGAAGTTCAAATTACGTAAATCATTAGTACACGCAATATTATTGTGTCCATCATATATTACTATAAGTAAAGATATAAATAAAACATTTAATATTTGTATGAATTTTTCATTCATGTCAAATAATAAAAATTATCATAACATTTCTTATCAGGGGATGTATGTTAATTTTCTTTTGTAGTTTTAACTCGTAATTTCAGTTTAATTTTTTATATTTCAATCTTTGAGAATTTAAAAAAAAAACAAAAAAACGAGTAAAAATGTTTTTTTTTTTCATGCAAATAAATAGACTTTAAAACTGAAAATAATAAGTGTCTTATGTTTCATGAAAGCATTGCTAAAAAGTGCATTCTGAGTAAGTTTTTAAAATAAGTACACTAATTTGATACAAAATGTTATAAATTTTATTCCAAAGCGTTTCTTAAGCGTTACTTAAGCTTATAATATGCAACGGTTTTCTTTTAATAATTCCCTTGTAGTTTAATTTTAAAAAGGTAGGAGATAATTCTGAATGTCCAAGAATCTCGATTTTTTTTTTTCGTAATATTTCAAAACATTAAAAGATAAGTTAACACGATTATTAATTAGTTTATAAACAAAAATTATTGCTTTTATAACTCAAATGATAAGTTTTTGAAATTCGTTTTGCATAATATCTACCAATTCCAATTATTCTGTTTCCATTTCTAGAAACACAAAAATTATTCCTTTTTGAGAAAATACAATTGATTTCAGCTGTTATGAAAATTTTAAAGTGTAGAAAAGGTACGGCTTCTTTTTTTAAACAATAAAAGTTTCTGAATTTAATGTAATTACATCACAACATAACTATCTCTACAGTGAAAACAAGTCAGCGTTAATCATGGTTTAAATTAGTTACAAAGATTGTTTTTGACATTTCGAATAAAACATAGTCTTTTTTAAGTTAATCTAGTCAAGACACATAGTCTGTTTTAAGTTAATCGGTCATGAAACAAAGTCTTTTTAAGTTAATCAGTCATGAAACATAGTCTTTTTTAAGTTAATCAGTCATGAAACATAGTCTTTTTTAAGTTAATCAGTCATGAAACATAGTCTGTTTTAAGTTTAAACAATATGTTTAAGAGAGCCACATCTTGAAATCAATTCCATTCCATTCTGTGCAGCTATTTTCAGTTGAACATCTGAGAAAAACTAAGTGGTTAAACATAATAAAGATTTATATAGATAATTTATTAATTTACAAATTTGCATTTCAAATACATCCAATTTAATAAATTTTTATATTCTGTTGATATCCTAAATGCACATATATTACATTAAATAAAAACTAGAATGTACTTGAAATAAATATAAAGCAGGCTATATATACGCATAAATCTTCTCGGAATATTTAAATTTTCAAATTATTTTGCTAAGTTTAATGATAAAAAATTAAATAACGGTATAAATACATTAAAATTTAAATGTGCAGGTTATTTAGTGTACTTTCTAAGATATTTTTTTTTAATTTTTAATAAAATTTTTGTAAAATAAAAACCAATTTTCTTCTTAAAATAAAACTCATTAATTTTTACTCCAGTTATTTCAGTGAGCGTTTGTCTTCAGTCCCCTTTTGGCTGCTGTCCGGATGGGAGAACATTAGCTCTAGGACCAAATGCTGCCGGATGTCCTAGTAAGTTCATTTTCTGAAAAAGATTTTGTAGAAGTTACACTTTGAGTTAAAATATAATAACTCTTTTGATTCAATTACTGAGAAAACCAAATGAAACAGGAAATCATTTTTATAAAAATAGTGGTTCCAAACGAAAGGAAATAAAATTATATAAATCCAACTGCTTTTAAGAGATTAAAATGAATGCTTCCCATGTTAATGATTTTCTTTTTTATTACTAATTAAAACAGCTTATGTGTTGTATAAAAGTATTTTAACAAAAATGTTTGCATCTCAAAAATAAAGTAGCAGCATAATGAAATTTTCCTCATTAAATGCATTCGGTTTGGCATTAAAATTAGTCTTTTATTTCATATTAATTAACTTATTTCCCTATAGGAAATTACAAAATCATTTGTGCTTACAAAAGTGACGTTCAGTCAGTTCCTGTTAACATTTTTAAATATTTTTTAAATTTTTTATTTTAAATCTTCATTTAGCTAAAGCAAGTATTTGAATAAAGAAAGATATATTTATTAGCATTGTGTTTACTTCGATTGCATACAATATTTTGTTTCCCAGTGTTTATTTACAAAGTATATGAAAGGGCACTTTTTAATGTTGCACTTCACAATGAATCAAGGTTACAGTTATTACTTTTAAAATTAAAGTTTAATTCATTTCTGAATTTAATTACGTCACATGTGTAGGTATACATTTCTCTTATACCCCGTTCACACTGCACTTTTGTAAATTAATTTTAAGTTAAATCTGATTTTACTTAAGCACCACGCTGAAAACAGTGTTCGCACTGTCTTACACTCGAAACTGATTTAAGAAAAATTGGTTTTTGTTAAAACCCTTATTTATTGTTTCTTATTAAAAATTATATTATACTTTCAAATTTTTTTATAGTTGAGCACGTTTATTAAACACTTACAGACCAAAATGGCATATATTAAGACTATGATATTTCAAATGATGAATACGAAACCAAAGAATGTGGATGACATATCTACTATAATATAATTTTTGGCATTTATTTACTATTTTTGTAAATATTTCTGTGTTATTATTTTTTCTTAATTTCGCTTCTCTTGTGTTTATTTTGATCGGTTTCAGATATTTCAACAAACACTTACAGACAGGATGCAGGAAACAAGATGGCACTAAATCAGTTGAAACGTATTTAAATCAGTTCGCCAAACTAATATAAGATAAATCAGTACGAACTGATTTAAATCACATGTTGCCACCACGGAAAAGTTCTGCCGAGACGTACACGCGTTTAAAAGTGCAGTGTGAACGGGGTATAAATGTTAAAAATTATTTACAGTAAGTTTATTGATAGTGAAAATAAAATTCTGAAACAGCTTTTCATAGAACAGTACTTAAATTTTTAACTGTCACACCACAACTTTTAAGGAAGAAACCTTTGAATTCAGGTTTTCATTACACATATGTTCGTTACACATATCACACATATGTTCATGCATAGATTATCTAAATTCTCTAAGCCAGGGCTTCCCAGCGTGTGGTCCGTGGACCCCTTAGGGGTCCGCCGACTCTTTCTAGGGGGTCCGTTGCCACGGTGTCCAAATGTTGATCCACTGGTAGTTTAGTGCCGTTGGATGTGGGCTCCCTGCTCGATTTTTTTTAAACTCTGGGGGTCACGTGCACGCCGGATTACAGTGCTCGATGTGTAGAAACATTTTAAGCATAATCTTCGAAAATGGCGGGAGCTCAGCAGACCAATCTGAGTGCTTATTGCTTCATACGCACTCCTCGCTTTGAGTGAGGCGTACGGTTGTCCACATTTTCTCGTTTTTCTCGAGACATCATTCAGTGTTAAACTTCCTTAGTGAGTACACCATTTGCTTTTTGCACAGCTTATTACATCTATCGTAGACCGGTGGCTGAAGTCGGGATCATTGAAGAAGCTAGCAGTTTCTCCATCGTCTTCACAGCAAGGAAAGCTCCCGGTTGAAATTAATGATGAAGGAGGACGGCCAAATGAAGAAGTCACATGAAGCGCCACAGCCGGCTTTATTATGCGAAAGCTCTGCAAGTTCTCGATTAGCTGCAGTACCCTGCGGAAGTGGAATAACTAAAAAGCGTAAGTACAACGAAAGTTATTTAAAAATGGGTCTTATAGAGACAGAGGAGGGTGAAGCTCAGTGTGAAATTTGCGCGCGAGTCCATCCGAACAGTTCGATGGTTCCAGTTAAATTGCGTCGTCAATTTGAGGGTAATCACCCGGACCTCCATACTAAAGAGATCGACTTTTTCAAGAGGAAGAGTAGTGAATTAGCTGCTTCTCAACATTGCATGAAAGCTCATGCAAAAATAATTAATGAAAACTCACTAAAAGCTTCTTTCTTGGTAAATTATCGGGTGGCAAAGACAGGCAAAGCTCATACCATTGAAGAAACCCTCATAAAACCATGTGTTAGTGATATTGTTTGCCGACCAACTTCTCTAGTGGTCAGTGCGCCTGACTACGGATAAGAAGATCCTTGGTTCGAATCCCGTTTTCGGCATGGATGTACTTTCTCTCTCTATCTATCCTGTCTTTGTCCTTTCCTTGTATGAATGAGATGTGAATGGTTGCCTACCCTATAAACGGGTCCCTATGGCATGTGTGTACTGAGGAAGTCGGACTCCACACCAAAATATGGTTCAGTTTAAAAAGTGGAGCAGCGCACCCCATATTGCCAGCCTAGCTGGCACACAACAACAACAGCAGCGATATTGTTTCTTGTGTGTTAAACGAAAAAGCAGTAAAACTTTTATCTTCAGTGCCACTATCAAACAATACTATCAAGAAACGGATAGTTGATATGTCAAATGATAAGAAAGAATCTCTGGTTTTTCGGAACCAACACAATTCGTTTTCTCTCCAAATAGATGAATCTATTGACGTTGCGGGATTAGCGATTTTATTGGCTTTTGTTCATTATGCATACTCGGGATGTTTCGAAGAGGACTTTTTACTGACCACTTCCTGACCATACAACAAGTTCTGAAATATTCCGTTTGGTGGATGATTTTTTTAAGAACGAATGAAATTCCATGGTCTAATTGCATCAATGTGTGAACAGATGGTGCGAAAGCTATGACAAGTCCAATGGTCGGAGTGGTAATAAAAATAAAAGAAAGTTCGAAGGATTGCAGTAGTAATCATTGGTTTCTCCACAGACATGCTGTAACTACGAAAAAATACATGCATCCTTCAAGAAAGTTTTAGATGAATCTGTCGGAATTATTAATTACATAAAATCACGGCCTTTGGAGTCAAGACTTTTCAAAATATTGTGTGAAGATATGGAAAGCCTACATCAATCTTTGCTTCAGTATACAGAAGTAAGATGGCTCTCACGTGAGAATGCACTCTCTCGATTACATGAATTAAGTTTAGAAGTCCTTGCTTTACTTTTAGACTGCCATAATACCAAATTAGTAGAGATTATTAATGACGAAAACTGGTAATACATATTTGCTTATTTGGCAGATATTTTTCCCAAGTTGAGCGAAATGAATACTTCACTGCAAGGGAAAACTATAAGAACGATCACTGCAAACGACAAAGTTCGAGCGTTCAAGAGGAAAATCAATTTTTGGTCAAAAAGTGTGGAGGAGGTCGCGTGTTTCCTCTTTTCAACGATTCTTTGAAAGACAAGACATTGGAGCTTGGGAACAATTTGTTTCATGAAATCCTTGAACATCTCCGAAGCTTGACGTCATCGTTGGGACATTATTTTCCAACAGCTCAAGAAGAGAAGCTGCAGGAATACGAATGAGTGGTCAACCCATTCGCTGTATCCAAAAAGCCGAACATACTTGAATGAATATGAGTTTTTGATAGAAATTGCTACAGACTCAACCTTGAAATCTACATTCGATAGTGATGGTTACTTACACTTTTGGATACGATTCGAAAACAAAAAGTTCTACCCCCTTGTTGAGAAAGCAAAACGTGTTCTACTTACATTTTGCCACAACATACACGCGTGAATCCGGATTCTCGATCTATGCCGGCACCAAAACTATGTACAAAAGCTGTCTAGATGTTGAACCTGACATCCGTCTCCAGTTGTCAAGTACTGAGCCAGACTTTTTAAAAATTGTGTCATCAGAAGTAACCTCAACCTTCACATTAAAATTCCATTATTATTCCTACAGACTCATCTCTAGTAAAGAACGCATTGCGTTTCGTCGACGAGCAGTGAATGTTCCTGGACTATAACTTTTGTAGGTATTTGTTTGTATTTTCTATAAATTAATAATTAATTGAATTCTGTTTGTATTGATATTTTTGTTCTGAAAATTAAAATGCTATCCAACGAATGTTGCCTTTCTTTGCAATATATTCCCCTCCACTCATTTAGAAATATGACTTGCTTTGTGTGTTGAAAGATGTGAGCAAATCCAACAGCAAGTATCTGGATATAGTGTGGGAATTCAGACCAATGGAAACGTAGTTAGTTTAAATTATTTTTCTCTATTTATCATTTAATCAAAGACTCTTGATTCACCGTGGGGTTATTGAAAAAATTTTACTTGCATTATGAAGTTTTTAATTCTGATGGGCTTCGAGATGAATTTTACTAGTTACTGTGCGCTTGACAGACAGGGGTCTGCCATGGATTTTTGCCTAAAAAACTAGTCCGTCAGCTAAACAGGCTGGGAAGCCCTGCTCTAAGCCAATCTTATTTAAGTAATTGAATTTATGAATTTAATCTTAAATCGAGTGAATCCTTTCTACATCAGGCTGCTCAACTTTTTTATATATTTTTATTTTAAGTGAAGTTTGCATTTAAATTTATTATATAAATGAAAAAAACCATCCACATATGAATATCCTGCTTTTTTTATAAAAATGTTGCTCATTTCAATTTGCATTCCAAAGTTTTAAATATTTAAAACTTTGTAAAGAGTATTGTATGACAAATCACTTTTCAACTTTTATCTTTTAAGGTACGTGTAACTGCAACCGCTTAGGATCATACGGTGAGAGCTGTGACTCCATATCTGGACAGTGTGAGTGTAAGACAGGGGTGGGAGGATTGCGATGTGATCGATGCGAACCAGGTTATTGGGGACTTCATAAAATTGTATCAGATGGCAACGTTGGATGTCTCCGTGAGTTGTTTTAGATCTGACAAATGTTAAATTTGTTGTAGTGTATCATATTTTAATTATTAATAAAATAAATGCATCTAACAATCGAATCAAATGGAAGATATTTTCAAATAAATTTGAAAATAACTAATTATGCAGAATTATGTGTTAAAAATTAATATAATTTACTAAAATAAAAAAATTTATTGAAATTAAATATACTTAATTATTAATTGTTCCTATAAGAAATCAATATGTTTTCATTTGATTTTTTTAAAAACTATTTTTGTATTCAAAACTTAAATTTAAATAGTCTCTCTCTTAAATAATCTCCCTCTTAAAAATGAAAATATAAATATTATCAAACTACATTTGAAAGATATTTTCATATAATTTTGAAAATATCAGGTAAGCAAAATGTTGTATTAAAGCTAAATTAATACATAATTTTTTTTTGTTTTGCTAAAATAAAATTACTATAAGATTAGTCTGAGTTTTTGTTTTACATCTAATGATTCATTTTAATGTGTTGTTTGTTATAAAGACAATAATTTTCATTTTAAAACTTAAATTTGTATAAACATTAGCATACAAAATTATTTTAAAATAATAATTTTCTTAAAAAGATTATCAAAACTGTAATAGATTTAATAATTGTCAATGATATTTTAAAGCACTATGAATACAAAAACAAAAACTGACGATTATAATATCCTTTATATTTTGAATCAGAACTCACCATATTTAAATACTGTATAATATAAATTGAAATTAAAATTTATTCAAATTAATATTGATTAATACTGAGCTGATGAAAAATTATCACAATAAAACATCACTGCGATACTTTTGACAATATCGGCTCAATCAATATTAATATAAATAAATATTATCTAATATAAATTAAAATAAAAAAAATTTCGAATTAAAATTGATTAATATTGAGCTGATATTGCAAAATTTTATCACAATGAAACATCACTATGATAATTTTGCAATATAGAATCAATATTAATTTAAATAAATAGTGTCTAACATTAATTAAAATTTGTTTGAATCAAAATTGATTAATATTGTGCTGATGTTGCAAAATTATCACAGTGGAACATCACTATGATAATTTGCAATATCAGCGCAATATTAATCAATTTTCAAACATATCATTTCAGAGTACATCACTGGGAAAATTTTGCAATATCGGCTCAATATTAATAAATATTAATTCAAGTAAATGTTAACACTAAAATATGATTTCAAACTGTTTACCTGATTACAGCTTGCGACTGTAACATGAGAGGATCTGCTCGAGATGACTGCGAGCAAATGACAGGACGCTGTATGTGTAAGCACGGAATTCTGGGAATGAAGTGTGACATATGTCCCGAAGGAATGGTTTTAGGGGAAGACGGGTGTATGGACGGTAAGCAAACATTAAAGTAAAAAATGCAATGCTCTTTTAAAAACTTTTACTTAAAAATGTAAGGATTTAACATAAATTATAAACAAAAAATAATAATTTCATTATATATTCAAGTTTATGATAACTTTTCTTTTTTGTAATGGTTATTCGTAAGGTAAAATTATGTTTCTTCTGGGGGTTGAGCCCATACAACACTTCAATAGAGTACCAAGCTCCAATATTCACAAGTTTAACTTTGCATTTTATTGAATACTCAAACATAAAAATTAAACGAATACCTAATTTGATTTTTATTAAATAGTCATACACGCAATAAAAATTTTATATTCAGCCTTCCATGTATTCTTACAGTGTTGATAAATTCTCGGAATACTATATAAATTAATAAAATGCTGATATTACATTGCTTTCCTTAACTAATGTGAATACCCCATTAAATAATTATGATAGTTGGAAATAATATGAGGAAGAAAATTATTATATATAAAAGCAAAATTAAGCATTATTTTGTAAAATTAAATGTTTAAACAATATATCAATGACCTTCTTTTCTATGATTTATAATTAAAGCGATACTAACTATAGAATATAAATATTTTTCTAATTATATCTGAAAAATGATATCAAAAATAATGCGCTTCAGTTTTTTATAATTTATTTCTCACAAACCTGCATCATTTTCATCCTGTATTATAATATGTATAAAAGAAAAATTAATTATAATTAATGAAATAATTTTCTATTTGCTTAATGTTTTATTGTGTGTTCAAACTATTGTAACAAGATAAGATGTCAATAATAATTAAGTGCTTAGTAATAATTAGAGTTATATAATGCTTTTAATATAAATGACTTGCTGTTAAATTCGCTTTTTTACAACAGAATCTTTAGCTGAATCTATAGCGGGGACATGCAAAGAACTTAGATGCAAATTTGGAGCAGTTTGTCGAGAATCTGGAGGAAGATCCCAATGTTTTTGTGACATATTTTGCCCTCCAATCTCAGTACCACAGCCAGTCTGTGGGACGGATGGGAATACCTACGTGACAAAATGCCAAATGAGTGTATTTAGTTGCAGATACCAGAAATCAATTACAATTCAACAACAGGGTCCATGTAAACCAGGTATAAAGGCAGTTTTTTTTAGCATTTAATACTGAAATTGAAACAAAATGTTATATATAATGAATGAAGGAAAGTTAAACCAAACATGCAAAAAAAATGAAAATGAAAAAGAGACTATAACAAATTAAAAATAGGGTTTTATATTTATTATTTAAGTACAGGTAACCCTCCTATAACACGGTAGTTAGGTTCCTAGAAAATGGCGTGTTGTGTGAAATCGTGTTGTATGAGACCCAGAACTAGTACAAAAAGTGGGGTTACGATCCAAAAACTTATTAAAAACAAATATTTGTTTTTAATTCGACATAAACAACTTAATTTTTATTAAATAATAAATGTATATCTAACACAAAGTAAGAAAAAAATATTTTAATCTAACGCAACCCTAATTTAATGAATTTATTCGAAGTCACTGCTCAGTACAATCAACCGAGAACGTTTTTTGGGTGGAACGATATCGCCTTCACTTTCAGAACTTTTTTCTCTATTTAAAATTTTTGTATGTTTTCCCCTCTTAAAAAAAAATCTGTAATCGAACTTTGCTGACTAATTCTTACTAGGTCATTGTAAATTTCGCGGTATGGAGTTAAACAGTTTTGCAGCTCCCTTTTGAATTTTCGACTTCTTTCGGTAGAAGGGTCTGTTTTCAAGAAAAATGACTCGAGATTTTCCGCTAAGCATAGGCCTTGTTGTAATTCTTTTAATGTTAAATTCTTAACTGCACAATCTTCATCAGGGCTAGCGTCCTCAAAATCTATTTGATTTGCATCCAGGGATGCCGCCGACCGATAACAAGCTCTAACATTGGAACAAAACCGTGTTACATTGGAACAAAACATGACGTGTTGTAGGAATTTTCCCGCAATTTACGAATCGTGTTATAGCGAAACCGTGTTATAAGATACCGTGTTACAGGAGGGTTACCTGTACCTCATTTTCAATAAAATCCTTTTTTACGTTTAGAGTTTTAAAAGGATGAAAACAAAGTTTTAGAACTAATTTTTAATAACGTGTAAGATAAATCAATGAATGATGAATGTTAATAAGTATATTTAAGTCAATAGTGAATTGTTTTGAAGTGTAAATTAACTCATTTAGTTCTGTTCGATCATAATTAAATGCTAATTAAACTAAGAGTTTGTTTTTGTGAAAGTTTTACAAAAGCTAACATTTAAATTTATTTTATAACTCAAACAAAAGACAATATTAAGTTGCGAGTTTTTACAAATGTATTTAATACGAAGTTTAAAAATTCTTTACAAAAATATATTTAAATAAAATCATTTATTAATAAATAATAAAACTGCCAAAAAAATATACTTAAATAAATATTATTTATTTACATTTCATGCTTAAAATAAAATGCAGATTTAAAATAAAAGTACTGCATTTCATTTTTGCAGGTGGCATCATTATTGGGGCAGAGGACGTTTCTCCAACAGCTGGACCTGTCAGACGGTCAACAGTGCAGAAAACGACATTTGACCACTTCGAATCCAAATCGACTAGAGACGTCAGCTATTCCGAGCAGTTTTTTCTCAGTACAGGTCCAACTACATCTAAGCCTCCAATCGATGGTAAGTTTTATAAATGAAGTTAAAAAATAAACTAATCAAAATATCAATTGCTTAAGTAAATCTGATTGCTCAGAAACTAATTTTTTTATAAGTATTAAATCAAAAAATATAGATTTTATTCCATTAAATATAGTTTCGTAATTGTATCATTGGTAACTGATAGTATTCCATTTACTTCTAACTCATTAAAAGTTATTATTTTAATTCAAATAGGAAACAACTTTAGCAAAAAATTTTATTCACGAACGGAATTTTAAAATATGGAAAATTTTTATCATTATGATATTTTAGTTTTATTTTTTTTATTATGTACTTCATTATTTATTATACATTTATTATTATATATTCATTATACATTTTATATTTTTTATTATTTCATTTATTTTATATTTTATGTATCATTATTTATTACATATATATTATTATATATTTATTATATATTTTATTATATATTTCAGTTTTAATTAAAATTTTCTTATCATCAATCTCCCGGATTTTCTAATTATATAAAAAAAGAAAATATTCTCTGTACAAGAAAAATACTTGAAGTGAATCTTTTATTTTCTGTTGAAACTTGTTTTGTCTAAAACTACGGAAAAGCCTCTTTGAAAACATTTGTGGTAGTAAAGGACTAAATAAAATCAGTAATCAAGCTTCAAGTGCATGTGTGAATGTATAATGCCTTATTGTTAGATTAATTTCGTTTCGGGTGAAGCTAAAATAAGGGATTTGCAGAATTTCAAAGAATGAAGTTATAGAGGTCTGTCTAGTTAATGCATCCTTTACCACAGTGGCACAGCTACTAAATAGGCATCCTGTTGAAGGTCATGGCATTCTATATTGATAGAGGAAAAACAACATCTGCGAAACAGAATTGTAGAAAGAAAATCAAAATGCGAGAGACAAATGGGTATTAAAGAAGACTGACTTCCGGAAAGAAGATCATGGCATAAAAAGTGACTGATGAGGTAAATGGTCAGGTAAAGAACTTGCTATCAACACATATAGTTTGAGAGACACTGCAAAAACAAAACGCTTAGAGCATAGAAGCTATTGCAAAACTACCTGTGACAGAAATAAATCAAAAAGGAGAAATACATTAGTACAGGATCACAAATAGTACATTGCTTAAAACTTTTCTATTGTTTTTTTAGGATTCAAAAAGAAGAATTATATGGGAAAATTTCGATTTATATGGGAAAAACTTACACAGACGCGTACAATTCAGGTTATCATTTTCCTAGAGTGAACATAGGAATAATTTCGTTAAGATTTGAGGTTTGATTTTCTAATTTGGATTAGTTATCTTATAAGGACCAGTCATCCGAACTGATTGCATCACACTTTTTTTGCCAATCAGTTGCCTTCTATAGAGTAGAAATCATTTCCTTCTGGAGATTGCTCTTATCAAGATGATAGTTCTCCGATTCACGGAATCGTCCAATCATGCCATTGGGAATATAAGAACTTGGTTCCAAACTATCCTTGGCTTAACAGATTACCAGATTTAAGCATTATAGAGTCTGTGGAGTTTGTTTTGGATGAAAAATTGAGATCCGTCATCCTCTTTCTGTGTCTCTCCATGGAGCCCCAACCACTAAGTAGCTTCACCCCGCTTCCCGCAAGATCAGAAAAGGGAGTATCGTTAGCTTATTCTTTCTCTCTTCTCTTATCGTAACAAAATAAAAAGAAATTTTATATAGGCTGCCTATATTTTGTAATCACCATATGACCAAAAGTTATCAATATATACTTTTACTCATAGTATATTGATTATTTGAAGTATGCTAGGCAAAATTTACTAAGATCGTCAGGTAATTAAGTACTTTTAGTAAAAGAATTTTTTAAGATGAAAATATCAAAATAAGTAATTGTATCCTACATTTTTTATAATTAAATTTGTTTCATTAATATTATAATCGTCTAAAAATAAATATAATAAAAGTGAAAGAAAGAAAAAAAGAATAATATACATTTCTATAATATTCCTATAAATACGAGTTAAATTATTTAAATAATACGATTGTGTTTTTTTAAATTAAAGAATTCATACAAATTTGGTTTTTATAAGTTACATTTTAAAGTCATTTTTAAGGCACTAGATATTAAAGTGAGTGTAAAATGCTTAAAACCGTTTGTTTAGAATAAGAATCGCATTTGTTCTATTAAGAACAATATTAAACTTTATTGTTTTCAAACATAATTTCTGAAAGGGGTTTAATCTTCAATTTCAGATAATCCTGTGGAAATACCTTCCTTCTCCGGATCCTCTTTTCTTGAGCTTCCCAAATTGCAGGCCTACACCCGACTTTCGTTGGAATTAGAATTTAAAACCTTCGGGAGTAATGGGATTATTTTGTATAACGGACAAACTCCATCTGGTCCAGGAGATTTCGTGTCGTTGTCCGTCAAAGACGGATACGTTGAATTCAGGTAAGATATTTCCAGCTATCGTACAAAGCACTTTTCTAATCATTCTGAGCTTAAAGCTAGATTCAAGGACTCTTTCAGTTGATTCGTGTAAAATTATAATTAATCTTGTGAGCATTCGCATTAATCCATGCATTTTATATTTTTGTCTCTAATTTTATTTTACTGCGGTTGTTTCCATATCAATTACTTGTTTTTATTTTTAGTACAGGTAACCCTCCTATAACATGGTAGTTAAGTTCCTAGAAAATGCCGTGTTGTGTGAAATCGTGTTGTATGAGACCCAGAACTAGTACAAAAAGGGGGTTACGTTCCAAAAACTTATTAAAAACAAATATTTTTTTTAGTTCGACATAAGCAACTTAATTTTTATTAAATAATAAATGTATATCCAACACAAAGTAAGAAAAAAAGTATTTTAATCTAACGCAACCCTAATTTAATGAATTTATTCGTCTTCACTGCACAGTACAATCAACCGAGAACGTTTTTTGGGTGGAACGATATCGCCTTCACTTCTTCACTTTCAGAACTTTTTTCTCTATTTAAAGATTTTGTATGTTTTTCCCTCTTAAAAAAATCTGTAATCGAACTTTGCTGACTAGTTCTTACAAGATCATTGTAAATTTCGCGGAATGGAGTTAAACAGTTTTGCAGCTCCCTTTTGAATTTTCGACTTCTTTCCGTGGAAGGGTCTGTTTTCAAGAAAAATGACTCGAGATTTTCCGCTAAGCATAGGCCTTCTTATAATTCTTTTAATGTTAAATTCTTAACTGCACAATCTTCATCAGAGCCAGCGTCCTCAAAATCTATTTGATTTGCATCCAGGGATGCCATTTCCATCAAATCTGCTTCGGCAACTTCTTCTTCCACTAATAATTTTTGAATGTCTTCAGTAGCCATATCCACAAAACCTTTGCCTCCGATTGATTTAGCGACTTTTAATATGGCACCAATTTCGATTGTCAAAGCGGTTGTCGAAGATCCTGCGGCAACTGCACTTCTGATTTCTTTTTCATTTTTCTTGATGGTCCTGACTGTTGCTTCATTCAAATTAAGGCTTTCCCCAATGTGGGATGCTTTTTCTACTTTCAATAAACGATCCAAGATTTGTATCTTTGCTTCTAAAGAAATATTGGAACAAAACCGTGTTATAGGATGACGTGTTGCAGGAATTTTCCCGCAATTTACGAATCGTGTTATAGCGAAACCGTGTTATAGGAGGGTTACCTGTATTAAATATAATAACTTTTAAATAAATGGTTGCTATTGCTTTGTACTGTTATAATTATAAAAACAGCTTATCGCCTTAACGATCGCGTAACTTTCAAGGAAATGATTATAAAAGTGACTATTTTTTTATTCAAGAAAATATGATTAATCTGACATCTAGTATAAAATAAAGTATCTCCAATTACATTAAAAACTACTATCGACAATTACATTAAAAATTGCTATCGCCAATTGCATTAAAAATTACTATCTCCAATTGCATTAAAAATTACTATCTCCAATAACATTAAAAATTACTATCTCCAATTACATTAAGAATTACTATCTCCAATTACATTAAAAATTACTGCCTCCAAATATATTAAAAATTACTATTGCCAATTACATAAAAACTCTTATCTCCAATTGTGTTAAAAATTATAATCTGCAATTACATCAAAAATAGTTTAGTACTGCCATCTGGTGTGTAAATAGAGAAAAATATTTCTCCGGGCATTGGAAATAGATTATTCTAATCTTTTTGTGCATTACTTTCGAACACATTAGACCGGAAATATCACAGGCCCGAGAAATAAGGAGCGAGAGTTTACGCCACGATTTTGGCGGGAGTGAGAAGGAAGGGGTTAAATTATTTGTTGTCCATTAAGATGACATTTCTATTCTAAGGATTATGCTAAAATGCACATAACAAGTTTATATTATTTCGCGCGTAATTAATCATAAAACGTCACATTAATATTGACTGATATTTTAACATGAGGAGCATTTGTCAATCCATAACTTGTTAACTTGTTGCAATTAAAAAAGCTTAAACCTTAGCTCTATGAATATCTTTAACAGATATAACCTTGGAAGTGGACCTGTCATTCTGAGGTCCCCTCATCGCTTGCAACAAGGAAAGTTTCACAGGCTTGTAGCAAAAAGGTATTTACGTGATGGCGTCCTTACGCTTGATGGACAAGAAGATGTGGCTGGTCACAGTGAAGGAACACTAAAATCATTGGATTTAACTGAAAATATGTACTTAGGATATATACCAAATGAAAACAAAGGGTAAGTTCCTTTAAACTCCTTCGAGCTAAGAAAGTAATGTTTTCGTGTTTTGTTAAATGATAAATATAAAACAGTTTCCATTGTTAATTCATTAAAAAAACATTTTTTAATTAATTAACAATCCACAATCACTAGGATTATTTCACCTTTCATCAATACAAAACTTATATTCAATAGTCAAGTCTATGGGGTGACCAATGGAGATACCATCCTCGTAATTCAGAAACTAGGAACATGCAGAAGAGCTTTAGAATTTACCATAGAAGTATCATTTTATTCTGAGAATAGTGGGATCATGACTTGCTTTAAATGCTTGTTGTTGTTGTTACTTATCTCAGCTAGGCTAGACAACCCCCATAAAACCAAAAATATCTAAAATGTCTAAAAAATGTTATGTATGCCGAAGGAAATCGTGTTTTTTTTTTAATTTAGGCATGTTAAGATATGTCCAGGGGAGGCCATATTGATGGAACACCAAGGACAGTCTCATTTGTGGGAGGTTTCATAGTAAAGAGTAAAGCCCGCCACACACGATAGGACTTTTCTGTTTGGATTTGTTGAAGGGGGTAGAAAGTAATTAAGCACACTCTTCCTTCAAATTCTGCTGACCACAGTAGGGGAGGCACATCTGGAGTGGGAAGTTATTTTTAAGAGTGCCATTTTTCAACATTTATTGCTTTTGGCTTAAAATGTGTGCCTTGTAAATGGAAATCGAAAATCGTCAATATTTTCAATCATTTAAAAGAGTTTTTCCGTCACTTTTATGACTTGACGTATTTATGTGTATTTTTAGTTTTTATTATTGTTCTCATATGTCTCTTGTAATCTTGTGATCATATGTCAGACTGCCATTAAATATTATCATAGTAAGTTAAGTAACATGAGTAAATTAGGCACAGAAGTATTACTGGCTTTTACTTTGGACTGTAATGATGATGAAAAGAAAACAAACAATAAAAAAAGAAATGGGCAAAAAATTGGCTGCTCCAGCGTGAAACTCTTTCACATCTAAATTTGATAAAAGAAATACAACCGGAAGATAAAGATTTCTTTAATTACATGAGGATGAATGAAAAATTGTATGCACAGTTGTTGGATAAGGTAACACCTTTCATTATAAGAAAAGATACTTTCATGCGCTCATCTTTAAGTTCTCATGAACCATTGTGCAACTTAGCACTTTCTGACAAGCGGTATTAATTAAAGAACCACATTAGTTCATATAAAAAGTTTATCTATTTATTAATTATTATTATTTATTAGCAAATATAAAATCAATTATTAATTTGTTATCTATTATTTAAGTATTCTTAGATTCTATGATATTTTCTTAGATGATTTTTAAATAAAATGGAAGAGCAAATTAACATTTATCAAAAGATAAATCATAATTGAAAGTGCATTTAATTTCAATTTCGCTTAAAGGTAAATAATTTTCTTTTATTATTATTAATCAATTTATTATTATTAATTATCTCATTTTATTATTGTTTAAGAGTAAAAAAATATTTAAAGAAAATAACAGAATAATCTCAACTAATACCTTTATATTATTGTTTAAACTTAATTCATATTTAAAAATATAGAAAATTAAAATTTTTAAATGTTCAATTTGAAGATTTGCAAGCATTCTGAAAAAAAATATATTGCTTTTTAATAAAGCTTATAATAAAATTCCGTAGTTAAATTTTACGTTAAATGCGTTATTATATATATTCATTCAGAAAGAGGGTAATTTTACAAAATAAATTATTTAACTTATTTCATCACTATTCATAACAAAACTTGTGTCCAAATTCATGGAAGATACTTCAGCACGTGGAATTGCAGTTTCGTCCAGAAATGATAAATATTCAAAGAACCATAAAGTCGGCACACATATGCATCCTCCGTGCTTACACCACTTTTTTTCGATTCATTAATTTTTCTCTTTTATAGGTACTACGGAGAGCATTAATTTTTCTCTTTACTTCGATAATTGAAGCCTTTTCATCCATCTTTTTACATATTTCTAATGATTTTTCGTAAGCTAACTTTCTTTTTATTTTATTTGTGTAATCGGCACTCATTTTTTTGCCACAAACAAGGCTCATCTTTATAGACTTCAATAAATTCGTGCAATATTTGCTTCATGGACATTTTTAAAAAAGGAATCTAATAATCGTGACGTGTTGTAAAAACATGAATCTAAGTTTCAGTAAACGAGAAATTTCAAATATTAATTTTCCCAAGTGTCGCCAAGAAATAATTTGCAACCCTGTGGGACAGACACGCGACAACGGGAAGCAATTGCTTACTTCCTGTAACTAACCCCTGTTGGAAGAAAAATCAGAGCTTGTTTGAATTTTCTTGAGTCTGTCCAACTTCCCCACACACGGTACAACTTGTTCAAAATACCACTTTTCCAACCAAAAATCCTATCGTGTGTGGCGGGGTTAAGTGAGCATCTTCAAGGACCCGAAGGTCTGGGGCACGACTGGAGGTTGAAGTAAGACTTAGCCCCCTAAAGCCAGCCTCTCACTCTGAAACATGACGCTGCATGCTAGTTGTAGTCCACACCGAGGGTTTCATTTCCCGGGTACCACCCATATCTGGGAAGCATTCCCCTATCCGCCACCTGTTGAGGCGCCCGATGGTGGACTAGCCGCTACACTCGGGTTAACATGCTTAACCCTACATTAGTGAACATGACACATCTTCAGACACACATCGTATACAGATTTTGCTGTCTTCATGTAGCAAGGGCGATGCCTTTTCTAACCAGAAAACCATAGTTTTAAAATAACTATTGATCTCTTTAGATAGTTGCTAAAATCCCATGAATATAGGCTCAACATATCAAAGTGAAAGACCGCAATATCATGAAAATTACTGGTTCGATAAACACCATTCTTGAAAAATGATATATAGGTATGATTTTTCTGCGATGTACCAACCTGTCAGTTGCATGTTTTATAGAAGAAATATCCATATTCTCTTGTAAAACAAGAATGTGATTTAGTGCATAAAATAATGCTAATAAAACAACAAAAACATTACAGATTTCCATAAATTTAAAAATAAATTGTTCACAATTTCACAAAATAATGAACTGTTTCCCAAATTTTTCGTCTAAACGTGTATAATTTTATTTAAAGTAATATTGTTTATATGAAATGTATTATAGAAGTGAGGAGAGTTACATGTGATTTTCAATTATCATTTTAATTTTTGTGTGAACCTAATTTAAAATGGCTATGTAATTATCTTAATTATCGGTGAGAAGAGGAAAACTATTTTTAATTATCGTGTATTGTAATATTAATATCGGATAAGTAATTTTATAGAACAGATTTCATAGAAAATGTTCTTAATTTTCAGTAATAAAAGACATGTTGCTCTCAGCTTATAATTTTGAATTATGTGTGTAATAATTAACATGAAAAGAGTAATAAATTTAAAACTTTATTAAATGGGAAAAAAAGAGCTTGAGATTTTTCCAAAAATATACATTTTGTATACAATGTTTTACTCTAAAGTTTATTAATGGATATTTACAAGAACCAGTCGTTCAAAAGCAAAAATATAGAAAAATAAGCGCTTATAAAAATATTCAGAATAATAGCAAAATGAAAGATATTTCTAAAACTGTTTCAATCTTTAAGTTTACTAATGGATATTTACAGGAATCAGTCGTTCAAAAGCAAAAATATAGAAAAACAAGCGCTTATAAAAATATTCAAAATAATAACAAAATGAAAGATACTTATAAAACTGTTTCAATCTTGAAATTCTTCAAAGAATTAAACATCTATAAAAAATAAATGTAAACAAGCGATGTTAAATCCTTAAAGAATATGTATCTATAGAATATGTTTGTAGCCCCATTTTAATCATGTCATTTGTATTTTCAAATTTCATTCTAATAACCTTTTTAGATACTCAATATTAAATTTAATGCTTAAAACATATATATTATAATTCATGAATGTAAAACATGTATTATTTGAACATCTTTATCATAATAATGCAATAAATAAATATTAAAATAGAAATCAAATTAAAGTGTTCAAAAAGACCCTTGCAAAACGCTGTTCATCGCAGAATTCATTAATTTTATTATATTTTTTGTGTTTTTAAAGTTTGGTATCTCTTCGGCAAGCTATTTTTATAATGATTTAAGTTACTCCAAATTTCTAAAGTTATTTAAAATTGAATTGTTAATTACATACTTAATTTAATATACATTAATTAATCGTATTTCATTATTATGTAACTTGATGCAATATAGCTGAGCTACAGCATTAACAATAAATTTTTCCATACATTTATTTATTTTATTTAATATTAGAATTAGCTTATTGTTTTATTTAAGTTTGAAATTTTTTAAACATTAGATTCAATATTTTAAAAATCTATTAAATATTTTTAAATATTAAATCTTATATTGATAAAATCTTAAGCAATATTAAATTAAAATACATGTATTATGGCCTTCTAATAAATTATCCATATAATTTTTTTTTCATTATTAGAAGTTTGTCATTAATTTCGTTAGCTATGTTTATTGAATGGTATCTTTCTGTAAATGAAAAACGTTATGAAACAGATGAACATAATTTTTCTCCTCGAAACAAATGTAGTATACTTTTAATTTAAGCCAAAATTTATCAAGGAATTTTTTCTAGACACATTTCTGAAGTAAAAAATTTTGTGATCAATGTTCAAGTAGAATCTATTCGTATAGCCTGAAAAAAAATAAAACCCTTAAAATATCCAGTGTTCAAGTAATTATTAGTTATGATGAAAATTTATCAAACTTTGTAAATTATCTTTAAAAAATGAGTCGTATGAGTATACTTGTTAATTAATTAAATAGCTTTTTTAAGCTACACTATAATTCTAACGGAAAAATTTTCAAATATTATGGACAGAATTAACGTTAATATCGTTAAAAACAAACAGAGGATGTAAAATTGGTCGCAATTTAAACTAAATACTATATTACTTATTTTGTTTTAATGATGTAAAATGATTTTGAAGCATATAATTAGGAAAAATTAAAACTTATATACACTCTATACATTCACTGTTACAAATATGCCTCTATGAAATACGTAAATATTTGATTAGCATACTTTTTAACTGTATTTCTTTTCTTCTATAATCTAGAATAATATTAATTCCCTGTAACAGACAATAATACACTGCCTAAACAATTAAATGATATTGTAAGTATTTTATAAAATAACGGTATAAGAGAATTCTTTCTCATCTATAAATGGCAGAAGAGAGTCACAGGTGCAAATTCTTCTCATTATCGTACTTCGCAGCATGCAAATTTTGAGTCGTTGAAGAGACGCTTTAGCGGCAGTGAATGAAGTTTGGCTTTAAACTTGATGTAGGACACAGCGGAAAAGAATGATCGATATCCAATAAGCACGTTATTTTGTTGTATGGCAATGCCTTAATGAAGTGATTTAACCGAATCAGAAACTTGAAGAAATGTTAACCGGTTTGTGGAGGCTAAGTATAATCCGAAATAGAAGAAGCAATTAGAATTCTAAAAAGTGTGATTTCCAGGATATGAAATTCTTTCTTGGAGACTGGAAATGTCAGTCGAAGATCAAAGCAAGATCGTAGACGTTCAACAACGCTCAGCGAAGACCGTTACTTAAGGTTAACGGCTTGGAGACACCAGAATATGAATGTCCTTCTTCTTCAACAACATATTCATTCGACTACTGCTACCACAGTTTCGACACAATCTGTCTGAAACCATCTTCATGCTATAGGAGTTTATGCTTGTTAAACCTGCAAGGAGTGGGCAACAGATAATGTGAACTGGAAAAGAAGTCAATGGCGTAATATTCTTTTCTCAGTTTTTCTCTTCTTGATAATCTTCGGTATGCACATCTGAAGGGAATATGGCACAAGAAACAATCCTGCTTTTCTGCATGATTTGATGATGGGGAGTGATGGTGTGTGCCATCATCTCTGTATCATTAAAAATTTAGCTCTGACCACTCGCAGATATAGGGATAAGATCCTCAGACCTATTATAGTCCTTTTCGTTGCAGGAATTGGAGATGACTTCATGTTCATGGATGACTATTACAAGCCATATCGTGTTGACTTGATGAATGATTTCCTTTTGAAGGAAATAATCATACGAATTAAATGTCTAGTGAACTCTCTGGGCATGAACCCAAAAGAATATGCTGGGACATTCTAGGTAGATGAGTTGCTGGACGCCTACCACCCTTATAAACTGCCTAAGAACTGGAAAAAGATCTTTTGCAAGAGTTTGCCAGAATACTCCAGCCTCTCATTTCATTGATTCGATCTATCAATGGTGTTCAACTTTGTTGACAGTTCGGGAAAACTATACAACCCACTAAAACGACTTTTTCTAGGAAAATCCATTTTTCATTTGTTTTTCTCAAAAAAAACACAAATTGTGTTTTTTTTTTTTCACTTCTATACCCAAATGCTTAGTAAAACGCACTTTTTCTAACAAACAAATACCATTTTTATCTCATACGGCTGTTAATAATACATCAACCAAACAATGCAAAAGCTGCAAGATGAATACACAGCTTCGAAATTCTTTAATTGTTTTGAGCAGTGTATAATTCATTTTTGCATAACCCTTTGCGTTTATAATATGCAATACTTGTATAACGCTTTATGATTGAATTGGTCATTCACTTATGTTGAAAAGTGAAGTTTTAAGGCATAAATATTTCAGTATAATTCAGAAACTTCAACTTTGAATGTCATACTTTAATTAGAACATGCTTCATCCTTATATAAGTACATTCGAAATAAAAAAAATTACTTCTTATAAGAAAATTACTGAAATAACGCTTACACAATTATCAGAAATTTACTTTTGATAGGTAGATTTAGAAAATACATAATAATAAATAACTAGAATAGTTAATATTATTTTTACAGCTAAAATATATCTTAATTTTTACTGAATTTCTAACAGTAAATTTACAATTAATTTAGAAGATATATTGTCATACTTTATTTTTAGCAAAATAAATATCCTTTCGAAGAATTTTCTTAATCATATAAGTCATGTAATAAACAAATAAAAGACTGAAATTCTTAAAGAAATAAATTTCCTATTTAATTAATCAAACTTTTATCAAAAGTACACGTAGCTGCCAAAGTTACTCTTCTAATTAATATGAAAGAATAACTTATTAGAATAATAACTTGCTCACATTTCTCTGTATTTAAAAGCTTTATCATATATTAATGATAGTTGCGAAGAAAACGTTAATTCATCAAAAAGTGTTGCAAATAGTTAGCATATTTATAAGATAAATTACAGAGCAGAGAATATAGTTTGTAAGAAATATTATGAGTAATTTCTGACACATTGTGTTAAAGACATCACTCTTTTGATTAAAATAACATAATCTATATTTATTTTAAATCTACTTTTATTTTAACTAGAAATATTATAATCTATATTTATTTTAATTTAAATAATATTTTAATCTGATTATTTTGTAAATTACCATATATTAGATACTTTTTTATGAAAATATTACGTTTTACAAGATTTCCACTTAAGTATAATATAACCGAATAATTTTTAAAATTTGTAATTTTTCTCTAGTCTTCATAAATTGTGTAACTTACTAATTTTGTTGTTGTTACTTATGACACTTGGACAAACCAAGATTGCTATGCCGTTGGCTATGCGACTTTTAATCAGCAGGGTGCGTCTTTTGTTTTAACCAGACCACCACAAAGGGGAAAGTACGACTTTGCTCTAAATTCCTCCGATAGATGGCACCACCAGAGGATTCATTCCCTTAATTTAGACATTAATCGGAAGGAGGAGGAAATTTTCTCCAAACACAATTACACTCATTTTAGCTGCTCAACGACCGACCACAAGACTTTCGATTCCACAGATTTATTGTTCTTGGTGGGTCTTTGGTGGCATTGGGAATCGGACAGAAGGCCTCTTTCAGACGGAAGGCCGATACTCTAACCACTAAGCTACCACGGTCAGTTTACTAGTTTTAATTTTTGTTAATAATAAAAAGTCACTAATGTTTATAAGATGTTTTTTCTTACATTAAGTTTTTTCCTGACTATAATTAATAATTTCTTATCAGAAATAATAACAAAATTAGAGTTCCAATATATAGAGGTTTTTAGCATATTCAGTTTGCAAACGTCACGTAATGCTATTTTTTATTACGTAATTTATCATCATAAGAAAATATAATGTCCCAAAGAAAAAGACACATTTAATAAAAGTTGTCACCTATTTTAAACTTTTGGGCACATTTTACTTAATTATAGTATTTTTACTTAAAGAATTGCAAATTTTTATCAGCACATCTTCAGTACTAAATTAATATTGAAGAAATAAATTTTACATCCTGTTATTTTACTATAAGACATTTTTAAATTTGAGTTCCTTTTATGTAGTTCAGTAACTTTAGAAAACATTCTTTATAAATTTGACAGAAAGTTTATTTCAGGAGTTTACTGGCACTAATCAGAAAATCTAAAAAACTTGTCATAAAATAGCTAAAAATAACATATTCAAATAAATCTGAAAATATATGTTAGGCATAAATTAGATGTTACTATTTAAAGTAAAAATAAATCAAAATTTAATAAATTAAATTAGACTGAAAGTCATTACTTTATTCATGTTGCATTTAATTTAAAATACTGTTTCATTAAAAAAAAACTGAATTGCCATCAAAATGTGCGGTAATACCGAAATTGTTGTCTTTAAGCCTTATCACAAATTTTTAAAGAAACATATGATGTTTGCATTTTATGTGATGATCTTAACAAAAAAAAGTAAAATATTCTTCAAAATTTTTTAAATAATAATATTGCATATTATAATATAATACAAAATAATAATATGGCAATAATTAATTTAAAATTCTAATAATTAATGAAATTTTTAAAAATTTTAATCGTCCTTGCCGATTTAAACTAACTATAAAGTGGATATTTTGTCATATATTTTTTTTCCTTTGGCTTTTTCCGCTGTTTTATTGTCTATGTTTTAATGACTCGAGTCAAAGGAAAACGGCTTCTCAAACCGATGCTTTGCTTCTTATATAAGAAATCGTTTTATTAATAAAATGAACTTCGATATTATTCTCAGAAATTTGATGGCGAACTTCGCCTTGTTTGCTGCCGCTCGAAGAATGTGATTTCGACGCCGCAGGCAGACAACCTACTCGCGAAGCGAGTTTCCTCAAATAATCGCGAATCCTTCCTCAAAATAAATCTAGAAACGAGCTTCAGCGCCACCTAGCGCAGTTGTTTGGGGGCAGTGCCTCTTACAAAGACTGAAAGAACTGATTGGTAAATTTAAATTCATAAGCCGCGTCAGGCACCTGTTTACAAAGAAAAAGTAGTTCCTAACTCTATAGGGGCAAATTTTAAGTGGGGAATCCGCTGCGTGAGAAGACCCATCACAGAGAGACAACGAGGGCCCCCTGTTGGGCCTGGAAAGCAGAGCCGTTCCAGTTGCCGCGTTCCGAGCAGACGGGTTATCACTCTGTCGGACCGATACTGGTCTGCCATTTAAAGACTCTTGGCTCGATTCCGGAACAAACCAGACAAGCCAATCCTCCAACCCAACGCGTACGCGCCACTTCCCACGTTTATATAAGTATTTAATGCACATGACAAAGCCCGTTCGCGAGGTGAGGCCCACGCAGTGGTCGTCACCTTTACATGTGCGGGCTGGGGAGGGTATGCCCTGATAGGGGACTTTGTGGGAAGGTGGGCCGTATTTACGCTAGTCTAGAGGGAAACCATGAAAACCCCTAGAACACACCCCGAGCAGACAAGCAACTCTGCTGCGGGTTACAGGAAGAGCTGCAGCACGCCCTGTGACACTAATCGATGTGGTTGAAGTCATCGCTGGAATAAAAGTTCAAATCGGCGACTTCTTCTTTGATCACTGCGTTGAGGGTTGGAGGTCGCGGATGACTAACCTTGTTGTGCAGTAAAAAAGTCAGTACTGTCACTTTCAGTTGTCCTTCTCGCTGACCCTGTGTTGTCATTGTTGAACATTGACCGTCTGAGAAACCACTAGTGTGACCGGCCAATGTCCATTTTATGGACTGTGTTTTGAGTGTCTCTGGATATCACAAAAACCTTGGCTCGCACTACACTAAAGTTTGTGGAGACGCATCCGTGGTCTCTGTTATCCTCCAGGCACGCTTGTGGTATTACGAAGTATTTGGGTGGCCAAGAGTCTTCAATCGGTTTGGTTATTAGTGTCATGCGGTGTTGAGTTCCAGTCGATTGGGCTCCTTTGCCTGGTCACATCCGGTGGTTTGTCCAATGCTCCACTGCTTGGTGGAGATGCTCCTCAGTAAGGTGAGGCATGCCTAATCCTCAAGTTGGTGAGGGCTGCCATGAAGAATGTGATTTGAAGGCAGGCAGCAAATTCGTCTACTAGTCAGATTGACAATGCCGTCTCAATACGATGTGGAAAAAACGTTATCTGACGTCATGGATATTTTAAACCAATGAGAATCGTAATAAAGTGACGCACTGAAGATCACAACTATAACGAAAGAAACAACCACTTTATGGCTAATAAGCAAATTTAGTAATCTTAACGAGAGTTTAAATGAAGAAAACACTTAAGGATATATATAAAAGTATCATACAAAATATGAAAGTGAAATAAAAGAAACAAGAGATTATTAATTATTTCTTTCTATACTTATATAAGAAAACAAGATTTATATTTATTTGCAATTAGTAAAACAACAAAAAACATTTAAATTTTTTTAGAAGATGTTATAAATAAATTTATCTAAGTATTGAATGAATACTGATGTAATAAAAACACGGACATTTTTAATATACATTTCATATTTTTTATGTAACTAAGGATTAGTGTGTGTGTGTGGTAAACACTTCCACCTCATTGCATATTTTCTTTTTATGTAAATTTTCAAATTAATATCTTTCACCTTTATCTGTGAGACGATAATGTTTATTTCCCCACACATCTCATTTAGTTATTAAATCTGTCATAAAATAAATCTACATTCCTTATTTATTGATATTCTTTTGAAATACGAGAAATTAATCAGGGTACAAATGGGACGAATACTTCAGATATAAAATTAATTTGTTTGTGCTTTTAGAAACTTAAGTAAAAGCACTTTTCAAGCTAGCGTATTCAAAGAGATTTTAATTAGCAAATATTAAAATAAAAATGAAAATTCTCCAAGCATGTTTGTGAAAGTGTTTTAAATAAAGATCATTGTCATGCTAAATGCTGATTTAAATTAAAACAAGCAATAATTTATCGTTAGCAAAGCATATTTGTCATTCAGCACTAGGTCATAAAGTTGCAAGTAGACAGATAATATAAGTATGTGTGCGAGTGTGTGAATACATATTTATAATTAACTATTATTCAGGAGAATATTCAATACCATTTCCATTATATAATATCCCTTTTTAAGTATAAAGTTGTTTTTTTTCGTTCCAGTTGAGATCATGATAACGGCATTTTATTATAATTCGCATTGGCTTAAAATATTCATGACGTCAAATAAAGTTTCGTTTACGTTTCATCTACGTCACGTATTGAAATTTGCTGCCTGCCTTCAAATTGTTCGGCAGCAAACAAGGCGAAGTTTACTCTCGAATGTCTGATTGTCGTCGGTAATGAGAAAAAATCTATTCAAGATTTTTACCAGTGATAAAGAAATTTTTAATTATAATTTTTTTTATTAAATAAATAGTTTTCCAAATTTCAAATCTTCAGCGATATTGCTACCAAAACTGAACACGTTGACAATAGAACCGAAGAAAAAGCATTCACTTTATGGTTAGTTTTAATCGGCAATCATGATTCATTTATATTTTATCTTTTTAAAGTGATTTTCACGCACTTTAAAATGTATCCACATATATTCGTTTTAGTAAATTATTTAAACTCAAACCTGAACTTCTAAAAATCAACACAAAAGCAGTTTTTTATTTTTGTAAAATATATCGAGAGTAAAGACTCGCGATTTAAAAAAAGGTTATTATTTGAAATCTTTTAGAAATATAATTTTTTAATAAAACATTTTACTAATTAGTAGACTCAACTAAAATATTTGAAAGTGATGCAAAACTCATATATTAAAAATTTTATATCAGTCATTTCTAATTAAATTTTATCAATTATTTGCTTTTCTCATTAAAAATATCAATATATATATTTAACAAACATAATTTTTACATTAATTAATGTATTGAAAATAATTAGAATTTCATTATACGGAAATAATTCATGTTTACCTTTAAAGAAGAGCATTTTTATTCCTTTCCTTTATTGATATGTAGAAATTAATTTCATTTTTTTTCATTTCCAAACATATTAATATTTAATTAAACTGAAATTTTTTCATTCCTTTTTGGATTAATTTTGTGCTTACTCCATTTAACAAATAAAATTCTTTAGTTCGTTCATCTTCATAGGTAAAAACTGATTTTTGACATAAAAATATATGCTTATATTCTAAACTTTTGTAAATAACTTAGAATTCTGAACTAATTATTATATCGACTTTAATAAAAAACTTACTTATGAAATATTCTTTAATTAACTTTAAATGATAATTATGAAACTAAAAATGATGCAGTCTTTTTGAATTTATCATTCAAACGCTATTTTTATTTAAATTCAAGATGTTATAATAATTTACATCATGTTATTTTAGAGTGAAACAAAACATTAATTAGTTACATAGAGGGAAAATGAAATATTTAAACAAATCATTAATAGTAAACAAAAGTCAAAATTCTGAAATAAAATAAATAGGAAATATGTTTTGAAATTTTAATAATTTAGGTATTTCTTTCATTAATTAAAACATCGCAAAATTAAAATAATATAAGTTCAATGGTAAAATATATTTTATATAATATATTTTTACCACAAATAAAGACACAAAACTAGAATAGGGCTTTTAAAATGTCGATGATGTATTTTACACAAAATGTTTTAATAAATTCTTTATTATTACACTAAATTATATTCATAAATACGCTATATACATTACTATTCACATATAAATATGTTTATAAAAACAAATATTGCATCAATTTTTCAAGCATTTTTGATTTTGTATTATAATTGTATAATTCATTCTGATATTAATTTTTTTCCTTTAAAATTCGATAACAATTCATAACATTATAACGTTTGATATAATCAACAGTTACATATTTTCCACTAGGAAACTACATCTGTATTTTTCATTAAACCTTTGAGTATTTACAAAATCATTTTATATATAATATTAAATCTATAGTACCCTAAAATAAAGTTTAAATTTTGAATTCAAATTAAAAGAAATTTAAGCTAATTTTCAAATTATTTTTAATATTTTTTTCTTTAATAATGATTTTAACTCCAATTATCCGAACACCATCTATCAGAACCACTGGTTATTCGAATCACTCTCAGAATTTCAGAAAAATTGCAGAATAGAAGAATAATGAGGAAAAGGGGAAAAAACGAAGAAAAAGAAAAGTAAGAGAAAGAAAAATATGATAATGACTTGTCATTTAAGGAATTCGAAAACATTCTTTTGAAAACTCTTCAGTGTTCAGAAGTTAGTGCTGAATATATAGAAGAATGGATTATGAGTCAGACCTTAGATTTTAAACTGCAGATAATGGTAAACTAATTGAAACTGTCAAGGCAGAAGATGGCCTTAATTTTCAAGTTGAAGCAGGGTCAGGACCATCAGTTAATAAGCTATTGTTGTTTCACCAGCATGCTTCCCCGTACCTTACCAGTTATATAGAAGAACCTGGTGGAATGGATTTTAAGGAGAGACATAGCAGAAGACCCTCAACACTTGTCCTCCTACTCCCATAAGTATCATTTCACTTGGAAGACATTGCGACCACGCCCTCAGTTAGTACGTATTTACCAGCTTTATAACTGCTTAGAAGTTATTGGAGCCTCAGCCCGATTCTGACTACATGAATTTCTCATTGTCATGATAATGCTCGACTTTGCTACCCGAAAACGGATAAGGGCAATGAAACAGCTTACTCTGCCCGAAATGTTCTGCTAACAATGACTTTTATTTGCAACACTGTACATACATATTGCATTAACGTACAGCACTTGTAAGAACTATAACATGATAAAGTGTTGTCTTTCCATTTAATGGATTAAAAGTTTTTTTCTGTAAAAGTATGTAGTTTTTCCTGCCATTTTTAAGGTACAGTAATTAATTAAAACAAACCCCTTTTTTAAAAAAAACCTTCTTCTTCTTCTTCACAAGCTCAACAGCCTATTGCAGGCCAAGGCTGGACTCGCTGATCTTCTTCCAGCTGACTCTATTAGCCGCAACAGCCCTCCATCGGTTGACTCCCTTTATTTTGAGGTCTTTTTCAACATCGTCCAGCCACCGCGTGGGTGGACGTCCTCTACGACGAATCCCTTCGATTTTTGAGAATGTCACTTTTTTGGTGGGAAAAGCATCGGTGCATCTGTACAGGTGGCCCAACCACCTTATTCGTGATGCCTCTTAAAAAACCTAACTAACTGATTTTTTGATTATCTGAATGACAACTGGTCTCAAATGATTCGGGTAATTGCAGTTCTATTGCAATTTATTCGAATGTCTATTAGAGAATTAATATGAATAAACAACGTAGAATGTCATTTGATGTTATTTAAAACGTTGATATTTATCCCACATTCTAATATTAGTTGAAAGGTATTAATACATATTACATGAATGTGAGATATCAATAGTTTTTGAAAGATAAGTATAATGAAAGATTATTTTGAGACATAAATGAATGAAAAAGGATTCTAATGATATAAATTCGATTTGTTCTACACGTTCCTTTAAAAAGAGATGCTGTTGAATCATATGAAACACCTTTGAGTGTCACTGTTTAAACGAGTAATTGCATTATTTTGAAACTCAATAATATTTCATGAATTATCGTACTATTCTAATTTTAAAAAAACAGCAATAAAAGTGAAAACACACTCACAGTGTATTGAATTTAACCTTTATTAATAATCATCTGAGAATTCTATTTTATTCGAAATTATTCATTAGAAGTATTATGCAAAATATATCAAGCAATTGTTTTCTTTTTACCTAATAAATCACAAAAATCTAACGTATTTTAAGCTATATTTAGTTTGTAATGCTTTATTCTTTTCAATTTCCATCCGGTGTATTCAATGTATTCAACGTTTCATCATTGCAAATGCTTATTTAAACATAATTTGTGGGCTTCCAATGATCACTTAAAAAGGAATTTGATTTATTTAAAAAATAGCATGTAAAAATGTTTGAATATTTTATTACAAAAACCATTCGATTTTTTCTCATGTTAAATAAGATTTGCGTTTTACATCAGTAGACGTATCTTGCGCCTTATCGAGTTTTATCAGTTTAGGGTGAGACCGTTAGAGAATTTACTTGATACTATTTTGCGCCTAATCGAGTTTCATCAGTTTAGGGTGAGACCGTTAGAGAATTTACTTGATACTATTTTGCGGCTAATCGAGTTTCATCAGTTTAGGGTGAGACCGTTAGAGAATTTACTTGATACTATTTTGCGGCTTATCGAGTTTCATCAGTTTAGGGTGAGACCGTTAGAGAATTTACTTGATACTATTTTGCACCTAATCGAGTTTCATCAGTTTAGGATGAGACCGTTAGAGAATTTACTTGATACTATTTTGCGGCTAATTGAGTTTCATCAGTTTAGGGTGAGACCGTTAGAGAATTTACTTGATACTATTTTGCGGCTAATCGAGTTTCATGAGCTTAGGGTAGGACCGTTAGAGAATTTACTTGATACTATTTTGCGCCTAATCGAGTTTCATCAGTTTAGGGTGAGACCGTTAGAGAATTTACTTGATACTATTTTGCGCCTAATCGAGTTTCATCAGTTTAGGGTGAGACCGTTAGAGAATTTACTTGATACTATTTTGCGCCTAATCGAGTTTCATCAGTTTAGGGTGAGACCGTTAGAGAATTTACTTGATACTATTTTGCGGCTAATCGAGTTTCATCAGTTTAGGGTAGGACCGTTAGAGAATTTACTTGATACTATTTTGCGCCTAATCGAGTTTCATCAGTTTAGGGTGAGACCGTTAGAGAATTTACTTGATACTATTTTGCGCCTAATCGAGTTTTATCAGTTTTGGGTGAGACCGTTAGAGAATTTACTTGATACTATTTTGCACCTAATCGAGTTTCATCAGTTTAGGATGAGACCGTTAGAGAATTTACTTGATACTATTTTGCGGCTAATTGAGTTTCATCAGTTTAGAGTGAGACCGTTATAAAATTTACTTGATACTATTTTGCGCCTAATCGAGTTTTATCAGTTTAGGGTGATACCGTTAGAGAATTTACTTGATACTATTTTATTAAGAATTACATAAAAAAAAAGGCTCTTAAGCTCTTCTAAACAGCACATAAGGAAAAAGGGGAAAGATAGGTAAAACAAATTTAAAATTTACGTGAGCTTTAAAAGATAAAGAGGAGAAGTGCTTTATCTGAAATAGTAATAATTAAAATATAATTAAAATTTCCATTCTAGATGTCCAAACACATTGGGTTTAAAATAGCAATGTATGAATTAGAAAGAGTTTATAGTTCCTTAAATGTACAGAAAAGACATTTGTTTAGGTTTCTGGGAGTGAACTTTGGTGTCGTTGAGAATCTATTTAAAGATAAGTGCTGGATCCATATTCCGGATAAATTTGTTCTTGTTCAATCAGAAAATTTATCATGATATTGAGCTTTTGTCTGCAAGATTGACATATTCCGGATAAATTTGTTCCTGTTCACTCAGAACATTTATCATGCTATTGAGCTTTTGTCTGCAATGTTGACATATTCCGGATAAATTTGTTCTTGTTCAATCAGAACATTTATCATGCTATTGAGCTTTTGTCTGCAATGTTGACATATTCCGGATAAATTTGTTCCTGTTCAATCAGAAAATTTATCATGCCATTGAGCTTTTGTCTGCAATGTTGATTTTCGATGACTTTTTTTTCATATTGTCTCCCACTGAGCTGTTAAAGCTGCTAAATATTAAGAGGCTGTCAGAAGGCAAGTTGTCAGGATATGAAGTTAAGTTTTACTGCTATTCACATGCACAATGTAGTAGAAGATTGACGGCATGCT
Organism: Latrodectus hesperus; assembly: GCA_037975125.1. Lineage (NCBI taxonomy): Eukaryota > Metazoa > Arthropoda > Arachnida > Araneae > Theridiidae > Latrodectus > Latrodectus hesperus. The sequence goes on from CM075856.1 coordinate 90,545,038, forward strand.
AACGCATTTAACATAAATAGGGATAACTCATTTCTAATACAGAGGGAACATAAAAATATTATTGCAGATTTATTATGAAACAGTCTCTTTTAATAATAATTTAGTCTTCCTTCCAGTTTTATTATCCAATTTCTGAGGGTGATTATTGAGTATAGCGGGAGTGGTATGATTGTGGTTTGGTCGTCTAAGATGGCGACCTCTTTAGCAGCTTACTCTGATCTTCCGTTTCCTGCAATTCCCATGTGGGTTTCGACCCCACTTTTTGAGTGTTACAAGAGAGAAGATCATTCTAGATGAATCTCATTCAAGAATTTTTGTTGATAAATTTAAAATTGAATTCATACAATCTTGGTTGTCAGACCAAATGATGACAGGAGATAGATGCTGCTTATCTTGTATAACGGCCTCTTTTAAGGCCAGTATTTCTGCTTGTATCTGTTTCTAAGTTTGATCTGCCATACTGGTTAAAAGTTGTCACTATCGGAAGTGACTACTGGTGTTCTTACTTGATTTCCAGTTTTAGTTCCGATAATGAAGATGTTGATCTTGCCCCCTTAAAAAATTGAAGCAGTATTATCTTCATAATTGAAAACTGTGGTTCCAGAAGAAGGATTCCTGATTGAATTTAATTTTATTTCCACTTCAGTGTCTGACGGTGGTGGGAGAGGAGGATCAAAGCAAATAATTTGATCAAGTGTAAGGTGAATAAATTTTACTTCTTCTTCCATCGTAAAGTTAAGTTTTGGTATCCCCGTCATTACTTAGAGTGATGGAAATGCTCCTGTGATATTGAGCAGCTTGTCCTTTTCGGACCTTGCGTCAAAAACTCCAACCAACCTGTGATATTGAGGAAAGTTTTTCACTGTAACAGACACACAAATTTTCCAGTATCCTCTCAATTACTCATTGAAAGTTCAGAAAATTTAGAAAATGTTTGACCTTACCACTAGCATCTGGAACTTTTAGACCAAAAGTTAACCCATCTCAATAAAACATAGTCACAACTGACTCAATATCTTTCGAAAATATGAAATGAAAACGTTCCTTTCAAATTAATAAATTAAATAATAAATTTCGCAGAAATCAGCTCCTTTTCTTTTTTTCATCTATCAACAGGAAATAATGTACAAAAGTCTATTTCTTTAGTAAAACACTCACCTAAAAGTGGCAGAGAAGCATCAACTTTTATCGTTCCTTATCCTATTTTCAGGCACTGATGTGAAACAAGTGCAAATACTTGTATAATTTACAAATATTTAACATAACTGTATAACATAACTGATATACAAAAAAGTTTTGTTCTTGATGTAAATCAATAATAGCTTGTTAATTTGTATGCCTATCTCCGTCAACGTGTTAATATCAGTATCTGTACGAATTAAAGAAGTCTAATATATAGATGCAGTCTTTGTATTCATAAATACATATTACTTCATCATAAGCTGATAATAATTGTGAACTAAAAATAGTAAATATGCAACTTTTTAAATACGAATTTCAAGAGTAGGACGAGTGCGATTAAGTTCAGTTAATTTATATTGCAATAAAACGAAATCAAAGTAATCAACCAAAGAAAAGAAACTACAAATCTAAAATAACAGAATGCTAGTGAATTTTAGCATCCATTTTTTTTTTTTTGTTAATACTCAAGTTTTCAATTTAACAGCTTATGGGTTGGACTCCAAACTCCAGGTATAAATTCTTGTTCAGAATCCATTAAGTTTTTGGTTCAGTTATCCTTAAAATTCACTGTAAAAAGCATTAAATAAATCATATCACATGTTTTCTACAGAAATCTTTTTGGCCAGTTAGTTCACTAATATGTAATTATTTCCCTAATATGTAATAAGCCATTTTCTTCAATAATATATTCAGTTAGATTAGTTATTAGATAAGGTAAATTAGCTCTAACTTTCAGAAAATCTGTATCTTGCAGGATAATTATGAGGTTACTATAGATGAAGTGTACTTAAATTATACCCAAATAAGATACAAGCAATATTAGAAAGAATGACTGAATAACAGTATTTTCCCTACAATCCCATAGAAATTTAATCTGAGTGCATATATTTTGAGAATATTCGCTTTAATTTCCTGTTATTCAGTCAGGAAGAGATAATATCGGTATAATCTATTTAACTAGATTAATGATAGTTCCCTACGTATTTTAATTAAAACATGGAACAATCCTATGAATACTGTTATGAACTTCATTAGAACTATGCGCAGTTGAGTGAATGATATTATTTATTGGTTTAGCAAATGAATTTTCATATCTTGCATGGAAAATGTTGCTATGAATCTGTTACGCCTACAAATAGACTGTCAAATTACTAACAATATGTGCATTATTTAAAAGTGTTATTTTAATTATTGTATGTAATTATTAATATTATAAATCCTTGATTATTATTATAAAAATTAAATGAAAAATTACAATTACTTATGCAATTTTTCTTATAGTGATGAGTTGTACAAATAAATAATTTTAAAAAATGTTATTTCTATTCTTAGACTTCATAATGGGTAATTTTTTTCAAAATCTATTATAATTTCAATAATGTATTTAAACATGCTTTTAAATTAAAGAATATTCAAAATTTACTTATTTATTTAAAAATAACTTTACAATATAATTCTTAGAATATTTGAGAACATTGGAATATCCACCGGGCTCATTGGATGCATCAGAAGATTGAGAGTTGGATACAAAGATCTTAATCTCACTTATCCTATTTCTAATGACATTCTGAAAGGTCAAAACATCAGTAAGTGTTTTTGTGCACTTTAAAATTCAAGACTTATTTCTAGACATAAATCTATTCATTATCTGCCTATTCATGCCTATTCATATTTAATGGCAAAATTTTAAATGATTTGATTAATATAATAAATAAATAAATCACATACTGTGTAAATTAAGCATACAAAAATATTGAAAACACAAGTATTTTTGAAGTATTCATTATATTTTTAATATATTGAATGTTATTTATTCATCTTTTGAATTATATTTTAAAAGTAATAAAGTACTTTTATATGATATTATGATAAAATTTTGTAAGCTTTCTCTCTTACTTTAATAAGTTTAACTTTAAAAATAAAAATTATAATAAAATAAAACAAGAAAAAAATTTACACAAAATTCAACAAATTTATCATAGACTGTATTTAATCCTATGTAAATATAGTCATTATTTCCACATCTTAAAAAGTGTTTACCAATTACGGCAAAATAATTGACTCTTAATGAATATTTATGCATTAATTTAAGTATGAGCTTAATATTATATTTAATTCTTTGAATTGTATTAGTAGAAATCAAAATCTTCATACATATCTACATTACGAATAAAAATAATAATTTAATTCTGAGCAAAGTAATATAAGATATATTTTTGATTTCTGGTAGTGCTTCCTTATAAAAGTTACATTAATAAACTTAATAAAAGACTTTTGTTATATATTTTTAAATACAACATTCTGGACATCAACTTACATCATTGTTTAAAAAGATTATTTTTAGGATGATACATACTGCTCAAAAATTTTTTTCAAGACAATAAATATTTCCTTTTTCCAAAAGATCTATAAAATTTTAATAGATCTTATTTCTTTTAAAGAGAAAATATTTAGGGCATGGAAAAAAATTTTAGCAATCAATGTAATATTTTTAACTTGTAATTTTTAATTAAAAAATGCTAATAATCCCTCTTTTGATTAAATTTTACTTTTTTTTAACAATATAAAAACCCTTTAAAATTTGCCACGTTTTGAATACTTTGATAAATTTTAAATTCCACTAATTTTATGCTCTAAACTTAAATTAAATACAGTTCATTTTCTTGACAGGAGAATGTAAAGGAAAACCCTGCAACAGCCTACCTTGCCGAAACGGTGGAACATGCCAACAAAATGATGCTGAAACATTTAAATGCTTTTGTGCAGAAGGCTTTTCTGGTAAGAGACTATTTATCTGCATCATTTGCTTAAGAAATTTTATTCAAATATTTGAATGTCTCTAGCTTTAAATTCTAATTTTTTATTGGAAGGCATATATCGAAATTTTGGAAGCTTCCTGCCTGAGTTCACTGCAGCACAGTTGTAGAGCAGCGCTCTCAGAAGCATAATTTCCCAGAAAGTAGCATAAACACTATTTGTAGAGCAGCGCTCTCAGAAGCATAATTTCTCAGAAAGTAGCATAAACACTATTTGTAGAGCAGCGCTCTCAGAAGCATAATTTCCCAGAAAGTAGCATAAACACTATTTGTAGAGCAGCGCTCTCAGAAGCATAATTTCCCAGAAAGTAGCATAAACACTATTTGTAGAGCAGCGCTCTCAGAAGCATAATTTCCCAGAAAGTAGCATAAACACTATTTGTAGAGCAGCGCTCTCAGAAGCATAATTTCCCAGAAAGGAGCACAAACATTATTTGTAGAGCAGCGCTCTCAGAAGCATAATTTCCCAGAAAAAAGCACAAACACTATTTGTAGAGCAGCGCTCTCAGAAGCATAATTTCCCAGGAAGGAGCACAAACACAATTTGTAGAGCAGCTCTCTCAGAAGCATAATTTCCCAGAAAGGAGCACAAACACTATTTGTAGAGCAGCGCTCTCAGAAGCATAATTTCCCAGAAAGGAGCACAAACACTATTTGTAGAGCAGCGCTCTTGGAAGCATAATTTCCCAGAAAGGAGCACAAACACTATTTGTAGAGCAGCGCTCTCAGAAGCATAATTTCCCAGAAAGGAGCACAAACACTATTTGTAGAGCAGCGCTCTTAGAAGCATATTTCCCAGAAAGGAGCACAAACACTGTTGAACCACGGGACATGCATGCATTTAGTGATAGTTGCTTGGAAGTTTTCCAGATTTCTTTACCTTGACACATGAAAAGGATCACCTATTTATGAAAAGTTCCCTTGAATGGCAATTTATGCGGTAGATATTAAAATGCCTTACAACAGCCTTAGACTGTTCGGCGGATAATCAAAAATGTGGTTAATAACATTTCCATATATTTTAGTTAATTAATATATGTTGAAAATGGAAGAAAAAATTATTCATTTTTAACGATAAATTTATTTAAAAGGCAACAATTTTACTTGTTAAGGTACTTAAAAATGCATTTACACAGTATGTAAGTGCAGTGCCGTAAATAAAAGTCATTGTTTGCTGAACATCTTGATCAGAGTAAGCTTTTTCAGTGTCTTCATCCGTTTTTGGAGAGCCAAGTCGAGAATATGCAAGTGGTCATACACACAGGAGCTGACCTCCTTAAAGTCAAAGTTCATATCCGTCCAACTTGAAAGCAGTTTCAAAGATGGCAAATGCATTATTAGCTGATGATCCCGTGTCTGTTTCAACTTGGACATTCATAGTCATCTTCTTCCTCGACACTAATAAATAGTCTCAATAAATTTTAACACTAAGCAAATTTCTTCCTCGAATGCAATTGAAGTTCACTCATCATCTGCAATTTGAAGTTCAATGTCTGGCTCATCATTCCTTCCCCTATATCATTCTAGCACTAACTTCTGAATTTTTAAAAATTTCAAAAACAATATTTCTGAATTCCTCAAGTAACATGTTATTCTCATTTCATTCTCTTATCTTTTTTGTAGCTTTTTTTTATTTTCTGTCTCTTCTTCAGCCTATTTTATTTTTCTAAAATTCTGAAAATGATTCGGATAATTTGTGTTCTTCTGTTTCTTTATTCTTTATAAGAAAAATATGCGCAGTTATATTTTTAAATTACTTATTTCGTATAATATCTTGAAATATACATATTGTATTGGATTCTGATAAAATGACATCTACTGAATCTTAGGTGATATGTGTCAGAAGTCGGAAGACCCTTGCGCAAGTTTTCCTTGCACAAATGGTGCCACCTGTGTGACGCTCCCAGATCATGAGTTCTCCTGTACTTGTGATAAAGGATACAGTGGACGCTTTTGTGAACACAGTAAGTAGCACTAAAGTACATTGAACTGAATACATTTATTTTAAAAAAATTAATGTATTCAGTTCAATGTACTTTAAATTCAATTCGCTTATAATATCGGTGGAACCAACTTTTATTTGAAAACTCAACAAAGTAATTTAAGTTCATTTCAGTTAGAGTCTTAATTTATTTTGCTTATGATAATCAGTTTTTAAAGACTCGATTTTCTTAGTTTCATATTTATATTAAATAATATTACATGTCTTTAAATAAAAATAATGAATTTAACATAAAAAAATTGCATTTGGTTTTTGATAATAACTTGATGCTTTCAAATCAACTCTGTCTTTGAAATTATAAGAAATGAACGTAAATATTGTGTTCATTTTACTTTAACCAAAATAAATATAAATTACTTAAAAATATTTATTATAATGATTTTAAAATAATAATTTTTCTTAAAAAGGAGTATGTATATAATTTTTTTCCCTATAATAATGTAACCTTTTATGTATAATCGAAGAAAATGAATCAATGTATAATAGCCGTAATCAATATATAATACAGTTATTATTATTAAAATTATTGATGTTACCATAAAAATTATATTTATTTGTCACATTTAAATAACATATTGAAAAATTTTTATTTTATGCACAAAAAACAGAGAAGTACAACTTATTTATTCTCTTTTAAAACCTGTATGTTATTGTTTATGTTACTAATGACTCCTGAACAAACCAAGCTCGCGCTCTGCCGACAACTATGTGAATTTTAGTCAGTAGGGTGCGCTTTTCACTTTACCAGAGCACCAAAAAGGGAAAAGTACGACTTTGCTCATAGACTCCTCCGATAGATGGCACCACCAGAGTATCCACTCTTTTAATTTTGACATTGATCAGGAGGGGTGGAAATTTTCTTCAGACTATTTACCCATGGTAACTGCTCAATGACCGACCAGAGGAATTTCGATTGCACAGATTTAACGAGCATGTATATCACATGTACGTGGTGAATCTAAGACGACATTGGAAATCGAACCCTGACCTTCTGGATGAAAAGCTAATACCATAACCACTAGGCTACCACGGCCCCTTTATTATCTTTATTGAATTTATATGAGTAATTTTATTTATCTGTAAACCGTTGGATTCTAAGTTAATACACCCTTTAACATAACTGCTTATTTTTAAGTAAAATATATAATGTCATTAAGTAAAATATAAAATATATAATGCTTTAACCACTAGCTACCACGGCCCTTAAACTTGTATAATTCTTAAGCAGAATACATCAGCAATACACTAATAATTTATTGGTAAGAAAAAATATTTTGAAAATAATTATTACTTTGCAACTTTTTAGAGAAAACACAAATTTTTTAAACCAAAAGTTTGACTTTAAAAATAAATTCATTTTTTACTTCATTTCTAGAGCCATCAAAACCAGTTGTCATTGAGGAAGTTTACATACCGGATCTCGATGGTTCTGCTTACCTTGAATTACCAACGCTTCCTAATGTCGGTCAAGAGTTCGTGATAGAACTCTGGTTTCTGTCTAGATCCAAAGATGGAATGCTTCTGTACAATGGGCAAGAGTCTCTGGGAAGAGGAGACTTCGTGTCTCTGAACCTGGTGGACAGATACATACAATTTATCTACGATCTTGGCAGCGGCGTCGCTAATATTACGTGAGTGTGCAGCTTTCACTTCCCATTCAGCCAACAGAGTGTATTTGTTGATTTTAACTAAGATATATTATTAATTAAACTGAACAGGTAATCAATTGAGAAAACTTTATTAAACTAGAACATTCTACTTACTCTATTGCATATAAATTTATGGGAAATATCAAAAAAATGCTCTTAACGTTTACAACGTTGTACATATGCGAAATTAAGTCAGAAGGGTGCGTCATCCGTTTAACCAGAGCAACACGAAGGTGAAAGTACGACTTTCCTCTGAAACTCCTCAGATAGATGGCACTACCAGAGGATCCACTCCCTTAGTTTTGACTTTGATCCGGAGGGGCAGGAAATTTTCTCCAGACTATCCCACCCATGGTAACTGCTCAAGATCGACCACAGGACTTTCGATTCCTTAGATTTAATGAGCAGATATATCGCTTGTGCTCGGTGGATCTTTGGTGGCACTGGGAATCAAACCCAGCTCTTCCAGACGGAAGACCGATGCCCTAACCACGACGCTACCACGGCCTTGAAATTTTTCTTCTAAGAAGCACAGCAGCCATTAACAGTATTTGATTACAGCAACCACACGCTATCTCCAGCGTCTTCTATTATTAGCGACTCATCTCTAGCTCTTGATTTTTAAAGTATTTAGGTTTCATCTAGTAAGTGGTCTTTCTTTGGCCCGAGATCTCTTAGATTTTGTAAATATCAGGTTTTTTGTGGGATCATCAACTTAGCTTCTCAAAACATGGCCCAGCCATTTTAATCTATTTCTACAGATGATTGGTGTAATCTACGATTGTGTATAGAGCCTATACAGTTCAAAACTGCATCTAACTCTCCAACGTCCTTCTTCCTACATTAGACCACAGATACTTCCTACGATTTTTCTCTCGATGATATCCACTGATCATTGTGAATCTTCATTTAAAGTTCAAGTTTTACTAGCATATAGTAAAACAGGTCTTATAAGCATCCTATAACTTTTTTATTTAGTTTTGCGGCATGTAGTTAGATCTTAATTACCTTTTCAGACCAAAGTAACATTTATTAGTCATTTTAATTTTGTTATCAATTTCAGCTTTAAGCTTATTTTTATCATTAATTATTGTGCCAAGGTATTGAAACTCATTACCTTTTCCCAAGGTAAAGTCATTAATGCACATAGGGTTAGAATAATTACAATAGATGGTGAGACTTCGATGAATTTGGTTTTGTCTTCATATAGCACATGCAAAAACTACAACAATGATAAATATGAGTATGTCGGTGTCGTTATCACAAATGAAATTAAGCCCGAGAAGCAATAGCAGACCAAAGAAACGAGGGATATAAATTGCAATTAGAGTGAGAATTTATATAAAAGATGCAAGATACACATGTAGAATAGTGAAGTATTATACTAAAATATTACAGCTTAATATAAACTTTCCATATATAGGTGCTTCGCATTTTTATTTTTTATTTGTAGTATTTAATTAAATTGCTTTCTAATTGACTGTTTTTCTTTAAATATATATTCGTTCATGCAGCAAAATTGATCCGTAAAGTATTCACATAGATAGGTATATAAGAAATGTCCATAAATCTAATGTAAATATCTGAAATTAGAAAACATAAAAGTTTCTTCTTGGTTCCCTAAGGCAAATATAGTTTATATACAACAAACATACCATATTTCCCTAAACAACAAAATTGATCCGTAAAGTATTCACATAGATAGGTACATAAGAAATGTCCATAAATCTAATGTAAATATCTGAAATTAGAAAACATAAAAGTTTCTTCTTGGTTCCCTAAGGCAAATATAGTTTATATACAACAAACATACCATATTTCCCTAAACAACAAAATTGATCCGTAAAGTATTCACATAGATAGGTACATAAGAAATGTCCATAAATCTAATGTAAATATCTGAAATTAGAAAACATAAAAGTTTCTTCTTGGTTCCCTAAGGCAAATATAGTTTATATACAACAAACATACCATATTTCCCTAAACAACAAAATTGATCCGTAAAGTATTCACATAGATAGGTACATAAGAAATGTCCATAAATCTAATGTAAATATCTGAAATTAAAAAACATAAAAGTTTCTTCTTGGTTCCCTAAGGCAAATATAGTTTATATACAACAAACATACCATATTTCCCTAAACAACAAAACTGATCCGTAAAGTATTCACATAGATAGGTATATAAGAAATGTCCATAAATCTAATGTAAATATCTGAAATTAGAAAACATAAAAGTTTCTTCTTGGTTCCCTAAGGCAAATATAGTTTATATACAACAAACATACCATATTTCCCTAAACAACAAAACTGATCCGTAAAGTATTCACATAGATAGGTATATAAGAAATGTCTATAAATCTAATGTAAATATCTGAAATTAGAAAACATAAAAGTTTCTTCTTGGTTCCCTAAGGCAAATATAGTTTATATACAACAAACATACCATATTTTCCTAAAGAATAATGATGTCTTTCACGTTTTGTATAGACTCAATCATCTACCGCAATTACTTTCTATAGCTCATCAACAATGTCTCTACACACCACTAAAAGATTCTATTTCTCCGAAAGGAAACCGACCTAAAATGAAAACCCGGCGAAAGAGAAAAATCTATTCTGAGTCCAGTAAAAGAGTGAAGAAATACATCCTGTATCGATTTGTTCTGTCTGCTCTTCCATGATAAATTATTGCCTTCGCCATGAGAACGTTTTGAAAGAGAATCCCTGTTGAAATTTTTTGTCAAAAGAAATGTTTTCACTTCCTTTAATGCAGCGAGTTCTCTGATATATTCAACGTTGCCAAAGTTTCGTAAATAATATCGAATTAGAAACGCACTCGTTAGAATAAGTTTCTTTCTTTAGTTAATAGAAGTTCCATTTTGAAAGTAAAATCTTCCCTTTTAAGACTTATTATTAATGGACGATGTATTTTGTGTTAATGTTTATTAAAATTAATATTATATTTAGATGAATAAAAGAGTAATTATTTTTTCAAATTTATTACGCATAAATTTTTTCTTAAAACGTTGCTATTACAGTTATGTGAAGTTCAATTTATTCTTTTGCATTTTATTTAATATATTTATGAATGTAGTGAGTTGTGAAAAAAGTAAATTTAAATGTGTTTCTTCATAAAATATCAAAATTTAAAATTTTTAATATTATAAATTATCAGAAATATGTTTTATCTGTTGAGTTAATACGCTCATATAAAAACAAGTTATATAAAAGTTAAAATTCACAAAAATTACTGCTAATTTACTTTAAATGCAATTATAATAAACTTATAATACGATAATATCATATTAAAAAAATTTCTTTTTATTTAAAAAAAAGTAAGTGTAAAAGGATTTAGAAAGTAACTTATTGTTATAAAGAAATATATTAGTTTAGTTGATAAAAGAGATTTATCTATAATAATAACAATATTGTGAGTTTTTTGTTATTTGAGTAATTTATAATCCATTTTTTTCCATTTTAAAATGACACTTGGAATCTAAGATTATAAGAGGAATAATCTCTATATTTCCAGATTTACAATTTGTTTGAAGATTTAAAAAATTTTATTTAAATTTTTGTATTTATAATATGTTTACTAACTAGATGTGTCGAAATTATATTCCTATTGTGAATTTGTCTGTCTGTATTTAGTTTCTTATGCATGATACACTATTTATAAGCTTCTACGCATTTCTTAAACTAGAAAAAGGAAACGAGTTTTAAACCATTTGAATCAATATTTTTGTTTATAATAATGTGAAGCGTGTTAAAGTACAATTTGGTTTTCTAACATTTGGCTCCGAACTAGTTTCCATTTATTAATTACAAAATGTGGAAAGGTAAGAATTTATCTATGTACCTTCGAAATTAATAAATAAAACACATAATTTTATTGTCTTTATTTAGATGTATATATTTTTCTAAGAATACTTTTAACTGAATTTGAGAATATTTGTGCATGATAAAGTTACATAGCTATTAATTTATTCCAACAAATTGTGACAACAATTTTTTTCTTCTTTGAGATTAAGAGTTAAAACTGAAAGTGTTACGTATATTATACATGCATATTTTGCTAAAATAAAACCATAAATTTTTTTTAATATTTCCGAATATTTCTGCCCAAAATTAATTAAAACTATAAAGTGATTATTAAAATAAAAGTTATTAATTAAAAATAAAAAAGTTAATTCTAGTTCATATTTCAATATAAATTTATGATTTAATTTAATTAACCCCATTCTTTTCATTTCCGTCAAAATCACGGGTTGAGCTATTGCCCCGTATTTCTAGGGCCCGTATTATTTCCGGACTAAAGTATTCGAAAGTATTGCACAAAAAAGATTAGAATAATCAATTTTTATACCAAGAATATATTTATATTCTCATTTTACACACCAGAGGGCAGTACTACAGTACTTTTATTGTAATTCGAGGTAGTTAGTTTATTTTATACTAGATGTCAGCACCACTAAAATTTTCTTGAATAAAAAATAGGCACTTTTATCGCCGTTTTTTTTTAATTATACTATCGTTTAAGGGTTAATTATTATATTTCTAATTTTTAGGAGCACTTTGCCAATAAATATTGATCAGTGGCATGTTGTACGTGCGACAAGAATCCTAAGAAGAGGATCACTGCAGTTGGATGACGGTCCTGTTGCCACAGGGGAATCAAAAGTAATAATTGATATTATTATTTCCTATACAGTGTGGGTATCGTCATTAATCTTATGATCAAGTGCCTCAAATGTTCTATTTAACAGAAAGTAAAAAAGAGTTATTTTAACAAAGAAATATTTTAAATCACATAACATACAATATGACATAAAATCACATTAGAATATTCATAATTTTTAAATAAAATATGTACTAATTTAAATATTTTTACTGTATATTTCTTGTATTCAAATTTCCTAACAAATTTTTCGAATTCAATTTTACAAAGAATTTTAAATTTAGGAGTAGGAATATTCATTATGCTTTTTAAGGAATGTATACACACAGTCGAATTGTAGTATGAGTATAATGCACAAAAATATCCTATGTAACATATCCTGAACATTATATGTATGTTTCATGGAAAAAAGGAAAGCATTTTATAATAATTTTTTAATATCATATATAATTGCTTAAATTTCAATGTACATCTTATTACAATATATGATAAAGAATTACGTGAACAAGTGACACTGGATACGAAGCAAGCTTTAAAATATGTAATTTAATATAGATGTATAATATATAATTTTATATAGGTGTACGTAAATATATAATTTTATATAAATGTAAGTAAATATATAATTTAATAAACTAAATTTACTTAACTACTGTTTATTTAAAAAACAGATGCTGATCTTTTGCCTTGAATAACTCGATATAGAACATACAATTAACGTCAGATTGTTGACTTAATGTTGCTAATTAAAAAAGCAACTAATCATATTTCAACTGAAAATGCTTTCGTACTGAGAGTTTCGCAGATGTTTGAATCAAATGAAGCATGCTTTGGATTTCAATCCCTTTGTTCTTCAACTTGCTTTGCACTTTCAACAGTAGATAAAAAACATATTGTCAGTTATTGCAGCTGGTATGAATGATAATTTATTTCATTGTGCATATAGAATAAACAATAAAAATAATATTTATATTCATTTTGTCAATGCATAAAAGCATGGCAAGATTTGCTATCATATGATTCTTATCGAATAAAGTACAATTCGATAGGAATCATAAAGTATCAATTTCTGCCATTCGGGTGTGTGATTTTCTCTCTCTCTCTCTCTCTCTCTCTCTCTCTCTCTTTCTCTCTCTTTCTTTCTTTCTTTCTCTTTCTTCTCTCTTTCTCTCTCTCTCTCTCTCTCTTTCTTTCTCTCTCTATCTTTCTCTCTCTCTCTCTCTCTCTCTCTCTCTCAACGGCACGACACCACATAATTGGAGCCAAGATCTCTAATACCCATGCCTGTTTCTACGACCAAGGGCACTGGGATGCGAAGCATATATCCCGTTCAGGTGGTCAGCATAACGCGAAACCCTCCAGTGTGTAGTCCCCAAGCAAAATTGGTACTCAATTTTGTCGACTCATTGAATTGATGAAAAGCTCAGTCGACCAAAGAATCAAACTTCGAATCTGATTTTTATAATTACACACAATTAAACCTTATTACCCGCTGCCTGTTTGTGAGATGATATTTAATTTTTGTCAATCCAAATTAAAAATTTTGCGATTTAACATAAATTTAGGATTTTAAAATTGTGATTTAGATATTATTATTTAATTATAAAAAGAAAGGCTTAAAAAAGTTTTGAATAGAATTCTATGAGAAAATTTAGAGAAGAGTTCTAAAACAAATGTTTGAACCGAGTTCTAAAGTAAATTTTCAAACAGAATTTTAAAGTAGCTTACCACACCCAAAATTTTTAAAATAAAGAATGTTCTATAGCAGTGACAATTTATATAATATTCTTTATCTTTAAATTTTCAATCAAATTCCGTGCTCATTGAAATTTGTCACAAAATCGTGATTGATTCCCATTCATGTCGAAACTCATATTACGAAAGAATAAATTCTGACGAAGTAAACCACAGTGGATGATTGGTTATCGAACATAATCTCTTACAAGACTATGTTCGCTCTCCTAATTGTTCTCTAACCGATCATCGATTTACCATAGATGTCTTTGTAAAATCGATTCATTCGTTCTGAAGATCCTAAAAATAAAATTAAATAAAAGATGTATAATTTCTTAGTCAGCGTATTAAAAAAAATACTGCATATGTATAGTCTTGTATGTTAATCACTCCTTTTCATTTTTTGTTTATGGGGTATTATAAAAATGTTCAGTGTCGATTATTTTCCTCTTCTTTTTAAACTTTCCGGAAGTGATGAATAGCATTGTTGTTGTAAAGATCCCTAACCTAACTGGTTTGGGTTTAACTTTGTTTGGGTGCCATTCTAAAACCATTGCTCTGACATCCTCCCACTTCTTCAGCGAATGAAAGAGAGGGTTCTCAAAATGAAATCAATTTCGGTTTTGAATGAAATCAAAACCAAAATTGATGATCTACTTTAACAACAAATTTTCTATTGGGAAAAAATACCGATATAGAAATCTGGAATTTACACATATATATATATATATATATATATATATATATATATATATATATATATATATATATATATATATATATATATATATATATATATATATATATATATATATATATATATATAATAGGCAAGCAACATAATTCAAGAGTGTTGAAAAATGATTTTTGTCCGTTTGATTTGGTAACCCTGAACATCATGTTCCGAGAGCCGAGAAGTGTTCGTTAGAATTCGTTTTAGTTCGTGATCCAAATGTGGGTTCATTGTCCAAACACAGAAATCTTTCTTGAAAGTGTTCATTGGCTGATCTGTTCGCCATCCGAACTGTTCGTTAATCGATCACCTACTGTATATATTCCGCTCACTTGGCTACCGCACTCGGTAATAGAACTTAGCGATTATATGTTAGATAAACAGAATCCCTTCTCACCATATTAGAAAATACTTTTGTTTCTCTTTGGTTAATTAATATAATTTTCTGTGTGGTGTTCTGCTTTTTTATCAGGTATATTTAAATATTTTCGCACTCCCAAAGCTCAGATCCGTGGTTCGATCCTCGGGCTGCGCAAGGTCGACTAGGCCTTTCATACATATAGTGGGTAAACAAACTGAGTACTAAGTATGCTTGGGAATTAAACATAAGGTGTTTCGCATTAGGCTGACCACTTAACTCGGTAATATGCTTCACAAGTCAGGGTCCTCTGTCAGGAAAATAGATTTTTATTAGAAATCTATGGTATTTTGTTTTTATTGAAAATCTACGGGTACTGTAGCCCTTATGCCCACATGGGCTGTCATGTCTCAGGTTTAGGTTTTTATCTTTAAATATTACCAAAAGTTTCATTAATCCTTACATCTATCGGTTATTTACATTATAATTCAATATGTATATATATATATATATATATATATATATATATATATATATATATATATATATATATATATATATACAGAGAGAGAGAGAGAGAAAACATATCCTAGACATGATCTACAGATCTTGCTTCTACAGACCTTATATTGTATGGATTAAGTTTGAACGTTAAATTGTTACAATATTTTGTTTTTATTAGAAATCTATTTCATACAAATCATTCAGTTTTTAACAAATTTCGAACAAAAATTGCGTTTTCAGGAAGCGAATTCAAAATTGTCTGGTTTTAACATCTCTTTTGCTGCTACAAGCAATAAGAAAAAATGTTTTACGTTATTTAAAATTCATTGTTTTAAGTTTCTAAATGCAATTGATTTCCTTTATGAATTTAATTTTTTTAATTATATGGACTTATTTGAAAGATTCAAAAAGTAGTAACATAAGAAATTTAAACTTATTCTCAAACTGCAAAAATAATTTTTTAATATATATAAATAATGTCTTTACATAACATTTTCAATTTCACCCACGCACAAATAAGTGAAGATATATTTTATTTCTTATTTCAACATTTAAAGTAAAAACAAATTATTAAAACTTCCTCTCATCTTAATTGATATGATTTTTTCGCTTTGCACTTAATAAATTAATTAACGTTTTGAAGTATAATTCATTTTTCTACAAATAATGAGGATTTTGAAGAAAAATATTTTTTTTTAATTGAGAAACGGTAGTTCAGCGATAAATAGAACTTGTTAATATTTCTTTCGATTAGTTTTTAGTTTTTTTAAAGCTATTTCATAACACGTTTCACAGCAACATTTTCTCTTTTCCATAAATTAAAATTTCTTTAGAAAAAGCCCTTAATTCCCTCAAGAAATACATTTTCTTAGTATTTTTTAAACTAAAAGTTAAACATTCTTGAGTTTATTGTTAAATCATAAAAAGTAATAAAATATATAGATATTAATGTAAACAACTACTTAATCTATTACATATCGACTAATTAATTGTTTATATTAATGTTTGAATTATCATTTTACTTGAAATAAATCAATGAATTAAAGACGCTTAATTCTTTAATCTTATCTTAATAATTTATATCAAATAAAAAGTTAATTGGTATGGAAAATACCTTAGTTGAAAATTCAATAAGGATTTTTATCATTTAATGAAACTATTGGAAACATCTATGTCTCTAAGATAACTGCGACAAATTTAACTGAAAATGAATTAAAGCATAAAAGATGGTATTTCAGTTTGCATTTAAAGATAATTTACTACTCAGGCTTTTTTAAACGTATTACAATTATATAAAATTGATTTTTTCAATAAATTAAAATAAAATTATTCTTAAAGAATACAAAAAAGAATTTTTTGCTAAAACTTTGTGAGCTTATTCAAAGAAACATTCAAACAACTATTTAATCAAAAATGTTTCTTAAATAAATTATTGAAACTTTGATTTTATAATTTTATATATTTGATAATATTATCAAACTCACATTTTTAGAGTACATTGATGTACTATTGAACACTTTATTTTTATCAATTAATATATATAAGTATTTACCTATTACAAATAAAAAAGACTCTTTATTCAATGAGTTTTGAAAAAAACACTTTATTCAAATAGTTTTGCAAATTCCAGCATATTTAAATAATATTTTTTAAACTTCATTTAGCTTTTGAATTACTTTTCTGTTCGAAACTATTTAAATGCCAAAACTATACGCATAAAAACTATACGCAAAACTATACGCAAAAAAATTATAAAAAAAATTATATTGTAAAATAGTTTTAAATTGTAAAAAAAAACTCCTGTATTTAAATAGTTTTACAAATTCCCTATATTTTAATAATATTCATTAAACTTCATTTAACTTTCCATACGAAACTATTTAACTGCCTTAACTATATACGAATATATTGTAAAAAAAGTTGTAAAAGATTCCTATATTGTAAAACATTGTAAAAAATCTATAAATTTCAAAAAAAGTAATTATATTTAATTATTTTTACAAACTCCACTGTATTTAAAGATTATTTTTAAACTTAATTTAGCTTTATATCTACTTCTGTATGAAGCTATTTAACTTTAAATTATACGAATATATTGTAAAAAAATTTTTGAAAGAATCCTATATTGTAAAAAAGTGTAAAAAAACAATAAACTGTAAGAAAACTCCTTAATGTAAATAGTTTTACAAATTCCCTATGTTTTAATAATATTTATTAAACTGCATTTAACTTTCCATACGAAACCATTTAACTGCCTTAACTATAAACGAATATATTGTAAAAAAATTTTAAAAAAAACTCCTATATTGTAAAAAATTGTAAAAAAAACTATAAATTGCAAAAAAATGCACTTATATTTAATTATTTTTGCAAACTCCACTATATTTAAACTATATTTTTAAACTTATAATTTAGCTTTCTATTTTACTCCGTATGAAGCTATTTAATTTTCTAAATTATGCGAATATATTATAAAAAAATTTTTTAAAAATTCTATATTGTAAAAAATTGTAAAAAAACAATATGTAAGAAAACTCCTATAAACAGTTTTACAAATTCCCTATATTTAAATAATATTTATCAAACTTCATTTAACTTTCGAATTATTTCCATACAAAACTATTTAACTGTCTAAACTATACGAGATATAATTCTTGACTTGTATCATATATCAGTATAATATTAGAGAGCAGAACTTATGTCATACACCAGTCCCAAATTTAGGTAAGTACTTAATGTATGTCACAAGTACATTATGTACTTTTATGAAAATAAAATTAATTAGGGAATTCCTAAATAGTTTATTAGTTTAATGTGGCTCGTTTGTCACTTTAACCGATCTGCTGTCAGCTTTTCCCAACAAATTACCTAATAGATATATATCAAATCTGCTATAAAGCTATATCCATAAATGCGAATAATTAATGAGTTATTTAGAGTTAGATGATTAATTATTCAAAGCAGATGGAATGGACAGTGCTGAAAATAGTTTGAATGCTACACATCTGGGAAAGTTATTGCAGTATTGCACATGGTGAATGCTGACAAATAATAAATGGAGAAAATATGCACCTGATTCTCATTTTCAAATGGTTTCAGACAGATATTTGAAATAGAATATTTGCTAATATATACATAAGTAACCACGTGCTTGTTATTTTGCAAATTATTTAATGTGTTTTTTTGTTTTTGTGTTGAAAATAATACTTTGCAACTAGTTTCAACTATCACTAAAAATAAAATCGCTAAATTCTTCATTAAATATTTGAATCATCAAATTCCATGTATTTATTTCAGCTTTATTTCTAATGAAATAAAAATTTAATACAATTATGTTTAGGCTAATTTTATTTTTTCCCAAATCAAATTTAACTAAATACATTAAAATTTTCTGTATTATTCATTATTTGTATTAATTTCTGTATTGTTTAGTTATTAAATTACTGATAAAGTATATTGTAATTTAAAAATTATTGAAATTATTCACTGTTATTATTTGATTTATTTTTTCTCGCCTATCATTTTCTGAACATGAGATCTCATTAGACCGGGACCTATAATTTAAAGTGGTTTTTGAATGCAATAAACATCCAAACCTAAGGTGAGAATCGAATCCGCAAATTGTCGAATCGAAGATCAGAGAGCTAATTATCAGATTGCTAACTTGACTTACCTATAGCGAAAAGCAATACATCTCAAAACATATCTCAATAACATACGCTTAAGATTTAAAAATGAATACAAATTTTATTCAAAAAATTGATGAAATTATCATACTTAAAAAGTATTCAAAAGCTATTTCAAAATTATCCTTGAAAATATAACTCCATTTCTATAACAAGGAAAAAACAATTCAGATGTTACAATTAAGGTTTGTGAGAAATATTGTGGCTTTATATCTAAAACTTAATTCATTAGATATTTCAACTCTAAGCAGAAAGAAATAGATAGAATCATTTATGTAATTAAACATGCTTAAATACGAGCAATCTGTTGAAAGAGATCTAATTTTGTGAAATAGTCGCTATAAAATATCAACAAATTAATTAAAGTTCAAATTAGATTAGCATGATTAAAATAATTAACAGAAAGTGTGCTTAAACTTGAGAATATACAAGACCATTCTTTTAATTTCAGGAAAAATTATTCCAATTTACGTATCTTATGTGGATTTGAATATTTAAATTTATCATACCTTCTCAAAAAGTGTAGATAACTATAATCTTTATGAAAAAAAATTTAATCAAGATATTATGCTAAGATTATTGTATATTTAATCAAGATATTATGCGAAGATTATTGTATATTTAATCAAGATATTATGCGAAAATTATTGTATATTTAATCAAAATATTATGCGAATATCATTGTATATTTTATCAAGATATTATGCGAAGATTATTGTACATTTAATCAAGATATTATGCGAAGATTATTGTATATTTAATCAAGATATTGTGCGAAAATTATTGTAAATTTAATCAACGTATTAGGCGAAGATTATTGTACATTTAATCAACATATTATGCGAAAATTATTGTATATTTAATCAAGATATTATGCGAAGATTATTGTATATTTAATCAAGATATTATGCGAAGATTATTGTATATTTAATCAATATATTATGCGAAAATTATTGTATATTTAATCAAGATATTATGCGAAGATCATTGTATATTTAATCAAGATATTATGCGAAGATTATTGTACATTTAATCAAGATATTATGCGAAGATTATTGTTTCATTTCTTTTCAGGAGCCTCTTAGTGAGTTAAATCTGGACAGACCTCTATATTTGGGCGGTTATCGGCACTTGTCCACCATAAATCCAGAGTCCGGAATCACCTCAAGATTCAAGGGTGCCTTTCAGAGACTCGTCCTTAATGGAGAGGTTGTGGATGACCTCCGGAAAGTGGCCAAGTCGTCTCAGGATGTTGCTCACTTCTATGGGCCACCGTGTGGTCCGAACCCTTGTCACAATGGAGGGATGTGCCTGCCACAGCTCAATAATTTCCACTGCAAGTGTCCAGTGGCATATACGGGACTCTGGTGTGAAAAATGTAAGTGCTTGAGGCTTATAAGAATTTTTATTAGAAGAGAAGTGTGGTGATAATACAATATCATATCTAATGTTTTTACTTTTTGCAATTTAAGAAATAAAAGGAACTATTTTACAGTTTGTGTTTCTTTCCAGATATTGAAAATGTCTCAATTGATGAACCTGTTATGTTTGATGGAAAAAACTTCTTAAAATTTCCAAATAAAATATTCTCCAGGTAAGTAGATTTCAAGCAATTTGAAATTATATTACGTAAGTAATTTTATTTATCAATTACTTCATAATCTGGTTAATTTAAACTAATTATTTTGGAATTTTAAATTTTTCTATTTGTAGATTTGAAGATTCAAATGATGAAAAGAAAGAGGGAGAGTAAGTTTTTCATTTAATATATATTTTTTGGGGTTTTATGCATTTAAATTCCATTCAATTTTAAGCAATTTCAATCTAAAAAATATATTTCTGAAAGACATTGAGATTTTAATTACAAATAATTATCAAATCATTCAAATTGCTCACACAGCAAGACTAATGATGAAAACAATATCTTAAATATAACAGGGTAAATAAGAAAGTTTCTACCTTCAGCATCTGATTATTTAATATTTAACACATCAAAAATATTCCTTAAATGACAACAGCAATTATTCATTATTCATATCTAAATATTTTCATTGAAATTTACCACTCATTAAATAATGCAATAAGTAAATAAAAAATCTTCAGTTTCTCAGCATTGAATATTCTCATTCATATTCCACTTGAAATAAGAATTTCCTCAACCATCTATATATTATCAATTTCATCATTATCAAACCACTATCAATTTGATTGGTAAATCAGTTAACCTTGAACCAATCATTTATATGGACATAATATATTTTATTTGAGAAAGAATAATGCAGTTATTTGTATGTAAGAGACTTGATCATTTTGATCGTGAGTAACATAATTAGGCAGATAAACACACACATATATATACCAAGCCCGGTAGCTTAGTGGCAGCGTTTCACGCTCCCATGACACAGAGTCCGAGGTTCGATCCTCGGGTTGGTCAAGGTTGACTCAGCCTTTCATCACTGTAAGTGGGTCGATTAACTGAGTACCAAGCATGCTTGGGAATTAAACACTGGGAGTCTTACGTTAGGCTGACCACCTAACTGAAATATATGCTTTGCACCTCAGGGCCCTCGGTCATGAAAACAGTTATGCGAACTGTAGGCCTTGGCCCACATAAGCTGTCCTGCCATGGAGTTTGTATATATATATATATATATATATATATATATATATATATATATATATATATATATATATATATATATATATATATATATATATATATATATATATATATATATATATGCATTAGTAATATTAGTGATATACTTCAAGACTTTTTTTCTTGTTCCCATCAAACCAAAGTGATTTCTGTTAGTTAGAATAAAGCAATTAAGGATTTATAATTAAAGTATAATTATTAACATCATCATATTTGTCGGTTTTTTGTTCGACTTTAGCAAATGGAAAATAGCGTATTTTTAATATCAATTGTAAGTTTTATTATTAACTCAACTACTCTCCTGGTTAAATTTTGTTAATAAAATAAGTAATTTATTCTTATGTTAACTCTCACTTCTCCTTCTGAGAGCGATTATAATTACAAGCAAAAATTATATCCCTTTTACAGGCTTTTCTCAAATGGACATAACCGCATAGAGGTGACTTTCAAAACAGAAGCAAGCGACGGCTTGCTTTTGTGGTCGCATGAAGATGCTCCCACCCTGGGAGATTTCATAGCTCTCGCCATCACAGAAAGATTTTTAGTGGTAAGCTTCAATTCTGCAGGAAGTCGGGAGCCGTTGCTCATCAAGCACAATTTTCCTGTCAGCAACGGTCATTGGCACAGAACTGTTGTGGACCGGTAAATGCATTTATACCTATAACTATTTTCGGAAAAATTCATTAAAATAATATAAATGAATATGCAATATATTTAAATTTTTCAAGAAAAGAGTGCATGTTTCTTTTTTTAATTATAAAGGAGAAAATATAGTTACAATTTGGATACTATTAATTGTAAATAAATCAATTCTAGATTTCAAAACTATTCTTTCTCAGTTTTACAAATATACATTTTTAATTAATGATTTCTTTTACCTAAACGTAAAATAGGAGCCGTGGTAACCTATTGATTAGGGGATCGACCTTCCGTCCTTAAGTTCCGTCCCTATACCGCCAAATCCCACCGAGTGCAGATCGGTAGTTGAGAAGTTACCATGGTTATAATGATCTGGAGGAAATTTCTTCCCCTTCTAGATCAAAGTCAAAATTGAGGGATTGGATCTTCTGGTGGCTCCATCTATTGGAGGAGCCTTAGGGCAAAGTCCTATTTTAACCTTTGTGGTGCTCTGATTAAACGAAACACGGGCTCTTCTGACTTCATTTCGTAGCCATCAGCAAACGAGCTTGCCCTGTCCAAGTGTCATAAATAAAAACAATAAACATAAAATAAACACAATATTAATTCGCAAAATGATAAAAAGGTTTAATTTATGTGAATTTGAAATGTATGTATATCGATAAACAATATAATATATTCAATTTTGAAAATGTTATTATGAGGAAAGATATTTGCTCTAGATCTCTTTAAACATCTGAACCAAACATGCTCTTAAAACTTAAGATAAATGCCCTGCATTTTCGTGAAAAAGATATGTTTCCTCCTTACGTTTATTCTAATTAAATTTAGATATATACAAAATGATTTTTCTCATATTCCACAGATTTAAAGCACCATAAGGTAGAGAATAATTGAATTTTACACTAAGTAAAAACTTAATTTTCTAGACTATAGATCACAATTTGTATTTCCTAACAACAGCAATCATTAATATATCTATTAAGAATTAGTTATAAAATTTTGCTTTATGGTATTCCTGGATAATTTATGTAAAAATGACGTCTACCTTAACGTTAGAAATTGCCCAAGATTAAAAAAAATTAACAAAAAAATTGATTTTATAATAATTTTCGATATAATTCTTAAGACATTTTCATTTTTAATCGTAATAGGACATTTTTATAGTCGTGATATTCTGAGATATATAAACATAATATTTATTTTCAAATTAATCAAGTATTTAATAATTTAAAATATTAGCTTAATAATCTATAATGATGAAAATTTAAAAGCAAAGAATATTCAATACTTTTTAAATAGTTTTGTTAAACAAAAATTTATAATTTATACCCATCTATGCATGGACATAATGCAGCAAATGTATTCTAAAAGCTGCATAATTTTAGATTTTTCCCCAGAAATTTCAGTCTATGATTTTACGTATTTCAGAAGCTGCTTGATGTATATTTTTTTAAAGTATCTGTTTTTTAATATGAATTTCTCGTTCTTTTTTAGATATTTTTCTCTAAAATTTTAAGTTTATTCATTTTTATTATTTTGGTGAAGCAAAATAATAAAAATGGACGTATTTCAACTTGTTTTTAGTACTTATATGGTTTAAAAATTTTAAACTAATGTTCTCAAAAGTATACAATATTAATGCAATTTATGAAGTTATAGTTTTAATTTTAATACTTAAATTTTAAATACATATGTACTTTTATTAATATATCAAATAAATTTAAAATATTTCCTTTTCATTAAACTATTTATAAAGTACTCTGTATAAAGTACTTTCTGATTCAATAGCAGCATATATCTCACAACTAATTAATTTAATGGTATTAGCGACTACGAGATTAAGAAACAATTACTGAATACCTTAGAGCAGTGTCTTTCTACACGAATATATTAATTTCTCAGAGGAAATTATCTTCAGTCCATAAATATTAATATACCGGAATAATCAATGCTAATTTCTCGTGATCCTAAATATGAATGCATATATTAATATTAAAGCACCGCTACGAATTCCAGCTTGAATGACAGTAGACTATTCTGCAAATGAAAGTTCTGCATTGATCGTGTATTTCACACTTTTAATCCGGTATTTCTGGAAAGATATATAGAGACGGTATCATTTGACGCTGATAACTGACAGTTAGAAAAGTAACAATGTGTGAGAAAATATTATTTAAATAATGTGTTTAACTCCTAGGAATTCAGTAAACGTTCATGATATTTAAATGTCCACATAAATTTGATCAAAATTTCATTTGCTTTGTTTTTGGAATATCATTATTCAAAAAATAATGAACACAACTCTTATTCTATGTCAAATACAAAATCAATACAATATTTATGTTTTTAATGGATTTTTTGTATTAATTTAAAAATATTACTTACTTAAACTCCATCATCATAGACATAACTACCAAGCAATCGATTTAAAATATATAAATGGTCATTAATATTAATATAATTAACAATTGATGCCTATTATCACAAAATTAGATACATTTTTATTTGAAAGTAAGAACACATACTATTTTCTAAAATATAAACACATTCAAATATAATATTAACCGAGATGTATAGCAATAAAAATAGTTTTATTATTATTACAAATTGAATATTGAAGTATATATTAAACTGTATCTTAATGAAATAAGTTTAATATAATATATTGGTTATAATTTCTCGGATTAATTAATTTTTTATAGTAGCTATTAAATGCTTAAAATTATATTCCAAAGAATACACGTATAGAAATAGTAGCATTGACTAAACAAGTTCGCTTACGAGTACTTGAATATTACTTAAAATTATTATTTTATAATAAAATTATAGATTAATTTCTTATTATCAACTTATTTTTCCTTTGACAGAAACGATCGTCATGGCATGCTTCAAGTAGATGATGATACACCAGTTGTAGTTACATCCACCCCGGAAACAAAACACTTAAATACTGATGGAGTTTTATGGATTGGTAATAATGGTTATTCATTATTCTTTTGGAAAAACGAACTTTATTTTAGGCAGTCTACTAAATGTTTATTTTTGTTCGATAATTAAATGGTTCATTGTTTTGCTTTAAGTACCTTCATTGTACTTTAATATTAATCGCACCTCATTGACAAAAATAGTCATATTGTATAACTCGAAAAATTTGCTTAGCGAAACTTTTTGTTGAAGAAACAAACATATCAGTGATGTCATTCTTTACCACCAGAAAAATTTCATTTGGTAAAAATCAAGTTATTTTTAATCTGTACCACGGTCATTTTTTATTTCGTTACGTGTAGCACTTTTCCAAATGCAATATTGTACTTCGCGGATGTTTTAATTTCATAATCAACGAAACTATATTATTTTCATTACAATGGGTTTACCTAAGTTATTCAAGCTATTCATTCTTATCCTTCTTTCAACAGTTGAAAATAATAGTCGTTCTTTTTTTAATGTTCTTTCTGATTTGGTTCTTTAGTGCAGTGGCACTACGATGAGAAAGTCTTAAAAGAAATGGATAACCAGCTTCATGACAAATGCATCCAAAAATCCTTTGGTAAGCGAAAAGTCTTTCAGCATAATTTTTGTACTGAGTAAAGATGTTTTCCTCAATCTCCACAATACAGAAATATGTTTTCCTCAATCTCCACAATACAGAAAGATGTTTTCCTCAATCTCCACAATACAGAAAGATGTTTTCCTCAATCTCCACAATACAGATGGCACGGCCAGTTTTCTCGTTTTCTGCTGCCATCATCTCAAAACACAAACATCTCGAAGATTATTATTCCAATACATTACCATTTCGTCGCCTATTCTTAGTTGCTTTTGGCAGAACTTGACCAATGTTAATGCTTCACACCATGAAGCGTAAATGAGGTAAGAGTTCTTCAAAGATAATTCCTTATGCTCAACTTAGTACTTTTCTAGCATATATGGATGCTATATTTCTAAAGCGTGAGAGGTCTATAGATGTATTGCGTCAATGAGTGCAAAAGCTAATTAATTTTGCATATAGTGATCTCCTTCCGTTCCATTAAAATACTCAGATTGGCATAGATTGGCTAAAATGTTCAGATTGGCATAGATTAGTACAAACCGCGAAGTATTTGGCGAATATTCATTAGGGATGCGGTTAATATTAAATTACTTCTGTTTTGAAACAGTTTCTTGAAATGAGTAATAGCAAAATGCAAATCAATATTTTAACACTGCCTCAAATGCAATAAATATATATGAATTTATATTTCCAGGTGGCTGCCCAAACTTGCCGCCAGGACTCAATCCTGCTTATTATATTGGTTTTGTGGGGTGTATACATTCAGTGATTGTTGACGGGGAAGCGTTGAAAATAGCAACTAACGGTGCTGGACAGTCCTGTCCTCTGACGTGACAGAACTAGAAGACAGATTTATTTGACACTATGGAGTGGTGCTAAAATTCTGGACTCCAAAACATAGACCAATACTGTTTGATGGAGATTAAATTGAATTGTTACTGCCATTAACACACATTCAAACTTTATCTAAAGTACGCATACTATATGCATTATTAAGATTACATAGACACTTTGCTACGACAGATAAAAAAAGGAGATAGATATGTCTCTATTAAAATGAAAAACCAAAGAGGTTTTATGATTTTAAAAACATTGTTAAGTATATTGATGAAATTGTTTATTCAGTAGATTTCTTACATTGTTTTATGCACTCTTTTTAAAAATTTTAACTGCACATACGGAAATAAATTCTGCTAGAAAATATGTCTCAAATTCGTCTGAAGATAAAGACTTAAAAATAAACGTGGCCTTGTATATTAATCAATAATCTTTATAAGATGCATTGATTTGGCTCATGTATTGTATATATAATACAGATTTGATGAGAAAAATACACGTTTTGTAATATGGAGAAAAATTATGACTAGTTTTAAATTAAACATATTTATTAATAAAGATTTTGAAATGTGTTGCACTTATGCTTATTTGTTATACATTAATTGTGGATCGTAATTTATTGTTTTAAATGCAGTTATTACTGTAAATTATTAGTTATATGCAATTATTGCTTTTCAAATTTTCCCTTTTTTATTTTTTATTCTGAAGAGTAAATTAAACTCATTGCCAACATTTCAAACAAATAGAAACTCGGTAAAAAGAAGCAAATTTTTAAGTTTTAACAAATATTAAAAATGATATGAAACAAGCAAATCATAAAAAATGATGAGAAAACCTATTATAGAGTACAAAATAAAAATTTAATATTAATATTAAATGCGTCAAAAATCATCACAAGTTTCTATTTAATCTTTAAAAATGTATTTGTGATGATTAGACTGCAAATTCCGATCAAATCCAAAAATAACTTATTTTATACTAGAAAATCAAAATATTATTCATAAATACATTTAACAATAATCAAGTGTTAATCATAGAATGCCTTGGAGAATACCGTAATATTTTTAAAAAAAGCTAACTACTGCTAGTATCCATTAGCACTACAAGTGCTGGAAGTAATGCCACTTTGTAAAGATAACTACTGCTAGTATCCATTGGCACGACAAGTTCTGGAAGTAAAGCCACTTTGTAAAGATAACTACTGCAAGTATCCATTAGCACTACCAGTGCTGGAAGTAATGCCACTTTGTAAAGATAACTACTGCTAGTATCCATTGGTACGACAAGTGCTGGAAGTAAAGCCACTTTGTAAAGATAACTACTGCTAGTATCCATTAGCACTACAAATGCTGGAAGTAATGCCATTTTGTAAAGATAACTACTGCTAATATCCATTAGCACTACAAGTGCTGGAAGTAATGCCACTTTGTAAAGATAACTACTGCTAGTATCCATTGGTACGACAAGTGCTGGAAGTAATGCCACTTTGTCACTGCTACTTTCTAAAGATAACAACTGCTAGTATCCATTGGCACTACAAGTGCTGGAAGTAATGCCACTTTGTCTGGTGGGATCATCTTGGATCCCGAAAGAGTGTAAGTATTCGTAATTTAGAATCAGGGACTAACCAGAAGACCCCCAGAGGTATTATTTCGAATAGAGGGCATTGTTACTTCGACATATTTAACGTATCCCAACCACTATCAGTGAACATGATGGATCTTCGGTCGGTTGGGATCCAAACAAACACACTCAATGCTTATTTATTAATAGTTATTCTGCTATCATTTTAAAAACATGGCGTAATTTCAAAGATAACACAACAAAAGAAAAAAAAAATCGGATGGACAACCTCAAAGAATAATTGACGTAATCCAATCAAAGTAGCAACCCTTGCTATCACGTGACGTAAGTGTTAAGATTGAACTGAATGACGTTAAGTGTTAGGATAAAATAGAAAATTTTAAAAAACTATCGTCAACATCAAAAAGTGATTATTTCTCATCAAAAAATCATGCTAACATGTTTCTATGAAATTTTGGTTTACAAAATTGTAGTTCATCCAACATAAGAATGAAATCACTGCCATAAGGTAGTGAAGGTAATAGTTGACTACAAAACTTAAAGGTTGTACTTTGGAAACACTTAAAACAAGATATAGTTTATAGCAATCACAAAACAAACAACGTTCCTAAAACCAAATAATTAAAAATTTTCCAGGAAAATAACTTTAAAACATCGTAATAGCCAGGAGAAACTTTGTGTAATCTCAGAATATTATTGAAATATATTTTATCTTCCAAAATTTTTTAAATATTATTCATACATAATATATATATATATATATATATATATATATATATATATATATATATATATATATATATATATATATATATATATATATATATATATATATATATATATATATATATATATATATATATATATATATATATATATATATATATATGTATGTATGTATGTATGTATGCATGTATGTATGTATGTATGTATATATATATATGTGTGTGTGTGTGTGTGTGTGTGTGTGTGTGTGTGTGTGTGTGTGTGTGTGTGTGTGTGTGTGTGTGTGTGTGTGTGTGTGTGTGTGTGTGTGTGTGTGTGTGTGTGTGTGTGTGTGTGTGTGTGTGTGTGTGTGTGTGTGTGTGTGTGTATACATATCATACATTAATATTATAATTAATTATATACAATATGCGATAGACATCAGCATATAACACTAAAACACTAGCATCAGTATACCACGTTAACATTTATTGTTTTTTTTTTGACATTATTTTGTATTAATTATTATTGCATTCCTTATTGAACTTTTTTTTCTTTATTTTACTTCATGTGTTATCAATTAATGGCATTTTTATAATTTTTAAATTGGTGTGTATAATTTTGGAAAGAATCCGCGGATATCTGATTGGTTAAGGCGTAATACTCAATATCGGAAGATTATGAGTTCAAATTCCAGCTTAAACAAAGATTTATCCCTTCATTGAAAGAGTCTTGAGCTCATTAAATATGTTGTGGTGCAATGTCCTCCAAGTGAAATGATACCTTCAGGTCTGGCTGGCCAAGTATTGGAAGTCTTCTCCTTGGTGTCTACTCCTAAATGACGAAGACTTCGCCCGTCTGTTTCCATTTAACTCAACTCAGAGTTAAGTATAGGGAATCATGTTGATGCAACAACAGTTTTGAAAACCTTATTATTAACAATTTTATGATACTTCATTACATTGGAGCAACACGAAGCTTTTAGTTTTCACAGAGTTAAAAAGAACATATTCTCCGAGTTAAGTAACCTAGCAGTTCAATGACCAGAATTTTTTAGTAGAATATAAATAAAAATATATTTATTCTTAATGGTGATTAAACCATGGAAAATCTAACATCATCAACTTATATTAGGTAATCTGAAGTTATCAGTCAGTGTATATATTACATAGTCTGAAGTTTCCTTATCTATTTTTTTATAATTTCATTTCAAGAAAAACATCTTTCTTAAAAATGAAAACTTTTTTCCTATTTCTTCCTAAATAAACTTTTTTCCTGATGTATGTAACAGCTATAAATGTCTCAGTCTATTCTTTTTCATAGGCTTAAGTCATCATTCTCAATGAGCTTGAAGTTTTCAACCTTTGCAAATATTAAATTATGAACATTAAATGCTATTAATAACATTCTTACAAAGTGGTCTATTAACGAAAAAATATCAAGAATGACATAAAACTTAAACTTTAATACTTTAATAATTAGATACAGATTTACTAAAATTGTACATAATAGTTGTAATTGTAGTGTGAGTAAATTCTTCAACTCAATATTAAATTTAAAAATTGATGTTTTAAAAATAAATGTGATGTCTGCTGCATTAAGAGTGCATAATTGTTATGGTAGTATAATCTATAAGTGATAACAACTGATAATAAATTTCAAAAGTATTCCATCACACAACTATGTTTATTTTAGCAATAATTCCATGTTTCGTTCAATTTCTTGAAAACTTTAAGATAATAATAGCTTAATGATACTGTTTTTAGTGAAATAAAAACAATGTGAGTTTGATAGTAATACTATATCATCACATAATATAGTAGAAATTGTTATTACTATCACTTTATCTTTAAAAGGTCACAGCTAAGTCTGTATGGTAACAATACAAGTAAATTTCGGTAACTTACGTATTATCAAATCATTCATTGAGTTTAAAAAATGTATATCACCAAATTTCAATTATTTTTTTCAAAATGTAAAGGGAAAAAATTAATTTAAATATTGCTTATTAAAGTAATAAATAAATTCGTATACCTGATAGAAAGATAAAATTCTTAGTAATAATTTAAAAATCACAATATTTTAATTTATTTCTAAATTGTTTAAAATAATCCAATTTCTTAACTATTTTTATCAATTATTGCGATTTCTCAATCAATGATAAAAATGATTGAGAAATACCATTGATATAAGCTACTTAGAAGTAAATAAAAATATTGTAATTCTGAATAACATTAAGCACTACAAGCTCGGACATGTTATGTTCCATATAAATTTAATGCCATAAAAAACATTTTAATCATTTTATAATTCTCAAATTTAAATGTATTTAATTCATGATCCATTGAGAAAACACTCAATGAACCATTATTGTTGACGGGAACTCTCTTAGATTTTTCTAAGGAAACAAAATGGACGAAATAAACACTTTCATGTATACAGATTAACAAAAAAAATTTAAGAATCAAATTTGTTAGTTAAGTCAAAATAAAATATCGTTAAGTTAATATAATATATCGGTTTTCTCTCTGAAGCAGCAAATTTATTATTATTTATAGAAGTAAATAAATAACAGATATCAATTTTGCTGCATGAGTCTATTTCTCAAGAAAAGTTTCAGCCATCATTATAAACTTATTTAAATGCAATTATTCACGATATTTAATAAGAAAAATTAATCAATTCAAGTATAAAAAAATGGGTTTATTTTCCATATAATAATTCATTTTAACCATTACCATAAATTTATTTAAAAACATAACTTAATAAAAAAAAGGAATCAAAAATAAATGTCTATTTCCTCTATAGTAATCTTTTTCACCCATTACCATAAATTTATTAATGTTTATATACGAGCCGTAATTCATAAAGAAAATAATGGATCAGGAAGAAATGAGAATGGATTCCCATATTGTAATCATTTTCAGTCATTCTCTCATTAAATTATCTAAATATATTCACTCTCTATATTTCACAAGAAGAATTAATAGATTTAAATAAATCATTAGGAAATTAGTTCATTTCCATTTTTAATCATTACGATAAGTTAATCTAAATAGATTCGCTTATCATATTCAAGGAAAAAGATGAATGGATTTAAATGAATCAAAAAGAAATAAGTCTATTTCTCATATCGTACTCATTTTCAGTCGTTACCATAAATTTATTTAAACATGCTCATTCTCAATATTTCGTAAAAAAAAAAAAAAAAAAAAATCTACTGTACTTAAATGCAGGATTCAATTTATTTTTTCAGTAATAGAAATCCAAAAAATTTTTCCTAACCATATAAATCATTTATCAAATTTTTATTTAGTAATTAACTTATTAAGATAAATAAAAAAATAATTGTATTGAATTCAGTTTTCTAAGAAATTAAGCGAATTCATATTTGACATCACATCATTCGCTTCTTCATAAAAGGCTGAGAAAATGGGACGAGTTAATTACTATTAGTGGATTGTTAATTTTAACATGAAGAGGTATGAATTTAATTAATCCATTAATTATTCATCACGCTTAGAATAAATTAAAACATCGTGTACATTTCCTTCTTAATCAACAAAAGGTAAACGGAATTGAGTAAAGCATTCTAATCATATTACATAATAAAGTAGTCAAAGTAATACTTAAAATGCTTTATTATATAATTATTAATTGAATGTGCATTACATAATTAATTGAAGGTTTTCTTACATTAGAAATTAAGTTTTTCTATTATTTACATAATTTATTAATCCTTTTTAGGTATTTTGAATCAATAAATAGAAAATGCCTTACCACCGTTTTAAATAAGGATTTATTTAAACAGGCACAAGCAAAAATCTTAACTTAGATATATAATACATAAATAATTCAGTAATATGATATCAACAAAATTAAACAGAAATTTCTTATCGGCGCATTTTTCCTACTATAAAAGCGTTTGATTTAAAATATTTCAATATATAGAAATTTTTCTCAGAATACAATACACATTTTTCTTTAAAAGTAATATACATGCAAATATTTTTCGGTTGAATTTGTTTCTAAGACGAAGAAACCTTGGAATTCTAGACAGTAAATGCATTCAATTCTTGTAAACTTTCAAAAGTAAATTTTTTTCTGAATTTCACACAGCACATCTCTTCAAACTTAATTTCCTTAACCATCGTAGGAAATATATATTATAATAGGACACTATGCTTGCATTCTCTGCTTCCTATAATAAAATTCCGCTATAAATGGATCCAAATATTCAATATAAAAAAAAATTTCAATATTAGCATTCTTAAATTTAAATGAATCTCTCACATTATATTCTTCCATATTTACAAGCACTCGTTACATCTTTATTAGTTACTCGATTTTTAACATAAAAATTTACATTTTTTATTGTTTCGTAAGCAATTTCACATAGCATAAATTCACGAAAATAATATAAAACTGCATTCATTCAAT
Organism: Latrodectus hesperus; assembly: GCA_037975125.1. Taxonomy (NCBI): domain Eukaryota; kingdom Metazoa; phylum Arthropoda; class Arachnida; order Araneae; family Theridiidae; genus Latrodectus; species Latrodectus hesperus. Next base: position 90,578,798 of record CM075856.1, read on the forward strand.
ATTCAACACCACAAAAGTAGTGTATTTCCTTAAAATACAGTAATCTCTTTCATATTACGCGATTTTATGCCCCTCGTATAATATGTGTTTTCTCCCATACAACGAAGATATTCCCCAGTATTTCTGTATTAAGAAATTTATAATTATTTGTACAGTTCACAATCAATTTCGCGTACATTTGAATGTAGAGTCAATTGTGTTCTGATAAAGTTAAATTAATTTTTGTTTTTAAATTTGTGTTTTTGGAATTATTTATTTATTTTAAATTAACTGTGTTTTTTAGTCGTATTTGTATAAGTTTTTTTTTATTTAAAATGTTCTTAATTTGATTTTAATAAAACGCACATATTTCCTTCATAACATTTTTTTCTTAATATTTGATTTAAACCCTCTTCAACGAGGAAAGTTAAACGTGAATCACTTGTACATAACGCGTTATACGTGATCGTATAAGCGTGTTTTACGAGAATGATCGTCTAACGCGTTTTCCTATAACGCGGAATTGATACACCGTGTTATAGGAGGAATTACTGTAATATAGCCGCCCAACTTGTCCAGTGGTCAGCGTGCCTGACTGCGCATAGAGAGGTCCTGGGTTCGAATCCCAGTTTGAGTATGGATGTACTTTCTCTCTATCTATCCTGTCTTTGTCCTTTCCTTATATGAATGGTTGCCTACCCTTTAAACGGGTACCTATGACATGTGTGTACTGAGGAAGTCGAACTCCACACCTAAAAATGGTTCAGTTGGGAAAGTGAGCAGCGCACCACATATGCCAGCCTGACAATAACTACAACTGTAATATAAATTCAAGCAAATTAATAATTTCTGTAGGCCTCGAACAACCGAAGAAAAAGTTTCATACAAAAATTTTCACCCTCGAATATTAAGAAATTAGAATAAATGAAGAGAATTATACCATAAATATAAATAGTCTCAAACAAATAATCAAACAATATAAATAATTAAGTATTAATTTTTAAGGTAAAAATAAAGAATAACACTGTTTATTTGTCACAATAATAAATGCAAAATATATAACCTTTCTCAAAACAGGAATTATATATTCACCAATTATTATGAACTATAAGCAGTCTATTATATCTAAGCAGTCTATTATATCTCTATATAAGCAGTCTATTATATCTCTATTATATCATCATTAATTACATTAATGAATATAATGTATGAATTAAATAATAAATAAGCATAGATTAATAGAATATATATAATTCAATAAGAAAATTGAACTTGCATTGAATTGCCTGAAAATCAATTTTGACATTAACAATGCCAATTTATAAAATATTATTTTATTAAATTCATAAAACATTTATCGACTGTTATCTGAAAGTAATAATCTTGTAATATTTTATATTTTGGACTCTTAAACTTTTTTAACATATGATATTCTAGCTCTTACTCTGTACGCATTTAATAATTCGAATAATAATATGTAATAAAAACTGTTTCATAATATGATTTGTAATAAAATATTTTTTTAACTTATTACTTGAAAACTGTGCCACGGCATTAAAATGATAAATAAAACTTTTTATTTAAAATCTCGTATAAATATTGATTTGACATGAAGTAGTTAAATTGTTGGGATATTTAGTACAGATTACAAATTCTTCATAGATTTTATTAAATAATTAAACATGATATGTAAACAATTTTATGCTATATATAAACTATGAAAATTCATAACTACATAAATAATTTTAATATGAGAAATTTTTTGTTCAATTATATTTTACTCTCATTAAAATTATTTTAAACTCTTTTTTAAATTATTTGTCTCGATCTAGACTTCAGAAAGAGCGAGAGTATTTTTATATTTCTCTCTAAAGATGATTTTAATATCTGTAAATCATATGCGACATTAAAATATTGTTTTCTACAAAATCAAAATTGTATAATGAGGTTAATCTGATATTAAGCATATGAGTATCTGATGTTTTTTTTGTGCCAGATAGGCTGGTGTTATGGGGTACGCTGCTCCACTTTTTCAGTTGAATTGGGGTGGATTTCCTCAGGCCTGAACCATATTTTGGGACGACTTTCTAAGTACACACATGCCATAGGTAACCATCTTTAGGGTAGGCAACCATTCACAACCCATTCATACAAAGAAAGGATAGACAGAGAGAGAAAGTACACCCATGCCGAAACTGGGATTCGAACCCAGGACCTCCCTGTCCGCAATCAGGCACTCTGACCACTAGAAAGAGTGGACGGTATGAGTCTCTGATAAAGTTTATATAACAAAAATCATCTTTGATTAAAAAAAATAATACTACAGTAGAACTCCAATTATCCGAGCTTCATTTATCCGAATCGCTTAACGTCCAAGCTCAAGCTTGGGCTCAAGGGACCATAATTTTCTGAATTTGAAACTGCTTTGAAGTGGATGGAGCGTCAGCCCCAGTACGACCACATGCAAATTCTTACTGTCAAGCAGTTGCGTGACTTTTGCTACCCAAAAATGTATGAAACAATGAAACAATTTACTCCGACCGAGATGTTCAGCAAACAATGACTTTTATTTGCAGTACTATACATATATACTGCATCAATATACTGTACTTGTAAGTACTTTAACGTATAAAAGTGTTGTCTTTTCATTAAATTATTTTTCTTTAAAAAATATAATTTTTTCTCCCATTTTTTTAAACATACAATAATTTTTTTAAATAGAAATATTTTCGAAAACATTTAATTAACCGAATTTTTGACTATCCGAATGGGGTCCGGTCCCACAACTGATTCGGATAAATGGAGTACTGTATTCTAGAATTTAAATTAACCTTAATATATTTACATTTTTCTATAAAATTATTTTATTTTGTATTCTTAGAATATTTTTGATCGATTTTCCGAACTCATTATAAAATTAATCTTGCCTGTATGTATTTATAATTCCGTATGGAGGATTTAAAATAAAATATTACAATTTAACATTCTACCAGTATTTTTTGTGTATTGCTGATATATATTATCTTGTCAAAGGCCCATGTTTTCAATATTTTAAACAAAAAAAATATTTAACGCTGCATTTGCAACGTCAAAAACGTAACAATATTTTAATACACTTTCTTAAAGAAGATTCTAGCACAGAAAACAGCAAAAGTTAAATAATATTTATTTATCACAGGCCTTAAACTAACATAAAATAATGTGCTTTTGCCTATAAAAAAATAAATAACTTTTAATTAAGAATTTTTAGGTTATTATATCGTTCTCAATCGTAAATTAGACAGGAGAAGAGAAGGAAAAATCGCAAGAAAAGAAAACATAAGAGAAAGAGGAAGAAGAAATGAGAATGACGTGTCATTTGAGAAATTCAGAAACATTCTTTTGAAAATTACTGAATATTCAGAAGTAAGTGCTAAAGATAAAGGAGAACGAATTATGAGTCAGCGCTGATTTTCCAATTGCAAATTATGGTCAACTTAATGAAAGTGTTAAAGAAGAGGATGACCTTAGTTTCCAAGTTGAAACAGAAACTATACCATCAGCATTTATTGGCTTTGAAATGAACAGCGTGTCATCTCGAGTGTGACTACAAGCAAATTTTCACTGCCAAGAAGGTGCAGGATTTGGTTGTCCGCAGATGAAGGTGATGAAACAGCTTACTTATACTTTCTCTGACCAATATGTTCAACAAGCAATGATTTTCATTTACAGTACTGCACATGTATATTGTATTAATGTACAGCACTTGTAAGTACCTTAACACGTCAAAGTGCTGGATTTTCTTTTAATTGATTAAAAGTTCATTTTCTTTAAAAATATGTAGTTTTTTTCCAATTTTTCCAAATATAATAAATAATTAAAATAGACACTTTTTTTCGAAAAAGTCTTATTATTTGATTATCCGAATGGGGTTGGGTCTCAACTCGTTCGGATAATTGAAGTTTTACTGTAGTAGAATAATTTGCCACACGCTTTTGAAGAAAAGACGAACAATATTATTTCTTTGCAAGCACGGAAAAGTAGCAAATTTTATAGTGACATTTTACTATCAACCAACAACTAGCAGGTATAAAAGAAATATTGGAAAAAAAAAATACTAGTTTTGTCTAAAAGCAGGACGAACTTCTACAACTTCAGTAAAGAAGTTATGCTCTTTCATTAATTAGTGGAAATTTGATTTTTAATAGTTGCAAAAGTTCATATGCATACACGTTCGGTATATCACTGCTCTTGAGCCGAGCTGGCAGCCGAATGGTTAGTGCTCTTGCCTTCGGTTCAACAGTTCGTGGGTTCGAATCCCACCTTGGGCATGGATGTTTGTAGTGATTCGGAATCCACTTTAAGCCGTAAGACCTGGTCTAATTAGCCCTCGTGTGCAAAAAATGACCTTTGAGTGACAAACAAACCAACCAACCACTGCTCTTGAAGCTAACTATCCGAACTTTTATTCAAGAGATCGCTATGAAATTTAAAGAAATTAAATTTGATTTTAAGAAAATCTTGATTTAAAGAATTTTTGAAATTAAATTTTTATTGATTTAACTTTCTCTCTTAATAAATTTTCAATGAATCAAATTAAAATATTTCAATTTTATTTTGATTTTTTAAATCAAAATTATTCCTTTTTAAAAAAATTAAGAAAAACTCATTCATTGTTAAAATTTGAATTTGGCATATATCAAATTTATAATTTGAAATTTTTTTTACAGAACTGGGAAAATTTTATAAATGAATTCTAAAAATTTTTAACTGATTGGGTTAAATAGTATGAATAATTCTTTTTATTAACTAATTGTATTACTAAAATTCTATAATCTATGAAAAAATATATTAAGTAATTTGATAATGGCTTGAAGAGAGTCAAATATAAATTGTTAATTATCTAGGTAAATATACGTTAAAAAAAACCGTGAATTTTTACTTTTTAAAAATTACACATTTGAAATCCCATAAGGAAAAACAATTTTTACATCAAATATGTAAGTCAGATTCATTTGCCTTATTTTCATAATAAATTCATTGTAAAATAAAAAAGAACCAACAACAATGAAGTATTGAAGAAATAAATAAAAATTTCAATAATTTATTAAATAAATGTCTATTACTTAAATTGATAACTAAACGCATGTGTAAACAGAAAGGATTTTATTTTTTTAGAGTATCAATTAATAATAATAATTAGATTATTGATTACTATTATTAATAAATATTGTAAATTCATATATAAAAATTATTTTGCTACGCATGCTTACATTTTTTTTAATTCTTAAAAATTTCTTTTTTTGTCTAATAGATGGCAGCACTTAAATGCAATATGTATACAAAAAGCCATTAAAATACATTGCGTAGTGGACAACATAACAGATCTAATGCAAAACAAATTTTAATATCATCCACGTAAATTGCTTTCAAATTATCACAATTATTCCTGGATCTTATCATCCATCGGATGATACACAAACTAGTTTTAATTATAAACAAATAAATTATAATTTTTATACGGTTCATTTTTTTAACTTCTTCCCATTCTTATTTTTATTAATGAAAAATAATATATCTGTACTAAAAATATTTTCGAAAGTCTTAACCAATCACGAGCATAAGCACTTGTAACTGTATACAGACAAGTGAATGAACAATAAAACTTAAATAAAAGTATATTTAAAACGGATAGAATTTGGTACAGAGAAATAAATGAAAGTCCAGCGACAAAGAAAATAAAGGGAAAGGATACTAAATTATTTTCAAAAGTACTTTCATTTATATACAACATATGCCAAAAATAATTTATTTAGATTAAATTTTTGTGGATCCTCTGGTGGTGCCATCTATCGGAGTAGTTTACAGCAAAGTCGTACATTCACTTTCGGGGAGCTCTGGTTAAAAGAAAGACGCACCTTATTGACTTAAATTCGCATAGCTAACGCTATAGTGAGCTTGACTAGTCCAAGTGTCTAAAGTAACAACAACAATAATAACAGATTAAATTTTCAAAACTTTCTTTTCTAAAAACCTTATTGTTATCATCCCCAGCTGTTCAAATCTAATATAGTAACAGTACAAATGAATTTTTCCTCGGGCTATGGAAACAAATGTAAATGAAGTGAAGCATAATAACATGTTATAGTTGTTGACTTCATTTTCTCTAATATTCTTCTAATAATAAAGACAAAATTTCTTCGTAATCCACTTGTGCTATGTATTAGTACATTTCTAAATATAGCATTAAAAATATATCCATATTAAATTTGTTGGCTGGAGCATCCTCCCAAACAGAAGTTGGATGTTTTTGAAAAATTGACATTCTGTGCTTCTCATAAGATTTTTGATAAGACTAACGTTTTCGCCTATATTTTGCTTTTAAAATTATATAGAGTAGAAACCCTTTATAGAAATTTAATTTTTATTATTTTTGTTGTTGTTACTTTTGACACTTAGACAAGCCAAGTTCGCTAAACCATTGGCTATGCGAATTTAGGTCAACAGGGTGTTCGCCTTTCGTTTAACCAGAGCACCACGAATGTGAAAGTACGACATTGCTCTAAACTTTTGAGATAGATGGCACCACCAGAGGATTCACTCCATCAATTTTGACATTGATCTGAAAGGGGAAGGAAATTTTCTTCAGACGATTACACCCATGTTTACTGCTCAACGACCGGCCAAAGGATTTCCGATTCCATAGATTTAACGAGCACGTATATCGCATGTTCTCGGTGGGTCTTTGGCGGTATTGGGAATCGAACCCTCTTTTTGTTAGTAAAAATAAATGAATCCCCAGCTTTACCAATTTAAGTTACGTAAATTTTCATATATATATATATATATATATATATATATATATATATATATATATATATATATATATATATATATATATATATATATATATATATATATATATATATGTATATATATATATATATATATATATATATATATATATATATATATATATATGAAAATTTACGTAATTAAAATTGGTAAAGCTGGGGATTCAGTTATTTTACTAACAAAAAGAAGGGTAAGAATAGCTACAATTACGTTACGTGAAATTTGAATTATCCCATGACTTTTCCATATCATTTCACGGTAATTTACTTTCTTATCCCAGGTTTCTTTGTCGATGAAAAGCATAAAATATTTTCCTATTTATTGCTTTTGTTTGAGAAGAGATTTTACGGCACAGATGTATAATCCAGAAGACCAAATTTTGAGTAGGGTGATTTTTTGGCGGATTTTGTTATATATGTAGCAGTCTGGTTTTCATCACGTCATAGATATGGAAACCTATAAGAATTATGTAGAAAATTCTATTTTGGCAACCCTAGTATTCACGTCTTCACGCATGTCACGATACGTCATCTGGGCAACATTTCTTCATCGCCAAAAAATGCAGAAATAAGCATCCTGGATTATACGGCATCTGTGCCGATTTTACTCATGTATCATTTCTGTTTGGTTCCATCCTGGCAGAACAAAGTCCAATCTGCCTTTCATCCCTTCACTGGGTCGATAAATTAAGTACCAAGTACTTGGGAATGAAAACACTGGGGGTTTCACGTTAGACTGACCACCTAACTGGAGTATATACTTCTCTGGTCGCCTTGGCCTGTCGTGCCACCGAGTTTAGATCATTTGTGTTCACTTCAATTTTCTAATATCAGGCCATGTTTCAAGTTTTTGGTACATTGAAATGACGTTTTTAAAATTGAAGAATGATTTCATGAATGAAATTCAGGTCTTATATACAGGTAACCCTCCTATAACACGGTATCTTATAACACGGTTTCGCTATAACACGATTCGTAAATTGAGGGGAAATTCCTACAACACGTCATCCTATAACACGGTTTTGTTCCAATGTTAGAGCTTGAAGTTGACGAAACGGATTTGATGGAAATGGCATCCCTGGATGCAAATCAAATAGATTTTGAGGACGCTAGCTCTGATGAAGATTGTGCAATTAAGAATTTAACATTAAAAGAATTACAAGAAGGCCTATGCTTAGCGGTAAATCTCGAGTCATTTTTCTTGAAAACAGACACTTCCACGGAAAGAAGTCGAAAGTTCAAAAGGGAGCTGCGAAACTGTTTAACTCAATACCGCGAAATTTACAATGACCTAGTAAGAACTAGTCAGCAAAGTTCGATTACAGATTTTTTTAAGAGAGGAAAACATGCAAAAACTTTAAATAGAGAAAAAAGTTCTGAAAGTGAAGGCGATATCATTCCACACAAAAAACGTTCTCGGTTGATTGTACTGAGCAGTGACGACGAATAAATGCATTAAATTAGGGTTGCGTTAGATTAAAATATTTTTTTCTTACTTTGTGTTGGATGTACATTTATTATGTAATAAAAATTAAGTTGTTTATGTCGAATTAAAAAATATTTGTTTTTAATAAGTTTTTGGAACGTAACCCCCTTATTGTACTAGTTCTGAGTCTCATACAATACGATTTCGCACAACACGGCATTTTCTAGGAACCTAACTACCGTGTTATAGGAGGGCTACCTGTACTCAAAATGCCATGTTGTCTACAAAGAGATACAGATACTATTGATATATTTGAAAAAAATGCTTACATCAACATGGAATTCATTGATTAATACCTGTGACTATTTTGTAAAGTTTTAATTGTGTGTGCCTGTTGTTTGCGCTCATCCGAAAAACTTGATTTTCTGTTTAATTTTGATTAAAATTTGGGAACAAATCGATGCTTACAAATAGGATATAAATAATTAATATAATTAAGCAAACCCCATAGAAATATTTTTCAGCATTGAAAATACATGTGGTGTTTTTCATCATTGTTTTCTTTGTAATTTGAGAGAGTTTTAACATTTGAAAAATAATACAGAGAATTTCTTTCAGAAACCAAACTGATTCAACATTTGTGCATTCGGTTGTGTGATGTTATGGCTCATTTTCGTGAATTGACTCCTTTATCCATTTCACCAAAACGGGGTAGTAAAGGTACAGGTTTGTAACCCTGAAGCTCAGGTGTTATGGCGATGCTTGGCAAGGAAAAAAAATTCAAGACTTATTTCTTTAAATATATTTAAATTGTAAGAAAATTATGAGGAACTATTTGAATTCCTTTCCAAAAGAATTCTAGATATATCAAGGAATTTCTAGAAGGAGATTTTTATTTTAAAAAAGAAAGAATTTTCAATGAAAAATGTTTTGAGTTGCTTTTTTTTTACGTTTTTGACTTTGCTACAGCAATCAAATTATTCCCAAAATTTTGCCGTTTGTTTCAAAAATATTTTAGTAGTTTTCAATAAACTTGTAAAAGATAAGGTTTATTTAGATCAAATCATTTTAATTAACTTTGATAAATTTTATGATTCTAGCATGTAAATAATTCTTCATCCTAGATAAATTTAAAATTTTAAACTGATTGTTTTTGCATGCGAGAAAAACATGCAATATAATATTAAAAAGATAACTACATTTATTTAGTTGGCAGCAATTATTTCATTCAAAATTGTCTACATTATGATGTGAAAAGTATAATTCGCATTTTATTTCTTTCAAATATTATTAATTACTTTAAAAACTACTTAATATTTTCAAGCAGAAAAAATTTTTAAGAATTTTTAAAAACTTTTTTTTAAAGAAATGGTTTTAAATTAAATTTTAAAATTTCATGCAATTTTGAGGTTTTTTTAACGTAGTTTTGAGACATTTTATAAATTCTCTAGAATTTACACCGAAACTCGTGAGGACTTGATTATATTTCATTTGTTTAAATATATTTTATTTTTTAATCTCTAAAATGTTAAGAAAACTTTTAAAAACTAAATCAAATTTTCCATCATTAATAAAAGTTATTTTTTCTACTTGGACCTTGTATCACAATCCCTTTAAATATTTTGATTAAAATATCCTTATAAATAGCTTTTTTTTTCTTTTAAATGTTTTGCTACATTTTAAAGTTATTTTCTGTCTAATAATTTTGCACTAAAATACTTTAAAAATTTTAACTAAAATATTTTCATAAATAGTTTTATTTTTAATCTTTTACTTCAAAACGTTTTGTTACGTTTTCTATTTCTAATCTGCGAAAGCAAATTTGGATTTTAAAAAATTCTAAATTTGCTTTTGCCAACTACAACCACGTCTTCAAATCCTAAATATTTTTAGTGTATGTTAAAAATATTGATATATTTAAGTTATATTTCTAAAAGTATGCAATAAATATTTGAAAAATATATTGTTTTTAATACTTATGCCATTTGATTTGAAGAAAATTCTTAATTCTTGAAGATATAACGAGACATCAACTCCTTAATTTAAACTGATGTGGATAATTTTCATGTTAGAAGAATGAGATTGTGTGTGTTTAGGTATTTTATTACTACACTATTTTATTACTAAATTAAGGATAATTCAGAATGACACAAAAATTGAAATCAAAAATAAAAATTTCACATACATATTGAAGAATAATATGCAAATTACACAAAACAACCATATGACTCCAATAGTACGTCAGAATGACGAGAGTGTAAGAGAGGGGTATATAAGGAATGATTGCAAAGAAGTAAAATTTTTCACAAGCAATTTAAAAGCCTTTCAGTGCAATAACCGTATATTTAAGGCACAAAGAAAGCATTTGGATGATGTTTTACGTGGTAGAATTATCGGACATCTGGAATGTGGACGTACCCATCTGCATACATACGAGGAACTTGGAATCGCCCAGAGTATCATCTCAAAGATGATAATGTGAGTAGACATTACAGCACAGGTCGCCCCTGAGTTACAACGCCGAATGAGGACTGGTATTTGGAAGTTACTGCCAAAAGAAACAGACAGAGCACCGCTTCAGACCTGTCTCATCAGTTCTCTTCAGCTACCGGTACCACAGTTTCGAGGCAGACCGCGTACAGACGCTTAGGGCACATTGGTCTATATGGTCGTAGGCCTGTCAGATGTGTTCCACTTACCGCAACTCACTGTCGCCTGCGCTAAGCCTGCAGTAGAGAGCATGCATTGTGAACACCGCAACAGTGGTCCTGTATGGTGTTTTCCGACGACTCCAGGTTCAGCTTTCAGTCTGATTCTTGCCTGACTTTCATATAAGGAGGGCCAGGTACTCGTTATTACCCAGAGAACACCATTGAACGACACCATTATGGTGGTGTAGGACTGCTCGTTTGGGGAAGAGTGGTGCTGTGTGGTGTTTTCCGACGACTCCAGGTTCAGCTTTCAGTCCGATTCTTGCCTGACTTTCATATAAGGAGGGCCAGGTACTCGTTATTACCCAGAGAACACCATTGAACGACACCATTATGGTGGTGTAGGACTGCTCGTTTGGGGAAGAGTGGTGCTGTGTGGTGTTTTCCGACGACTCCAGGTTCAGCTTTCAGTCCGATTCTTGCCTGACTTTCATATAAGGAGGGCCAGGTACTCGTTATTACCCAGAGAACACCATTGAACGACACCATTATGGTGGTGTAGGACTGCTCGTTTGGGGAAGAGTGGTGCTGTGTGGCGTTTTCCGACGACTCCAGGTTCAGCTTTCAGTCCGATTCTTGCCTGACTTTCATATAAGGAGGGCCAGGTACTCGTTATTACCCAGAGAACACCATTGAACGACACCATTATGGTGGTGTAGGACTGCTCGTTTGGGGAAGAGTGGTGCTGTGTGGTGTTTTCCGACGACTCCAGGTTCAGCTTTCAGTCTGATTCTTGCCTGACTTTCATATAAGGAGGGCCAGGTACTCGTTATTACCCAGAGAACACCATTGAACGACACCATTATGGTGGTGTAGGACTGCTCGTTTGGGGAAGAGTGGTGCTGTGTGGTGTTTTCCGACGACTCCAGGTTCAGCTTTCAGTCCGATTCTTGCCTGACTTTCATATAAGGAGGGCCAGGTACTCGTTATTACCCAGAGAACACCATTGAACGACACCATTATGGTGGTGTAGGACTGCTCGTTTGGGGAAGAGTGGTGCTGTGTGGTGTTTTCCGACGACTCCAGGTTCAGCTTTCAGTCCGATTCTTGCCTGACTTTCATATAAGGAGGGCCAGGTACTCGTTATTACCCAGAGAACACCATTGAACGACACCATTATGGTGGTGTAGGACTGCTCGTTTGGGGAAGAGTGGTGCTGTGTGGCGTTTTCCGACGACTCCAGGTTCAGCTTTCAGTCCGATTCTTGCCTGACTTTCATATAAGGAGGGCCAGGTACTCGTTATTACCCAGAGAACACCATTGAACGACACCATTATGGTGGTGTAGGACTGCTCGTTTGGGGAAGAGTGGTGCTGTGTGGCGTTTTCCGACGACTCCAGGTTCAGCTTTCAGTCCGATTCTTGCCTGATTTTCATATAAGGAGGGCCAGGTACTCGTTATTACCCAAAGAACACCATTGAACGACACCATTATGGTGGTGTAGGACTGCTCGTTTGGGGAAGAATTATTCTGGGTTCTAGAACTAACCTGCATGTTCAGAATGTAACCATGACAGGCCACATCTATCGGGATGTCATTCTGGAACAACATGTACGTTTGTTTCGGGGCACCACGCTTGCAGAATTTCTGTTTATGGATGACAACGCCTGTCTTCACCGTGCAAACATTGTAGACGAATGCCTTCAATCGGAGGATATCACCCGTATGGACCGGCCAGCATACTCACCGGACTTGAATCCAATAGAGCATGTGTGGGACATGCTTGGCCGACGAATTGCAGCCCGTCAACCCCTCCCACATGTCTACTGGAACTTCGGAGATCATTGCTTTATGAATGGTGTGACATTCCCCAATATCAGATCGATAATTTGATACTCAGTATGCCTTGGCTTGTTGTATGGCCTGTATTGCATTGTCTGTGGGCATACTGTGTATTTATTAACCATTTTACCAACCATGTTATACTGATTTTTGTTAATAGGTTCACGTTGTAAAAGTCACAATTTTTATTAATGATATCAAACATATAGCATTTTTTTCTTTTTACCTTTTGTTTAGTAAATAGACTTTACAAATAAGTCACATTTGTTTCGCTTCTGTCTCTTCCTTGGCCTGAACTTGCATTATTCTTAATTTATGGACACGAGTGTAAAATGGGTCCTTAAAAGCAGCTGTAAATTATTGTAATAGATTTTTTCCTCCTGAAAATATTTATTTTTGTAATTTTATTATTTGAGAAAATTATTAGTTTTTATGAATATATATGTGATTATGAAAAGTAAACTAATTATTATTTTAGTAATTAGTAACAATTTCATGCTAAATATTCATGATAATGAAATGATGCAGCTAAATCTGGAAAGAGTTAGATTCAATGTGAATACTCAGAGATCAAGTCACAATATTTGCTTGACTGTCTATCAAGTGGAAAAAAATGATTCAATTAACACATCAAATGATATTTTCAAACAAACATCCATTCTTTTCATCAAACAATTCCTTTCAAAACACTTATCAATATTCAAGAACAATCGTTTTACATGTCGTGTTTTGGCAACAAATTGTATAAAAAACAAATGACTTGCAGCCTTGGAGGAAAATGTGGGTGCAGCTTTATTAACGAATATTTCATGAAAAAAAGATTTCATCGTCAGATAGGAGAAAGCAATTCACACAATTATACTTACAGCGAATGCGTAACAGTCTTTTGGTGACTTGAAAATATTTTCCCGGTTCATTTATTTTGTAAGTATTACTTTTAGATGTTTTCATTCTGTTTCTCATATGTTATTTTTATCTTGTAAAATGTTTTCCATTCAGTATATTGTGAGGATTCTAGTAAATATATATTTGCAATGTAAGTTTTTCGCAATGCATATATTAACAAAAAGATTTTTATGATTTATAAATTTATTAATATCGAAATAATAGTGATTAATTGTGTTCAGTTTCTGCAACTATTTTCGTTTTTTTTTTTTTTTTTTTTTTTTTTTTTTTTTTTTGCAATTATTATATAACATTTGATTTTATTTCGTTTATTGATTATAAGAGATTGTGTAAGATCTCCCTATGGTCAAATTTCATTTTCTGGAGTGGAAAGCGTCAGATTCTATCCTAGTCATTGTTGAACAGGAAATGGATATGATATGTCTATTGACTTGTATTTTCAAACACTCTTAGAAGAAAGATGATACTGTTGTTAAAATGTACAGCTTTCCGCTATAAGGCTGTAAATTATTAAGGAATTTTGACAACCTGCTGACCAAAGGCATTGCTCTCGCCTTCAAAATGTTGCGAGTTCTATATAAGACGCAATCGATAATAGACATGAAAATTTTCTTGAATTATCTTATTCAGTGTACAGTTTTTGATATGATATGTGAAATACCAATTATTGCTTCATTTTTTAAACATTGAAATAACATTCTCTTTGTAATAAATTTAAATTAATATAAAAATTACATTCAAAATAAAATTCGGAAAAAAGATCAGTCATCCTTGTGTTTAGTGAAATCTTTTTTCTCACTTCATCCTTGGTATAATAAACATTGGGGGTCATATTTATCGTTTCTATGGAATATTTATTTCCAATGGCGGGCACAAGAGGGTTGAACCCTATGCCATAACAAGGCCAGAGACTGCTACTCATTTGTCGTTACCCAGCGGGCACCTGTGAACCAAGTCACGGAGGCGAGTAGCATTACCCGCGTCATACCACCACAGACCCGTTTATAGGGCGGGCCACATTCATATATCAACACACAAGAAAGGACAGAGAAACACAGAGAGATAGTAACATCCATGCCCGAACCGGGATTCGAACCCGGGACAACAGCTCAGAAGTCAGGAACACTAACCACTCAGACAATCGGTCGGCTTCTATGGAATATAAACAACAGTATATCTTATTTCGTTGATTTGTAGGAGGAAAATGTATGTACACGCACGCATCTTCCTCAACATTTTATTTTACATAATTTTCCTGACATAACAGTACTTCTTTGAGTGTACTAATGTATGGCTGGGATCAGTAACTCACCTGACAATTGAATGTTTATCATTCTGCCCTTTGGTTGAACAGTTCGTAGGTTCGGTACCTTTTACTACCTACACCCAAATTATGAGCAAAACCTATTAACTAATACTGAACTAGCCCTAACCATTTTGCTATTCAACTCGGCGCAAGAACGTGACTCAAAAACCATTCCTTTGTTACGAGAAGTTTTGTTGATAAAAGAGAACCACTTTTTGGGTGACTCTTTTTTCCTGTAGTGTTCTAATGCAGCATTTCCAAATTTATCAATTAAAAATTTGATAAATATTTAAAAGAACTTTTAAAACAGTTATTGTCTGAGAAATAACAGTATAGATTCTCTAAGTGGAATATCTGTATAAATCAGGTAATAAGCTTCTACCAGCCTTCCAATATTGTAACTTGAAGTGAAAAGCGGCGCTTAAGTCTGAAGGGTTGCGGGTTCGGTACCTGTCGCAGCCATTTTCATTAGTCAGCAGTGACTGAGATTAGAATCCAGGACTTCTGTTTCGATGAGCATGGTCTTATTTAAAGTCATGGTAAGAACCAATTTATCTAATATGATAAAAAGCAATTTATTTAAAATTCATAAAATAATTATACTACAAAAAATTTTAATTGAAGCTTCTGTTTTTCCACCTCTCCTCTAATTCAGCGTTGGAAAAAAATTATGGGAATTGCTGTATCATTTACTTGAAAATAATTCTGAAGTCTCTCATGTAAAATATTAACTCGACATGGAAAAACACAAAATTAATCAGAATGTAAAATGTTGAAAAATGTTTACTTTCACTGTCAGATTCAGGGATCTTTCAATATAATTTATTTCTTTAAATGAAATTTTGTTTAATAAAAAATACAAAGGAGTGGAAATTATTTAAAATTTATATTAGCTGTTTTCAGGTTATCATATTCATATCAAAAATTAATATTTTGAATAAAGAAACAGAATTTATAAGAAAATACTTGAAGGAAATAAAAAGCGAAAATGATCACAAATATGTCAGTTTATTTTAATAATCAAGCTAGTTCTCTGTTTTTATATAAATTCTTTTGATAAAAAAGATATATAAGTCAATAATTTTGTTAATTGAAATTAAATCTCTCCTACATCGAAGTTAAATAATTAATTTTAAAAATTAAAATAGGCGTGTGATAGTGGAGTAGTCTGAATTGAGTTACATACTAACAGCACGCTTTGCATATCGCACTTTCTTATCTAGCAGTCAACATTTTCCAAGTTTGAATCGGGTCACGGCATCCACTCTCCGTTAAGAAGAGTTTCATATGCTCTCCTTTCCGAACTCTTTTCTGATATGTCGACCTCAACGGTTAATTGAGGGTCCGTCTCGAACCTTAAATTGCTCTTCACTCAGACCTTCCCAAGGGCTAAAGTAGGAGTAACTGTGTACTCGGTCGCAGCCCCTAATGCAAACTCACTACCACACAGTTATCGTATGAGGAAAAATGGTTATATATACCCATAGTAATATTTTCGCGAAAGTTATTGGTAGATAAAATAATTATCCCTTTTTAAATTTCTTTTTGATATAATATTTATTTAGAAAATCTATGCAATTGGAAAATATATTCTAAGTTTCCTTATTCATGAATCAAAAATTTAAATGTAACTCATTCAATTCAAAAAAATTCTTAATTTATTTACCTCAGATATGAAATTCTAAACTGTTCTGTAAAAGGGGCGTTAACTTTAATCTTGGAAGTAAAGGAAACGCCTTGTTTCTGCGATGAAACACTTCATTATTTATATTAATAATTCAGACAATTATTATTCATAGTTCATGTTAAAGCTAATGTTGAACGTGTTTATTATTTGTTTTGACGCATTTTAGAAAATATCACATTAAAACTAAAAGGAATATCTAGCATCAAGTGAATTAAATTCTTGGTCACACCTCTTTCAAAACGCGATGTATTAAATTATGAGTAATATAAATCTAAAGTAATGAAATTGTTCAGCAAATATTCACATTAGTTTTTTTCGCATACCAAAATAACACCGTTTGAATTTTTTAATTTTCTCATAATATGAATATGCTTTTACAGATAGGCATGGCTAAAATATAGACCAAGGTGAAGTAAACTCTTAGCCACGCCTACTTTAAAAAATGTTTTAAGATATGCTTTACTTTACGTACAGATAAAGTAAAAATAATATTTACCTATAACATTTAGAGCAGTATATTGTTGCCATATCAAATCAAAAACGCCTTTTTTGTTTTCCATAATTTTTCTTTTGATAAAAAATAACATTTTCCAGATAGGGCGTGGCTAATCGTCAGCTCCTCCTGTATAATAGTGAGACCGACATGACCTCAGAAATACAGAAAAATGGAATTGTATAGTTTAAATTTTAAAAAAATTTTAATATTCTTTCAACGAGCATTTGTCATGAACTACTTTTATGAAATACGTGTCCAGAGAATGATGAAGCTATTAAATTTAAAGTAAACTGACCAGCAGATTAATGTTAAAAAATTTTAATCTCTTACTGAAAATACAATGCTTTCGTTAGTTAAACTGTAATAATATTTTGATATTTAGGTCTAATCAAGTTGCAACAATAAAAGATTAACTCGGCTTTTTCAAGAGAAAAATGTATTATATCAACAACATAACATACAGCTGCCTGGATCAGTTAAGGGGTGAACAGTAATAGCATGGCTGTTAGCTTGTCACCGATTCCAGTAAATTGTTAAAAGAATATGATGATAGCGTTAAAATCATAAAATATTTTACTTCATTTGTATTATTCAAACTTCAATAGTTAGGTTACATGTTTTTTTAACAAGTCTTCTGACATCTTTGTAACCTATACAAATATAACAAAGAAATTTATTTTATTTCAGCTTAGTTAAATCATGATTTCGAAAAAAATATAAGGATAATTCATTTTAAAATATTCAAATAATATGTACGAAATATTTAACTAATGCATTAAGTGAATCATTCAATTATTAATTTTAACTAATAAATAACTTAGTTTTAATTAATAAATTATCAAAACATTCGCATTCCGCTTTTTCCAATATTTTTACATATTTTAAACCTTTTTGTTTTATCATTTCTTTCCGAGAAGGCGCCTCTTGGACTGTGAAGGTATTATTAATTGGCAAAAACTAACCTAGAAAAACTGTTTCAGTGGAAGTGTACCTGATTTGCAATTGAGTTCTCGTGATATTAAAAAAATTTCGCTCTGCCGATATCAAATTGCGAAGTTTCTCGAAAATGTTAGTAGAGATTTCCAGAGTCGGAGTCTAAGAAGCTACAGCACTCCTCCAATATATTTGTGGTGTTATGTCTTAGTAGATGATGAGAGTAGTTGTTGGATGGGGAAGCAGCTTTCACCCACATTGCTCCCTTAACAGGTCGCTTATTTCGATATGTTGGTGTCAATAGTTCAATAATCACAAAGGATTCGAAATGGACTTTAGGAATTTAAAAACTATTTCTTTGTACTGATTCTCCTTATTTAATTTTTGTATCTTCTCTACAGAAGATCACTCACACATTTTTTACATGTAAAGATGGCGCTGCTGTACCAGTTGCTTCATTGATGGGGAACTCGGTTTTTCTGATTTTGATTGGTGAATTTTTAATGTAAATTCTCTTCACTGTATTTCACACATCGGTTGTACATATATACATTTGTGATGTATCGATATCATTGATATCGATAGCGCTAGTCTGAGTATTGAATTTCTAGTCTGGCTCATTAAATTGCCATCTAAACTATAAGATCTGACAATAAAAATTCTTATTGTCTTTTATTGGTAATAGGTAAATATGGAAGTTATTTCCGAGTTATATCTAAAAACCTTGTTAGTTACCAAAAACCTTTAATAATAGTATGATTTTAAATGTAATTTAGTTTTTGTACCTTGCCATAGTTTCCTCCAATAGTTTTAATATAATGGATCAGTTCCTTCCATGGAAATCTGCTGTAAATAAGAGGTATGTTATCTTTGATGTTGATTGGGACTTTTCATGAAATACCTCTACGTCCTATGGCTCAGTTTCGACTAATTTTATAGGTTGATAACTGTAAACATTTTTTTATCCTACGCCCATCTTCGACATCACAGTCATTAGTTAACGAGCAGCTCAATAAAATTATGAAGCATAAAAAGAATTAAAATTAGCAATGGCAAAATTGTCTTCAAGAAACTTTAAGATAATAAAACAATGTCTCAGGTAAATGATTATTTTGTTGTTACGCAGACACAGAAGACAGTCAGGTTCGGATTTAGATATTCCGTATATAAACCTGCCCATTTCTAAAAATGTTACAATGGCTGAGAATATACTGGAGACCAATGCTTTTCCTGGATTTTTTAAGTTCAATTAATTTCATTTCACAAGAATGAATTAATGCAACTTCATTATACCTTCAATTTGTAATT
Source organism: Latrodectus hesperus (assembly GCA_037975125.1). NCBI lineage: Eukaryota > Metazoa > Arthropoda > Arachnida > Araneae > Theridiidae > Latrodectus > Latrodectus hesperus. Next base: position 90,598,165 of record CM075856.1, read on the forward strand.
GACAAAATAGCAGCTAAAGAATCGTTAAGAAACGCAAAATTTTGCTCAAACAACATTCCAAATTATCGATTGCTAATGATACTGCCAATATCTCCCAATTAAAATTGTCACAGTACTTCTTAACAGAAGAACTAATACTGAAAGCACTTGAATCGGCTTCAGCACTAGCGTTTTAGTAGTATCTTCTTTTGAGCCAACTGTGCATACATACGTACCATGCAGAAAATCCCTGAACTGTACCTTAAAATTAATAGGTGTTGCATACTCACCTACCACCAACTACCTTGTAATTTTGAACCACGATCAAGCGATGTGGTCACACCTGATTTGTCGTCCTCCTCTCCACATCCACGCGATGCCAACGGATGGACATTCGTCGTCATAAATTAATGTGGACACGTCACCAACCCACAGAGTTCCAGCAATTTAGAGAACAACAAAATGGGTTACCCTCCCAAACAGTGTCATCGGCAAATGATGCTTTTATTTGCTGATCTTAACGGAAAGAGACGTGAAACTATAGTGATACTGAAGCTCTACCATCTGTGTACACGTGGAGCCTCTTGTCAAGAGGATATTTACCATGTACAGTAGCAAGAGCAGCACTTTATAAATCACCCCGTATAGAAAATTGTTCACCAATACAACAAACAAAATGCAAGTGACTCTCCATAGTCTCTTGGTTCATGAGACGGTTAAACTCCTGTGGGAAAATTTGGTGATTATGTGTAGTAATATGGTAAGTATCATAAAGCTTATGAACTGTGGAAAAGAACGAATTTTAATCACTCATTTTAAGGTTTGACTCACTTTACAAGGTTCCTCATTTGGTTCACTTGAAACTCATTAATTTAGGAATTTTTATTTTCCTTCCAAGATCTTTTCAACAAGTTTTAGACCACTTCTTTGGCTGTTTCACTAAATGGTTTTAAATCTGTATGGAATTCTATTGCAAATATAGGGGTTGATTTGGTCTCATTAATGATTAAACGTAACATGCTATTTTGGAAAAGTTTAATCCTATTTCTAACAAAGCGCAAGAAAGTTATAAGAACCTCATTTCCATATTCAACAACAAATCAAACATAACCCTCATAGGCTGTACGCAAAACTTTTTTAGTTGAGCCCTATGGGACACTAACTAAACGCTTTAGCAACTTAGATCTCAAGTAATCTCTATCAACAGCTGAATCGATATGTTTTTTTCTATGTTAATTTTGGGTTCCGTTAAATAAATACCCAAGTAAACAGTGACAAAATTCCAAGCTGTGTTTTTTGTTCATACTGAAGTTATATCATTATGTTTTGTACTATGAGAAAACAATTGGAAATTTTGTCATATCAGTGTTAATGGACATATGGTCTTCATAAGACCAAATATAAGCAAGAAATATAAGAATTATAAGTAGGCCTTATCTCTGCTAACTTGTATTTTTCTTTCTCTTGTAAAAGGAATTCTTTTCAGCAGAATTCCTTTTAACAAGTTTTGTTTTCTGAGGATCAATTTGTTGTGTTATGATATCATTTTCATCGGATTAATCACTCAGGATATCTTAAGAATTATGATCCGTAAATTTAATGATCATTTCTTTTGATTCCTCCATTTCGATCTTTAATGGAAGGTAAAGCATAATTTTTTTAATTATCGTATGGCATCTATTTTTCTCTTGCTCATTCGTCTACTATATTATCACATCTACTATATAATCATGCTTTTAATAATACGAAAATATTGACAAAATAATTATTTCATGCAATTAAAATATCAATATATTGGAAGTTAAAAAATGAAAATAAATCATCCTTATTTTTTAACGTTTCTTTCAAATTTTCTGTGAACAGGAAACATGACATCACACCTATCCTTTCATTAAATATAAAATAGTTTCATCAACAATTTCAGATTTACTCTAAAAAATAATGCAATACTCTAACATACCATAAATCGTTTTACAGCTCACGGCTGTAACAGGACTAATTTGAGTGCCGGTAACGAATCTTTGTCTAATAAAAAATATTTTCATATATAGTTTTGTAAGGTAATGAAAACACCCTAGCAACTACAGTTGTTCAAAGGAGCATTCAACTTATCTATATTTTAAAAGAAAAATCAAAAGACAAATAACTTCAAATTCTTGGCTGTAATATCGTTCCGCATAAAGTATGTGCTTCAGATCGACATCAAGCATAAATATAAAAGAATTAAATGAACTCTAAGCATATTTTGTGCACTGTAAAACAAAACTGATAAACAGCACCGACTAGATTAATAACTCCTTTCTCATTTTTTCTTGATGTTATTGAGTTGAAACCCTCGCTCAAACCAGTGCGTAACATTCGCAATATTTTCTACTTTGATTTTCTGAACGCCCTCCACCAATAGGTTCCCGCCTACTGTGAAGTTTCAGGTAATGAAAAAAGCCGACTTCCTGGCTGAAAATGGTGCCTTAATCACCAAAATTTTCTAGTCCTGTGCTCTTCTATACTATTATAAATCTTATTAAAAAATCTATCAAAGCACGAGCTCAGGAAGAACTTTATCATCATATTTTTCGTAAATCCTGGGAAAATGTTATCCCGAATTCGTGTAACGGCCCAAGCCGTTGAGGGGTTGCTGACTCCCGCCTTGCCACTGGACATGACTACCTTCGAAATAATGTCTATGGATTTAAAACTGTTCCTTCTCCATTATGCACACTGTGCAACTCTGGAGAGGTGATGGACTCCATTCATCTTCTCCGCTGTCCTGCTCTGCGTAATCCTTTTCTCTCAGAACATTACAGGGAGGCAAGGGACAAGTTAGATAAATGGGCCATGTTGCAGCTTCTATTTTGTATTCAGTGTTTTTAAATCTTTACTCTCATCTTTTTTGCTGTAACTGTTCATAATCTGCCATAAGGAATATAAAAAATTTTAAACGCAAGTATAAATTGATATTTCTATACATTTTTGTAGGATCTTTTTCCGTATCTTAATTAGTTTTGGAAATCGGTGAACTAACTTCCGCAATTTTTCGTTAGGAAAGCAATAAGTCATCTCTTTTAGCGTATAGCCACTCACCTATGCTCAACACTTATTTTTAATGATTACATTTCAGGAGATGATACAGGTGGGTGTCGTACCCACATTAATTTGGGTTTATCTTTATGAATTTATTTCTCTGGATATAGCTTAGAAATTAAATCAACATATAACTATGCAACACACAGATTAAAAGTTTCATTTTTAAGATTTTTTTCAATGTTTCATGTAAGGTACTTACAACCTTAAAAATCTTCCTTTGCATTAATTTTGCATGGATTTGCGAGAATATTTTCCATTTTAAAATATCTTCTCATGAGGAATGGGGATTATATATTACTTTTTAAAATTAATCATACAATTCTAATCACTGGTGGGCTACATTAGTAATAATTCTGTCTTCACATATAATTCTCGTATAAAAAGAATTCCTATATATGTATTTAAATTACGATTACATTATAAGCCGGTATCTTGTAATCCTTCGAATATGGGATAATCAACAGTATTGCTAATACTGGAATTCAGGATTTCTTTAAGAAAATCTGTACGGAATTTTTCTCTTATTTAATCTAATTCCCACTTAGAGAGTATTCAACAGAGCTTCAAATCTCATTGTCCATTCTACAGAGCTACAGAGGGTATTAACACATTTTTAGAATGATTTCGGGGCCGTTTAATTAATATTTAAAATTTAAAGACTATTTTTTTTAAATGTTCGATCTGATAGCTTTTTTCCTGGACTATAAGTCTGCATCGTGATTTCCATGATAGAAGAGCTAATCGTAAAATTACCAGTGGTATTGCTTTCCATTCCTCTTCCACTACTTTCCAGATTCCATCTATCGTGGTGAGTTTGCGTTTAGAAGGAGCTCTTTTTAACAGACCAAAGGGACAATAATCCATAATTGAAACGTCAGGGGACTTCACAGGAATATGTTGAAAAGGTATGTATGCAATAGCTGAATTAATCTTCATTTCTTCAAGGAATGCAGTGGTAGTTTTCGAAGTATGACTAGTAGTATTGTCTTGATGAAGTTTCACTCTTTGAAAGTCTTTGGGATAGAGAAGTGGAATTTCTTCTATAAATATTGGACGTAAAATCTTCTCCTGATGGTATGATGAGTTGATTTTAACATTTTTTTCTACTCTTTTTCTTTTTAATTTCCCATTGTAGGAGAAACCTGCGACTATCATAAACTGCTTGCTGAAACTTTCTTTACATTGACGGAACCAGGTTTGTAAATTTTTTTCTCCTCGTTTTCTATAGTAAATTGACTTTTTTGTTGCACTCATTTAGATAAACCCATGATTCATCAAAGATCACAATATATCGCACAGAGTATTTCCATTTATCTCCTGCTAAATGGTTTTCATACAGGATTCTACAAAATGTTTTGCGTTGAGTCGCATGTCTCGGCAAAAGCTGGTGAACATTATGTTTTTTAGCTTTTTAAAGTTGTAAATATATGATTTATTATTTTATTTATTGTTGCTACAGATGTATCTAAAGACTTTGCAATTGATTTCTGTGTTGACGGATTTTCTCTTTTTACCAGGGATTTCACTTTAGAAACATTTGAAACAGTACGTACTTTTTTCGGATATTCGTTTGGTTTCTTCTTTCTATGTAGAAATAATGAGTGACGGTTTTTACCTGTCCGATTAATAATGTTGCTTATTTTGCACTTAGAAATTTTAATATCATGGATTTCACAGTGTTTTTGGATCCTGGAATCAGAATATTTCTCTTCGGAAAGCGCAAAAACATATCCTTCAATTCACAGCTTGTTTACATGCGACATTTTGAAAGAAGAATAAATTTAAAAGTTGCAGATGATATTTCTCATTTCAAATAATAAGCTGTTAAAAAACATTTTTGTTCTAAAACATTTACTTTTTTAAAATTCTTAATCGAAATCGTTCTAAAAATGTGTTAATACCCTCTGTATTTATAATCGATATCTAAAAACTAAATCTAAGGCACGACAGCTCATATGTGAACCAAGGCTTACAAAATCCTTACCTGTTTTCCTGACTGAATCTCTGGAATGTGAAATGGTCCGGTTATAGGTGATCAGCATAACGTGAAATCCTAGAGTTTAGTTCTCAAGCATGCATTGGTACTCAGTTTATCGACACAATGCAGAAATGAAAGTTTGAATCGACCTTGCCCCTCCCGAGGATCAAACCTGGGTCCTTGAAGCACTAAGCACTATCACGGTATGATAGATATCCTCAAGTGTCAATATCAAAAGGAACTTTTAAAAGAAGTTGGCTTGGAATTGTCTATTAAAGTTAACTTTTCAAGAGCAATTCATTTATCAATCTATGCTTGGCTATCTTGGAGATTTGCATAACATGCAAACTTCATTGCCCTCATTACTGAACGAAATCAGGAATATTAATCTGAGAACTTCAGCAAAGAATAGTGTTACTCATCCCTGAACATCGATAAAGAAATTCACAGATGGGTGAAATTTCATTTCATAACATTTTGAATGCAGAATCAGATATAATTTGTTGTAATAATTACCAGGTGAGAATTATAACGAATGAGAATGAAAAAGTACTTTCAGATTCCAATTGATAAAGAAACTAGATAGTGCCGCATCCATCTGCAGAACAGGCTGAATGATATTTAAGTAGACTGATGCACATTTTAATTTTCTGTAAGAAAAATAATAGTGAATTACTTCGCAGCATTAAATAATGTGTTTTTAGAATCGTAGTTTTGAAATGGAAAGACATTTCCTGATTTCTCATCAATAAAATAAAAATAAAAAAACGTTTTTGAATTTTATTTTGCATATATTTCTTATATAATGCATACTAAATAATATTTTTATAGTACTTTATAAAGAGAAAGCAGTTTGATAGAAAAAAATAATTTTAAGATATAGCAGTTATTTATTTCAATTTCATATACTTCCGATTTTACGAACTATTTTATTGCTCCCTACGAATTGATAAAATGAGTATTTACTGTATTATATGGAAACTTTAGCGTAAGCACATTAAAATTATTTTCTCAAAATGGGGAGAATATATATGAAAATTCTGATTTCAATTCCTTAGAATTATAAATGATTTCATATGACTTGTATATTACAGCTAAAATATACTGACAGTTATTCAAATTGAATACTATTGATATAATAATTATGTAATAGTATATTATAATAGGCACTTTCTTATTAACTATAAAATATATATACTAACAGCTACAAATATTGCTTATAATTCCATAATGCATGTGTTGTGTACAAGCCTTCTATGACAAATATATAGCTTTTCAAAAGTATTTTTGCATGTTGCTTATACAAAAGTTTATTAATCGAAAATCTGTCGTGTTTGCTAAATTGGTCATGTTAAATTGGTCGTGGTCGCAATGTCCTTAAAGTGAAATGATACTTCTGGGGTGGTTGGGACACAACAAAAGTTCTTTATATTCATAGATAAAGAGACAAATGAAAATTGGAACAATGATACTAAAGCAAATTTATTTATATTTCAATGTATTAATAATTTTGTTAAATTTACTAAAAATTACGTTTAAATTTTTTGACATTTCTATGCATTAATTGTTACCGAAACTATGTTATTTATTAATTTAGTTATCTATTGATTATGTTATTATTAATTCAGTTATTTATTAATGCAGTTATATGTCATTAACTCAGTTATTAAAATTAAACAGCGAAAAGAGAGAGTTCATGGACTATATGTAGTACATAAATAACTTGATTGATTAATATTATTAAATTTTATAATACCAAATTAAAGTTAAGGAAGGAATTTATAAAAGGTTATACATAAAATTAAAATAATTGGTTTATCCAAGGGCTAAAATACTTAAAATTAGTGTAGTACATGTATAATAAAAATATAATCACGTGTATAATAAAAATAAAAATTAAATAATCATATTCCTCCAATAAATGCACTTGTTTAGTTTACATTTTTGCTCATAATCAGTTTAAAAAAGAAACAAACTTTTAAAAATAAGAAAAAATAAGAATGATTTTTTTTAATTATTTTGATTTATAAAAATAGTAAATTATTTCCAAAATAAGGAAAAACCAATTTTTCTTTAAAAAAAACAAATCACGTAAAAAACAATCATATTAAGTAATATTTAGTATATTCAATGTATTTTACGCATTAATGTTAAATTATTAATGGTAATTTTTCCGGAATTAATAACTTTCAGTTCAGAAGTTTCATAACTTTGCAAATTATACCTGTTTATTCCTTTGAATGTTCCTAGATGTCGCTGAAATAAATATTTGCACAATTTTCAAATTCCGATCATCATTCGCTAATGGCAACTATGTTCACTTTGTTTAGTTTTTAAAGTAACAAATTTTTATATCCACACATCACATTTAAATTTATTGTCATTAATATAGACTAGTTTGATATCATTCATGTTTACTGTTCAACAATATTTAAATATATGAGTTAATGTTACGAAAATTTATTCAATTTTATGATCGTAATTCTTCTAAATTGATCATTTAGAGCAAAACAGAAAGAATTTGTGAAAATTTAAAGTTAAATTAATATCCATAAATTCAATTGTTTGATATTGATGAAATATTTTTCATTTCCGCTTTGATATATTTTTCAAAACTAAAATAAACCATATATTCGTGGCGCCATCTATGGATCTGTTTACCAATTTTCCATGTGAGAAAAAATTTTGATTTCAATAAAAAAAATATGTACACTCTCCCAATATATTTTCAATATTTATAAGCAGAATATCCCTCACTTAATAAAATTTAATTCAGATTTTTATTTATTTAAATAAATAAGAATGTGTCTAAAAGCTTTATCCGGCTGTTCAATTGAGCTGTTTTATATTTTTTTGCTAATATCAATATCATATTTTTAGCTCAAGTAACTGATATTATTTTTTAATTTATTTCAGTAACTTATTTAGTTTTAAAAAGAAAATTATTAATAAATTCTGAAAATTGTTTCTGAAATCAATTATTGATAACTTATTATTAATTTATATACTGAACTCAATTTTTTAATAAATTTCTAGAAGCACTTTATATTCTCAAAAAGAAAATTGGTATAGGTTTTTGCAATAATTAAATTAAGCAAATTTAAGTTTGAAAGAAAATTATAAATTTTGTGTTTTAATCATAATTTAAATTTATAGCAGTCTCGTAATAATAACAATTTGATATTATTACGAGTTGATATTGATTAAAAATCATATTATAAAATATTTTATAAAATCGATTTCTATCAAGTATTTATTTTGCTATATACGAGTTAAATGTTTGATTTTATTGTAAAATTTTTTTATGTAAATATACTTTAATTTTTTTTAATTTTAAAAGTAATTTTAAAACTATAATAATTTTCCAATATTATTTAGTTTCGATATGATACAAAAGAAAATTTTTATGAGTGTTTATTGATATTGACCGTTATAAAATATCTAATATTTTCTGTAGAAGATAGAACAAATATTTAAGAAATTTTTTTCACTATCCAGAATAATATTACTTACTATTAAATTTATTTACTTCGAAAATCAAGGATCTACCATATTTATTTTTAGTGGAAAAATACGTTGGTTTTTCGACGTACTAAAAGTCACGAAATATGGATGCTGTACTGTATGGCTTGACATGGTCCAAATGGATTATGGGGTGCAGTTTAATTAGTATTCATGTTTACTTATATCATTAGGCAAATAAAGGGAATAACAGAAACGATTTTCTTACTTTAACTTTGCTCTAAATTATACTATTTTCATATACCATAAATTTCTAGGATGTTTCGTCGATTGGTAAATATAAAATCAAATTTTAAATTATGTTTAAAATTATAAGATTTTTCATAGTGCCAAATCGATTTCTACTATAAGAGTATTAATACATTTTCCTTTCATCAAATTTATAGTAAGTTTTATTCAATCTTTTTAGTAGATCAAAATTAAATATATGATTTTGAGCTAACCACATGGAAAAATCTTTTTAAAGGAATTAATAGTGAAAAATGAAGCAAAATGGACTTAATTCATCACTAGATGGCGCTGCAATGTTTGGTACTTATCACATGACAAATACCAAACGAATGGTGCATTAAAGGAGTGAAAGTTTTTATTTTCTCAAATCCTTATAGACATTTTAGCATGCGAAGCAGTTTTAAAAAAACAATTGGAAACAATAACCTTTCATTTAAAATAAAGAAAATTAAAGTAACTGTTGTGGCAAAAAATATATTTGTCATTGTTGATGATTTTTGTGAATTAATTAAAAATATCCTCATTGTAAGCACTTGCAAAATTCCTTAAAAAATATATTAGAACAAATAGATTTTTGAAAATATTAATAACAAACATTAAACAAAAAATATAATTAAAAAAAATATTTGTAGAGAAACCGATATTAAAAGATAAAGTATTTTCTGGAAATATATTTTCCTTAACAGGAACATTCGTTTTTAAACAGTTACATTCGATATTAAAATTTTGTTGTAAGCCTAAGCAATTTCTTTTATGCATATTATTTTTTAACTTATTTATTTTATGATATAAGTGCAGAGAAAATGGTCTGTTTTGGGAAACTAATAACAGAAACAAGTCGAAAATAGAATGGGAAATAATTTGCTTTTTTCTTTATTTTTCATTTACAAAGATTTTGCTCTGATGAAATTGTTGACTGATATTAATGGACATTTTAAGCTCAGAATTCGTAAAAAATCTAGTTTAACTGTAATTCCGAGTCACCAGTGGATATAGAGTTTTTTTTTTTTTTTTTTTTTCTACGATCTGCCTGTATATTTATCTACTGCTAACCGAATCGTCAGCTGAATGATTTGTGTTTTGGTCTTCAAATTGAACAGTTCGTGAAATCTCTTATCATTTCAGAGTAAATGTTTCGATGGTTCAGAATCCATTTTAAAGCATCGATTTTGGATGGTTCGTTTGTTTGTCGCTCAACGGTCATTTTTTGCACACGAGGGCTAATTAGACCGGGACCTACGGTTTAAAGTGGATTCCGAACCACTACAAACATCCATGCCTAAGATGGGATTCGAACCCACGAACTGTTGATCCGAAGGCAAGATCGATTTTAGATGAATCAACCATCCTGTGGAAAAATTGACCTTCTATGTAAACTGTGCGAAAAAGTCCAATCCACCACAAATATTTAAAAAAAATCCTTTCCAATAATACAACAATGGATGTGACCATTCCAAGGACTTATTCTATACACGGTGAGAAATGCACATTTTTCAACAATGACTAGAATCGAACCTAGAACCCTCTAGTTTGTTGGGCATCACTGTAATATTAAGAAATCATGAGTGAAGAATTGAATATTGTGCTTTTGCTCAATACTTACGAGTTTTCCTGACTTCCTTTCTTACATCATGTGAATAGTTCTATGAAAAGTCTTGCTGAAATGAAATACATTGTAATATATGTACTATAATTTTGTATTATAATTTTATGTACTATATGGATGTACTATAATTTTATGATCACTATCAACCTTAGATTATACATTACGTTATGCAAAAATTCGAATTAATATTATGTTTAGTGAACATAATTTTTTTTTTCGTTTTTGAGCTTTTGATCCAACAGATTGACATGTTCAAAGAAAAGAGGGTAGGAAATGGTAAAACATATTTTTCATTTCAAGTTTTAGTGATCAAAAGTCTCCCAAAGGGGTATTTTTTTTTACATGATTACAATAATTATTTTGACCTTGTATGTAAAAAGACAATCTTAATGAAACATGTTTAAATTCCTCACATGATAACTTTTTGCAGTGTTGTTGGATTCAAAGAAAATAGCTCCAAAACACTTTTTATAAGTAACAAATATATACAATGCAGTCAGCTGTCCGACATATAGAGTCCGACACTTCGGTCGTTTAATATTAAGGAATATTGCAGAGTTAAGCATCCATATGCAAAGGAGACTCTCGAACGCGAAATAAGTACACAAGTTAAAAATAATAAAGTCATTGCTTAAAATAAGTGTTTTTTCACGATGTTTTTTTAGTGATGGTTCTGCAACTGCATGCCACATTTTCGTTCATTTATGACTCACGTGTATAAGCATGCGCTTGTATGTATGGCACTGTGTTATGGGCTCGCGTGCCATTAATGACACACGTTACCAAATTACCAGAATTTCTCTAAGCTATGAAAAATAACAGATTGTGTTATTCAACGTCATTTTATACAAACGAGAACTAATTTAACAGTAACTTGTAGTTCGAAGTGAACGCCAACCTCTCTACAATTCATCTACGTTGGAAGTGAGAATTGAACTTTTGAAATGAAGAATTTATAGTCGAAGATCCCTAATCTCTTTCCATTACATGTTTAAGTTATTAGATGTTCCTGGTATCTCATTTGGTGCTACGAGTATCCCCTTTTATTAAATTTCTGGGATCACCGTGTGGGCTAGTGTAATGCAATACTTTTATAGGGTGAAAAGTCCCGTGTTCGATTCCAGCAGCTATTGAATATCGAGAAACGGCATCTACCTTCATGTCTGATGAGGGTTTGAGGGGAAATTCTGCTGGTTTCTATCCTTTTATTCGACATGTAAATACAGTCATTTGGCAATGAAAAGTCTTCCGAAAGTCAATTTACGCATTAAAAGTATAAATGGCTCATAACACAGTTCCTACAACTGCTGGCCACCAGGCTGTCACTAAGACTTGTTCACGACATCTATGTGAAGAAATGGTCAGGAGCACTTATTTCTTAAAGATCAATGAGACCACTCTAGAAATGTTCTGCTGACACACTGGTGCTGGTGTGGCGTGGATGCCGAGAGGAGGGTGCCGGCTCAGATATGACCTCGTCTCCTGACCATGATTCAAAATTACGAGGCACTTGGTGACAGGTTGAGTATTCCAAACCCATTACCTAAAGGTGCAGTTAGTTGCTCGCCTGTGCCGCTATGTATGTAGGTATGACACAATGACAACCGAAGGAAACAAAAGCTGGAAGAAGAAAACTGTGTTAAGTAGTGGTTATGTCTATCACCATTATAAGTGTGTGTTGCTATCTATGGATGTTTGTATAAACCATTCATTCAAAGCTAGTTTAAGACAAGCCATTTGAAATTACGCCATATGCAAAGCAGCTCAGATTCAAAATCATGGAGTCGTCTGCAATTGGCGTCTGACGTTGGATTTTTGTGATGCTTGGATGTTATTGGACAATCAGTTTTCGTAGAAGACGGGCAGGATAAATCGCAAAAGATTTTTTTAAAAAAAAAGAGATTCAAATTGTCAATTTAATTTAACCATGAAGCGCTTGCTTTTCCTTTCATATTTTGCGTTCTATTGTCAACGGATGAATGGCTTGAATTCTATTGTCAACGGATGAATGAAATGACAAGTCAAACCTTGTTTTTGGAGTTCACGAAAGGATTCATCATGCATTCGAATAAAATGTTGCTTAACAATTTTTAGATTTCAAATCAAAAGAGTTAATGTCACTAATTCCTCATCTGAAATAGAGGGCGCAACATTCAAACCTTAGTTAAGCAACTTGTGTTAATGTATACAAGGCTCTAATCCATTCGAAATCTCATAAGAATTATGGTTATGGTGACCACGTAACGAACGATGCTTTTAAAGTAAAATTCATCTGAATAATTTCGAATCGAAAGAGCTGAAGCAGCATACAAATTGAATGGTATATTTGCCCAAAGTCAATAGACTATAATTAAACGGCTTGTATCTATGTGCAAATGATCAAATAAATGTGAATAGGATTGACCCATAAGAAACAGAATAAGGCGATGTAGACTTTGGTAAATTTGATATTGTTCTTATTGAAAATTGAAATGATTGTTCTTAAATGTATTTGAACCAGGTAAATCTCTTTATTTTGGCTGTCAACAAAAATACTTGTACATAGCAAAAGTAACAAATATTATTAATTTCAACCTACGTAAAATACATTTCATTATGATATTGATCTGCAGAAAAAAACTTTCTATTAAAAGTGAAACTAAGATTTTTCAAGCAAAAATTTAGGAAATAATAAATTGCTATATTGGCTCTGCGAGGTGACTATTGAATAAGGATGTTGTTTTCCATCTTATTGTGCGACATGGTCTCTTAGATTTGGTTTAGATTCTCTAAACCAAAAGAAGAATAAGCAACAACACATTGAAGCTTTAGTAGTAGGTTAAAATTTTTCTATTAAATTTCAAATTATTCTGACCACTGATAACCAAAAAGAAATTAAACTTTTTTACCAAATATTGACTTGAAAGTTATGGAATTTTTTTTTTCTTTTGGTCATTGAAAATTCCAAAATTCCATGAGTACTCGTGTGTAAATTTAGAATTATTTTTACCTGTGGCTTATAATTTACAGTAGTCATTAATTATGTATTAATCAAAGTCTTATATAACATTAATAAGTCATTATTTTGTGTCTCCACGAAGCTTTTATCCGGAGTTAAACTATGAACGACTGACTTAATGGTATGAAACTCAAATAGAATGTTGGTCACTGGTAATTTGAAGACATGGAGTATGTTTCACATCGAAATTTTGTTTATACCATTTATGATGCTATTATTCATCCTGTAAATGTCCGACAAATGTGAAATCAAATGCAGAAGTTCGTTGACTGTCTTCTAAAGAATCGCAAATTAATTACACTTTATTATCAATTTTTTAAACCATTGTGTTAATATTTCAACTCACTGTAAAGTTGTGCACGCCGTGATGGACATCAATCCGAAATTCTACTCTTTTCGAAAATGAAGGCATGTCGCTCTACTCATTCCATTTTAAAATTGTCATCTTTGGGTAACCATTGGAGGTAGAGAAAAATATAACATCTGATCACTCTCTTTCTTTCTTTCTTTTTAAATTCTCAGATGTTAGTGACAATAGTACCATATTTTCAATTTTTAAAAACGCAATTTTTAAAACTGCAGCTAACGTGTTATCGATTTTCCCACTGAGCTTCTGATTGGAAATGCATTGAAACGTCCGTGTAAGAGACTGAATGATGTTGGAGAATTCTTCTTTAACACTTACAATGTCCTTCTTAAGCTCCTCCTGTCCAGATTTTATCTCTTTTCATCATCTCGGTGTTAATCTCTTCTTGTCTAGCTTTCATCTCCTCTTGTCCAGCTTTCATCTCTTCTTGTCTAGCTTTCATCTCTTCTTGTCCAGCTTTCATCTCCTCCTGTCCAGCTTTCATCACAGTCATCTGCTCCGCTAATTTTTCAAGAAGATTTTTCATTACATCCATATCAATTTTTCTGGTGTCACGCTGCATCAACTCTTCAATCCCACTTCTGACACCAGTTGTACCGAGCTCCACGGGTTCGTGTTGATTGAGAGTTGAATAAAGCAACCACTCAATGAACACAAGACTTTTATTCGCAAAAAAAAAAAAAAATTCTACTAGACATAAGAAATTCCCGCTGTAACAATCACAATTATACAGCTACAATTCGTCAGATATAACAAGAAACAACTTCCAATCACAGGTCTCAAATACCTCAGACAGAGAACATCTAGCAGTCACGACTAATCGTCTTCACTCACTGACTGTCTTCACAAAACCTGACTCTTCCATGTCGGGCTGCGGTATTTATACCTGACTTGGCGGAGAAATCGACCGATTTCGCCAAGGTTCTGGAAGCTTCTAGGCTATCTCGAAAAATATTGGTCCTAGAACTTAGGTGATGCATGTTTCCAGAAGTATCGATTTCTCGCCAAGTCGCCAAGAATCTCGCCAACTGTCTCCAAATCATTAGGAAATCCGCTTTTAAACTACAACACATCTAAATACTGCAATTTTTGCCCAAAATGTGAGAATTTCCGATCTGTCTGAGATATTTTAAGACAAATACAATCATTATTTATAAATTTGTAACAATATTCCTAAACAAAGAAATTTGTAAGCTTTGCTATACCTCATTCAGCTTGTTCTTTGCTGATTTATATATGAGATCTCATTTCGTGGCACAAAACTTTTTTTTAATAGTAAACAAATGGTAAATCTTAAAAAATAGAAAATATCGCTATTTTTTAAGTTATAATTATTTTCGAAACATAAATGTGCGTTATACATAATTTTCCTGATGAAACTAAGCTTACCGCGCTAATTACCCGATAGTTTAAAATTATTTATTTATTTTTCTTAAGTGCTCAATAAAAAGAACTTCAGTTTCTGTTACTTTTATCCAGATTTGCTCATTTACAAACAAGATTGATAAAACCAATTCTATATCAATTTCTGCAGAAATTATCTGCTCTTATCGGGTAATTTAGTAGACGTCCGTCGCTGTCTGTCTCGGGAAATTTAGTGGTGCACAGATTTGGTTTGTTTGATGTACGATTTCCACCGATAACGTTAAGTTGAACACTGTTTTCCACCACGTGGGACCTCACTTCAGCATCATCCCATTAGCTGAGCTATGATTTATTGTTGAGATAGGGTTGAGAATTTTATTTTTACATTCCACAGGTGTGTCCGTAGATTACTTAGATTTATTTGATCAAACATAATTTTATTACTTGTCACAGAAAGTTGGATTTCCTTACCATAAATAATTAGAAGTATTTTATCTCTACTTTCAGGTAAAAGTCAACATTTACTAATCCGTATTATCACTTGTTTGTCGAGCGATAAGATATGCGTATCATATATGTTTTAACTGTCAAATTACGAATTTCTTCTTTTAGATAATCTAAATAACGAATTTCTAAACGAAATAAGTATTTTTTTCTTTGCGAAATTAAATTTTAGTCCTTTTGGTGTATGAAAATGAACAAGGCGGGTTCTAATGTGTCAACCGTATACTCAAGCGTACAATGAGGGTTTAACGATAGCCTAGTGGGTAAAAGCATCATTCTTTTGACCGAAAGATAGAAGGCTCAATACCGACCCATCCGAAGTTTGTAGTACTGTGAAAGTCAACTGAAACCATTAAACATAACCAAATCCCTCTTCCTTTTGAATTTTGAGTAAGAGATGAGGTTGACTCCTGAGCTGGCTCCCACCGCTCACTGCCATATTACACTGGATCTTACTGATATTTTTTTTCAATGGCGGGCAGACTTGGGTGACGATATCCTATGCCACAACAAGGCCAGAAACTGCTACTCATTTATATTTACCCAGCGAGCACCTGTGAACCTAGTCACGGAGGCGAGTAGCGTTACCCGCACCATACCACCACAAACCCGTTTATAGGGTGGGCCACATTCATACAACAACACAGAAGAAAGGACAGAGAAACACAGAGAGAACAGAGAAGGAAAGAAACATCCATGACCGAACCGGGATTCGAACCCGGAACCAACAGCTCAGGAGTCAGGAATGCTAACCACTCAGCCATCTGTCGGCCGTCTAACTGATCTTATAAATCTTAATTTTGAATTTTAATCGGTAGAAATATTATACCGAGAAATGCATCACAATTTAAGGAACAAAATAAATGCTTTCCTAGTTGATTTATTTTTTAAATAACTGTAATGCAAATTAATGGCAAAATGTTTATAAGTACTTCTTTTCATTTCTAATTCCTTAATATCAGGAAATAGAAGATGACACATTAGGCGCCCGGAAAAAAGGATTCGCTCTCGTCGCCGAAGGTAGTGGGTTCGATACCTCATTAAATTTAAACGTCGACACGATAAAAATGCTTACTATTTAATTGAAAATTCGGTAGAGCATAATGTTTTTTCTCTGTTGCAGCGTGACGAGGAAAGGATGGTGCAAGCTTAGGTTTCGAATTCGTCATCTAATCATCAGTGGTTCCAAATGATCATTTGGTTAGTTGAGCTGAATAATTTCAATTGACAGCAATAAATAGACGGAAATGTATAGCAATAATTTAATGTATTGTTGTGTCCAAAAAAGTTGCAACAAATATATATTTTTGCAGCTATTTAACATTGATACATATGATCTACTGGAGTGCTTTTAATTGTATAAACTATGCTAATACATTTATAAAAAAATCATCTTTGTAAGAAATGTAAAATCGGAATAGTTGCTATTTAAAATTTATTTGTTTGATTTTCCACCCAAATCTGACCAGAGCCGAGACTAAATTCTAATTACTGAAAACGTTTAGCTTATTGCGGAATCGAACTCATGAACTGCATTGCAGAACTACTCAAAGCGCAGATTATTCAATTACTAATTTATGCGCACTGAGATATGCATAAAATATTTTTATGCATAGAATTTGTAATAATATTTCGTAAATAAATTCATATTTTTCACTTAAAATTTATAACTTCATATAGAAATTTATCAAACTTTCTATAATTACATTATTTGAAGCATTTTTCCAATTGGAATTATGCTTATTGAACTTGTGTGAAAAAATTATACGCAATTTTTTTATGACGTATAAGCCACAAATGCACATAAAATTTATCTTTTTAGTGAAAATATAAGAAGTTAGTGTTTACAAGTGATTTGGTTTTGACAATTCCCGTTGCGCAATAGTTACGTAAAGTTATAATTGACGATGGCTTTGGCGATATCCCAACGCATTCAGATGTTCCTTTCACAAAACACTATTTGGTAAAGTTTTACCGTACGGTCACCCTTGGCGAAATTTTAAAAAAGTCGCCAATGGTGACCGTATGAAGAATTTCCGTTCGGGAAAAACGGCGGGAGGAAAAAATAGCTGAATCTGTGACAAATATTTCATACATTGTTGGTATCTAAAAATATGATCTACTAATTTTACAAAATTAACAAAAAATACAGATTTATAGATTTCAAACATCAATGGTAAAGTAATAAAGTTGATTTGTTAAATTATCCATAAAATTTTTTGATTAAATTTTATATTAATGAATTTAAATCGGTAAATATTCATGAGAAATTAATGACAAATAGGGTTGCCAAAATACTAGTTTGCTGGGCTTCCAGTAAAAATATTCGCCAAATTTGACGCCAAAGAAAACGAGCCAAGGGTGACCGTACAGTAAATCTGATCCCACTATTTATAATGAATAATGTGACAATGTACTTCAAATAGGCAAAAAAATTTCGGCGATTTATATATATATATATATATATATATATATATATATATATATATATATATATATATATATATATATATATATATATATATATATATATATATATATATATATTTACAACCTATTTATTCCAAATGTTTTCTTCAATCTCGCCAACGCTTTTCGTTGAAAACTTGATATGTATGTTAAAATTTCAAAGCATACAGAACTATCTTCAAAACTCAACAGGTGTTTGCTTAAATGGTTGTAATTTTAATATTTTTAATTCCCCACTGTATATTCAAAAATTAATATCTTCTCGATGCTTGGGATCAAAAATTAATAAATATTTATAACGTATTAAATTTTTTCCATGGATGTTAATTAATAAAAATATGCTCATTGTTGAAGATGTATCACTTTCTTTTCGGGACTAAGAAACTAATATTAAACTAACAGCAAAAAATTGATTGATTTATTTATTCATTTACAATCGCTGCATATGAACTGCATAATAGCTCATATGCAGATGTTAAAGGGAGAAAACACAGAAAATTCTCAAGCACACATTCCGATAAACGTTCAGGCACAAAACTAAAAGTGTAATACTTATCTTTAACTGTTCAACAGGGTAGAACACTTTACCAACCATTCTAAAATGACTATTTGAATTCGTTCAACTTTGCTTTAACTAAATCTTTATGTATTGTTATGTGATTTTTCATATAAAGAGAGAGAGAGAGCTATTGGGAGAGTGCAACAGAAATTCATTATAAATACTACAAAAAATAAAATAAAATGACACGTAAAATGCTGTATATTATTACTATAAATAAATTGGGAGCGTTCGAAAATAATGCATCTGCTTGGGATATCAGATTTATCCAAAAATGTTGGTATTTTTTACTTCATAATCAAGTGCATAATATAAACGAAAATACCTTATTTTGTTATTAAAAGTTTGCATATATATAAAATAGATTCTACATATTATACATTGCTTAAATTCTCTTATTTACTATGTGATGCTGAATACAGAATATACACATTATGTATTCAGCAGCACACAGATAGTATATATGATGTATGCTACATACTATGTATGGGAGTAGTTAAAAATTTCATATATACTATCGTTCATATATACTAAATACATAATGCTTTAATAAAAAGTTCCTGACTCCTGAGCTGTTGGTCCCGGGTTCGAATCCCGGTTCGGGCATGGATGTTTCTGTTCTCTGTGTTTCTCTGTCCTTTCTTCAGTGATGTTGTATGAATGTGGCCCACCCTATAAACGGGTTTGTGGTGGTATGGCGCGGGTAACGTTACTCGCCTCCGTGACTTGGTTCACAGGTGCTCGCTGGGTAACGACAAATGAGTAGCAGTTTCTGGCCTTGTTTTGGCATAGGGTTTGTCACCCAAGTGTGCCCGCAATTGGAAAAAAATGAATAAAAAGTCAATTTCTTATGCATTTAGATAAGAGAAGTTATTTGTGGAAAAATAAAAAATAAGTAAAATTTTGCTAAAATATATAAAATAAATGTTTGTTTTACTTGAATAATTAATGACCATAATTTTATAAATATCTTTAAATTATTCTAAAAAATAATTAACTATTATTAGTTAATTCAAAGTATAAATTGTCATATATATATAGCATTGTATAAAATTCATTTACTCTAAGTATCACTGAATATTAATGCCATTAATTTAAATCATACATCATAATAGCTTTGTAACGCCGAACTCACGCATAGAGGGCGTCATTCTTTAGAAAAAATGAAAAATACTTCTTTTGGTTTCCAGAGTAATCAAGTTTTTCAATGAAAAGAAACAAATTGTAATTGTTTTGTAAATTGTTTAAATAGTTATGATATTTGTGATTATATGTATTGTGGTTTATGTAAATTGTTTTCGATTCTTGTGTTCGTAAAACTGAAAGGAATATATTAATATAAAGTAATATCATCATTTTTCTCTGTT
The DNA here is from genome assembly GCA_037975125.1 of Latrodectus hesperus. NCBI lineage: Eukaryota > Metazoa > Arthropoda > Arachnida > Araneae > Theridiidae > Latrodectus > Latrodectus hesperus. Next base: position 90,618,194 of record CM075856.1, read on the forward strand.
TGTAAGTTACAGCACTTTTTTTAAATTATTTTATGAATACAGTTTATTACATACGTTATTATAAAGTGCATTGAATAGTATTGACAATATAACTGAACTTATACCATTCAGATAGATTAATATTATAAATTTAAGAAAAAAACTTCAATCTATATCAAATGCTTGGAATCATTTTATGTCAGGTACTTTAAGTTTGCATAGTTTTAAAATTTTTCGATTACATAATTCCATTTTCTAATAATCCTAATAACAAAAATGCCATACATAAAAAAGATCAATTTCTGAAACTTCCTTAGACGAAATTGTTCATTTTACACAGATTGTCGACAACTCAAACGTTTGCAGCTGAAACAATATGAACCTATCGGGACTATTGAATCTAAACACCTGATGGAAGTTAATTTTCCTTTGACAAACACATCTGTAAAAACAACAGGAGGCAAAATTGTGCGTGTGCGTTCACTTGTCCTCACAATAAATTCATAAAAGAATTAGATCACTATATATTTGCACAAATGTCAATTCATCTGTCAATTGTCATTTGTAAATGTCCCCAGCCCATTAAAAATGAAATATAGTTTTGCTTTCTTTTCCTTACGATTATAATATGTACCATGTTTGAATTTATTTCTAACTATAAGCATATGAAGCAAGTACGTTTTCCATTTTTTATTTTTAAATTTTAATATGTTGTATTTGCGCTTGGGCAAAAAAATTAATTATTTTTTAAATTAGAGACAATGTAGAGTTAATTATAAATGAAAATTATTTAACGATTTTAATGTTAGATGTAAATGTTCCTATAATTTTTTAGTCAATATATTTTAATAAATTTATCACAAACAGTTGAGGAAAAATAACTCACTTTGCTTCTTTCAGCTGACCCTAATTTGTTTAATTAAATTCGTAACACTAAAAAATATTAGTAAGAACTCATTAAATTCAGCCAAACTGAAATAATAAGACATCAAATGCTGCCATTTATCCGAGAGGTCTTAAGTAATTTCGGCACAGATGCTGTATAATCCAGGATGCCAAATTCTGAGTTTTTTGGCGATGAAGAAATGTTGCCAAGATGAGCTGCGCAAAGACATAAATATAGGGTTGCCAAAATAAAGTTTTCGGCATAATTCTTATAGATGTCCATATCCATGACGTAATAAAAACTAGGTACCCAGATACTTAAGAAAATCCGCCAAAAAAAATCACCAAACTCAGAATTTAGCATCTTAGGTTATACGGCATCTGTGCCCGTAATTCCTTCTTTAGGAACCAGAATGAAGATGATCACTATCCAGAAATCAAAAGAATTTTTAGCTAAAACTTTCTTGTTGCTGTTACTCTCAGCTATACTTTTCTCCAATATTTTTTCTTTCACTTGCTGTTTTTCCAAGAATAGTGTATATACGTCCCTTATCTAAAACTTTTTTGTACTTAAAAATCTAATAAAATGTCTATGGTCTGTAAAAGTTTCGTCTTCTTGAACTCTTACATTTGGATATTTTTTAAATCCAAGAATTCTTCTTCCCCTAACATAAATTGTTGACTTAAACAACTCTTAAGTTATTCGCTAGATTGGACATATCTTTCAGGCGTAACAATAAATTGTTTTATATTTTTTGAACTGTGTGTGTGTGTGTTCACTAAGATTCAACCTTTTTTTACCATTTGATTGAAAGTGAATAAAAATAATTTTCTTTAATGAATAAATTAGTTTTTTTTCTTTATTTCATATGTTTTTACATTATTATCGGTGGGTATAGATGAAAGATTTGATGGTGGTATATTTTTAAGCAAGTTATACTAAATGCCACAAAGAAATGTCTACATTTTCCAAAACTAAATTATAATTAATGCTGTTATATAGATATATATTATCTACATTTTGAATTCCTCTTCAAGACTTGCTTTTTGGCTTTTCTCCTCAGCATCTAATATGCATTGTAGGTTCTTCATTTCTAATACTAAAACTTCAGTTTCGTTATCCTCTATTACTTCTACATGCACAGATTTGCAAGTGGAGTGTTTAGTATCACATATCACGCCGCAATTACAAACCAGTCAGTCGATGATATGCTACTCAAGTACAGTGGACCACTTATATCTCAGTACATCTTCCTAAAATTAAAACTGTAGGTTTATAAAATAAATTAAAATAATATGTGAATACTCCTTTATTTGTTTTATGAAATAACACGAAACTAATTTTTCAAAGTGGACGGTGTGAGTGGGTACCCTTTAAAAACCGGGAACTTGAAATCTATCTTATTTGTCTGTGTTACAATCTGGACTTGATTCAGGAGTTTTCTTAGACAATAAAGTTAAAAAGAATCGAAATTTGAAATCAGAAAATAATTTTTAAAAATTCTAATTTTCTAAAATTGTAGAGTTTGTAAATGTAAGTAATTTAACCGAGCTTACAATTGACTGGTTTGCGAATGCTCTAGCCTTTTAGACCATCTTTCTATTGATAGCAAAACTTTGGAAGGCGTGGGAGTATTGGAAGATGTGATGGAGCACCCACTATCGGAGAAAGACCATTGTGAATTTAAAATTTTGTGAGTTCGATTCTTATCTCCACAATGAATGTTTATTCGGCAACCATAATAAACAACAGTTCTTGATCAAATTAATCCGTAAATGAAAATTCTCTAAAATGTAGTAATTCTAACTGGAAGAATAATGTTTTCTGCCATTAGTTTTCCCTCATTTAGGATTTTTTTCTTCGAGGTTCTCGTTGTATCTATTTCAATCGTATTCAAAAAAATTTTTTAGCGTATTCTAACAGTTTCATCCTATTTTGCACTTTATAAAATTTTAGTTTCTTTTTAATTTATAAATTTTGAGACATTATATTGTTTAAATGCGAGGTAAAATAAACATAGCACAGCAGTAAGAATTCTGAATCGAATGAAAATGTCCATCAATTTTTTATTACGATTATAACTATTTGTTAACTGATACTGAATTCTTTAACTACGAGATATAAACCCTATGTAAGCTCTAGCTTCAATATGACAGTGGTTTTTTTTATGTGTACATTAAATGAGTTTAAACTCTGAGATTAATTGCTTCGTATTTCAATTTAAGGAATATCCGTTTTACAAGGAAACAATTTGTTCTAGTTTAGAACCTATGCTAATAGACATTTTGGGATTGAAATCTCACAAATGGGATGAGAATAGAATAAAACGAAGCAAACCAGCTTGGCTATCGACTCCGTCAGTATTGAATTTGAATCTTAGTTATTTGAAACAATCATTGAAAGGTGGACCTTTGTTCATCACCTATGACCTTTAAAGTGAGATGGCTGCATAATTATGAATAATTATTTCATACAGTGGTCAAATAAAGCAAAAAACATTTAAACTCGCGTTCTGTTATCTACATCACCACAATAATGGCTGAAAAGAGGTAGTAGTCTCATTTGGGGTAGCTGGTATTTGGCATCACTTTTGTAAATCTAACGGGATCAATACTTGACCTAGCCAAAGAGTGTCTTGATAAGGTATATGCATTTAAAAAATATCCAATACAATATTATTCGATGACCAAATTTGGAGAGAAAAGTGCCGATCTATAGATAGCCTTTGTCTTCCGACCTATAGACGGTGACTCAAAATTACGAGGTATTTAACAACATAGAGTTGAGTCAGTCCTCAAAAACAGGCCACCAGAATACCATTGCAATTATATCTATTGTATGAAGGTAATTATTAAGCATATTTTTGTGGGGTTATCTTGAATGCGTTGATATATACCTGTAAGAAAAATTAAAAATTGCAAGAAACTTAAAATAACTACTCCCAATTACTCTGTAAATATAAATAAGGGAATAAGCACTTATGAGTCATTTTTTTTATAGTCTTACTCAAGGAAATCCGTGATAAGAACGGTGAAGCAATGCATTTCTCACTTTTGATAATTAACCTAGCCGTTGACCGTTTGGGTCTTTCCTTGTTAAAAATCCTATACGCTTTAATATCCCTCTGCTGGTTGTTGTGGCACAATAAGGAATGTTACAACTCAGATGTCAACTTCTTCCTTCACCTATTCATTCCATGGCCCAGAATGACGAAGAAGTTGATTGCGTTAAGCGGCTTCAGCTGATTGAAATATAATGCATGAGTCTAGTTGATAAAATGCAGTTTTTAATTTGATATATATCAAATCGTTTCATCGGAATCGTAGTACCGTTCACGCAGAAAATCTGCCCTTGTGTTTACAAGCGATCGAATTATCAGTTCAATTTTTTGCTCCTGTCGTTCCTTAGGTGTCACAAGGCATATTTGTTGAGTAAGTGTCTTATCCTAATTGATAAATGTTTGCTTTTTTCTCCTCGTAAATGAAATTGGATTAAATAGTAGAATTATCATTAATGTTTTTTGATAATTTACACTTTGTGACACCTAACGTCCCCCTTGGGTGTCACAAATTATACTTGTTGATTAAATGTTTTATCCAAATTAATAAACAATGTTCGTATTTTCTCGTGTCGTAAATGATACTAGATTAGGAAAATCGTCAATATTTTGTGATAATTCTGTTGGTTTATAATATTTAGCCCTTAAGGCAGGTATGTTTTCTAACATGTACTGTAATTATGATTCATTGTAAGTATTCTTGTATATTAATAGCCTCAGTTCTGATTACAGAACTTTGGTTTCCATTGAATTCTAGTTAAAACAAAGCCTTTTTTAAAAAAAGTTTTTGTATAATTTAAATTATTGATTGAATTTTTTTAATATAAGTTGCTGAATAGCCTCGGGAATAACTATACTAAAATTTGTTTGAAATAACTTAAAATGATTGGAAATTCTTGAAAAATTACTAAAACTGAATCGGTGTATATTTAAAAATAACTAATTCTGGAGTGACAAATGAAATTTGAGAGAAAAAACTTTCATTTCATTTTTAATTTTATTGAATGTTAAAGCTTAAAATTTTGTCTTCTACTTTTTTTTCCTGTCATTTTCTTCCCGAAATTAATTTGTTATCCGTATTTATTGTATTACGCTAAGTTTCAAAACCTTGAATTTTTTTGTATATGAGAACTTGTTACCACAAAAGAAATATTTATTAAAATACTGTCATCAAAACAAAATTCGATTGTGTATGATTATAATAGGAAAACCACAATTCACTATTAAGTTAAATATATCTGAGCACTCATTTCCGGTGATCGATTAATCGAAGTTATCAACATTTCATATGAAAGCATTGTATGCCTGTCATTTGAGTGTATTCACAGAAAATCAAAATTCTATATTATAAATATATAGCTAAATGCAGTTTATACTATATTCTTATTTGTAGTCTTTTATTTTAATATAATTTGTGTTCAAGCGTAATTTTTATTCATTACGAAATTATTGGTAATAAAATCCAGCTCGAACTTCAGTATCAGATTTAATTAGTGAATCTAGTCTTAAATATTTTGACTATTAACACAATTATTGAGAGATTTTAAATATCTTTTTTATTGCAATTTAGCAGAATGTTTTGTGTATACATGTACGTAATTTACACTATTTACGAAATTATTTTATTGGACTGACATATTAACATCAGCATTGTACTTTTGCTATACGAAGTACGTATGCAGTAAAAAAAAATCTAGTATAATTAGACCTAATTGTGCTAAATTTAGAGATACAAACGAATTTTAATATTTTCTTCAATGCAAAGCCAAGCTGGTAGCCGAATGCTTAGCGCTCTTGCCTTCGGCTCAACAGTTCGTGGGTTCGAATCCCACCTTGGGCATGGATGTTTGTAGTGGTTCGGAATCCATTTAGAAAAGTAAGTCCCGGTCTAATTAGCCCTCGTGTGCAAAAAATAACCGTTGAGCGATAAACAAACAAACAAATCTTCAATGCAAATATTGAAACAATTATAAACTGTTTATTTAAACAATAATTTAGGAGCATTTTATTTGTGAGCACAAAAATTTGCGAAACTCTTGTAAAATCGAAAGTCGTTGTCTGTTTCGAAAATAACTCGTTCGATATCTGTATTCGACCAGAAGATGTCGATCTTATTACTTTAAATTGTAAGAGGGAAAAATTCCAAATTTTCTAAAAATGCGACTTTTAAAATGATTTTGACTTCTGCAAATATTTTACAGAATCTTACAACTTTAATTTTTACATTTTTATCCTGCAATTTTAATTTTTACAGAAATTTTTACAGAAACGTATAAAATATTTCCTAGGTTAAGTAAAATTCAACAGCTATACATTCAATAGAAAAGATTGCAAGAATGCAACCTTAAAAAATACGTAAATATATTTGAAAAATAGTAATAAATAGATTCAGTCGTTAATGTGGTTATCAACTTAATTTACGAAACTAATTTATTCGAAATAAAGATATTTCTAAAAATCAATTTTAAACCAAAATCATTTTCAATCTAGGAATAATCTTTTAAGAATTAATGATTCTCAAAATAAATTTATTATGAGCTATTTAGAAAATATCGGGTTATCACTCGTCTTCTATTCAACAGTTCGTTGGTTTGAATCCCATCTTGGGTTTGAATGTATGTAGAGGTTCGAAATCCACTTTAAACTATGGGTTCCGGTCTAATTAGCCTTCGTGAGCGAAAAACCAATCAGAAAATATCAATTCTAATTTCTAACAAATATTAGCTATTTCTTCAAAGAATTTTGACCATCTAAAAATACCATTACACTATACATAGTGCGATTAGGCTGACAACTTAATCATTGTAAATTAGGGCTGAAATTATAATACGTTTGAAGGTATAATTTACGAAACAATATACATATATTTCAAAATACAGTTATTGGTAAAGATGTAAGTTATATGAGCTCAAATTCTCTTTATTAAATCGAAATTGATTTTTATCAAGAAATAATCTGATGGTTCTGATATTTATAACATGTAAAGTGATTAAAATATTCAAAAGGCAACAAATCAGAAGTTAAATAATCATATTTTAAAGTGATTTGTTGCTACTTACACGGTAAATTCAGATTAAAATTCAGATAAATAGATGCTGTATTACTTAAAACCCACGTTGTACTTTAAATTTTGTTGAGTATTCATTATAGTATGAAATAATGTTGAGTAAAATGACTTCGATTCATAGGAATTCAATTTCAAAGAAAATAACTTTGATTTGCATTTTTCAATATCGAATATTCTGTGATTTGCGGAATCTGAAATATTTTGAATCTATTACGCGTCGTGACGAACATAATTCTAGTGACATCTGTTTTAAAAAATAAAATTAACACATGCCTTGAAAAGCTAAATTTAAGATTTCATATTTATCAGAGGGTAAAATGTTTTTATTCACAAACCAACGACTAAATTACTTTTTATTATCGCGTTAATGAATGACTTTACTAAGTTTTATAGAAATATTATCAAGATTGATAACATAAGTATTCGAAAAAATTCTTCTCCATTGTTAGTGACGTCAGCAGTTACAATATCAGTTTGAAATCTTGTCAGATATTTTTTTTAAATTTCTCTATGTAACGAATCTAAACCATAACTACAGAATAAAGATTTAAAATCTTATTACAATCTTAAAGTGATCTAGGAACTTCGTCGACATGACAGTTAAATGCTTGTAGCTCTGGTCTTCAATTCGTCCATTTGAAGGTTCGATTCCCAATATTTGTACTTCGGGATCTACTTTAAATGTGCGCACAAAAGGAAGGATAGACAAATCAAGTTGGGTACTTTTTAATAGCTGACTTAATTGATTTAAATAAATTTTTAAGTTCATAAAAGGCTTCATACCCACATCAGAGTCAAATCATATCGTGATTCAAAACATCGCAGTTCTTAATTTACTTCAAACATTTGAAAAAATACATTAGCTACTAAAATAGAATTGGTAAACTTTTAAAATTATAATTCTGATAAAGGATACAATTAAAATTAATACTTATCCTAATTTCAATTGACAACCCGGCAGCTGAATATTTAGTGCTCTGTCCTTCAGTTTAACAGTTCATAAGTTCGAACCTCATTCAGCGTTAGATGCTTACAGTAGTTCGGCGTCCATTTTAATAAATAGATTTTTTTCCCAATTAGCTCTTGTACGTAAAAAGTGACCATCGAGTGACAAGCCAAAACCTGTATACATTTGTTTATTAAGTGAATAAAGTAAGATTTTATTCATATGTTATAAACATTTTGAAAGAGTGTAAACAGAAATAAAAGGCATTAAATTTGACGTAAAATATTTAATAAAATATTCTTGTTTAACAAAATACTCATATTTTATAAAATATTTACAAAATATTCTTTCTAGTTTCTATGAAAGTACACATTTTTAATATTAAATATTTTAATCCAACACCAAGAAAAATTGGGTCGCAATTTCTTAACTCTCGGAAGACATTAATATTCAGAAAATTCTAATTTCGATGTTTTCCATACAATTAAGTGTTTTCAAAATCTTAATTTTTGTAAGAACAATTTTTCTATACCCCATCAGAAATGCTCACTAAAATTACTTAACATAAAAATTTATCTTAGATAGCTGCTCAATGGTCAGTTCTCCAGAATGATTAGCACTCTGTCTTTAATTCAACAGTTAGTGGGGTTGATTCCTTCTTTGAGTGTTGGTGTTTATTGTCGCCTGGATTTAGGCTTTGAGTCCAAAATCTAATTAACCGAGCTAACAGAAAATGAGGCATTTTTATAGCTACTACGTAAATTATTTTCCGGAAGGATTTTTCATAGTTATTTTGCCGTATTCACGTGATGCAAAGGAAGAAACCCGGAAAACTCCCAAGCACCCACTTCAACAAGCATGAAAACATAAAGCAGAAGAGTTACATCCATCTCCCGTTTCTTGAGAATGGCTGAAATCGAACCCAGGATATTTTGATCCGAAAACCGATATCTTACCATTTAGCTACGGTGTAGCTAAATGGTAAGATATTTGTGTATTCATTGGGGGAAGAGAGTATACTTCTGCATGCACATTTATTGGGATGAGTACTTGGGAGTTTTCCAGGTTTGCTCCCTTGTAACCTATCGATATGACCCACTATATATGAAAACGTCTTCCTTTTAGTAACGCAATGAACGTTAAAATGATGTCAAGCATGACTGGCCTTTAAATTAGCAGTTCGTCTATTGGATACCCACATCGGAAATGCGTATCTACAGTATCCATGCTTTATCTCAATCAATAACCAAACCGATAGCCGAGTGGTTTGTGCTCAAACATTCGATTTAACAGTTTGTAATTTCGAATCCCCGCTTGTGCTTCGATGTTTGTGGTTGTTCGGAATCCACCCTGGTCTAATTAGCCCTTTGTCTGCAAAAAATGGCCGTTGAGCCACAAACCAAACCAAACCAAACCTAACCAAACCAAATAAGTTAACATTCAAATAAAGCCACTTGTGAAAAAATGACCACAAAGTGACAAACAAATCAATCATGCAATATTATTGTTAATTATTGTACTATTGTTAGTTGGTATATCGCTAAATTTTCTGTTTCGTAGCGCGAATAGAAAGATTTCATATTCAAATGCCATTAAAACCTCTATTAAAATGAAGAAAATCAAAAAATAAAGAAACAATCCAGAAATAAGGCCGTATTTCCAAAAGAATAAGGGTCATTTTTTTCTTTCAAGAATAGAGAAACAATGCGTGTAACATATTCCTATCAGCATGATGACAAAGTGATTTATGAAAAGAAAGAAAAAGGGCTGCTGTATGCATGCTTTAGGAATTTCCACAATAGAAAGAAAAAAACATGTGATTAGAATGACAAGATTTGATTGTCAAAAAGTATTATTCGTTTAAAAAATATATCCCTCGTAAAAGAACAATTGATATTTGCATTTTTATATTACTGAGAAGTATACGAAACTAATAACAGTACTTTTGGATGTAAATTCGTACTACGTCCGATTCAGTGTTTGATAAAGTGGAAATTGCGCATTTTCTGGTTGGTGACCGTGGCTTTTTGAAACCATCAACTTTTTTAACTGAAAAATTTAAGGTAAAATAATTTATGCTTTTTAATATAAAATTTTAATTTTTTCTATTCCAATTTTGCATTGTTTTATTTGGCTTGCTTTTTGTGTATTTTAATATACTTACTGCTTTATCTTCGTGAAATATTTTCTTATATATCCACTTGATTGTGAGCCGAATGGTTAGCGCTGTTGCCTTCGGTTCAACAGTTATGGGTTCGAATCCCACCTTGGGCATGGATGTTTGTAGTGGTTCGGAATCCACTTTAAACCGTAGGTCGCGGTCTAATTAGCCCTCGTGTGCAAAAAATGACCGTTAAGCGACAAACAAACAAAACCACTTGATTGAGAATAATGTAATCAATTATATTTGATTATATATGTAAATTATGATATTCTCAATCAAATAGCCTAAATATTTGGAAAATAATTGATATCTGTTTTTCATAGTAAATATACTGCATTAGACGTTGACAGATCCTAAACGAATAAAGCCAAATGATTATAGCTCTTGTCAGTGGTTCATTGGTTCAATTCCTACCTTTGGCAGCCGAGTTGGTATTCGAATGGTTTTTGCTCTTGCCTTCATTTCAACAGTTCATGGGTTCGAATCATACCCAGGGCTTGTATGTTTGTTATAATTCCGAATTCCACTTTAAACTTCGTTGGCCCCAATCTAATTAACCCTCGTGTGCAAAAATGACCCTTGTGACAAACTGAACCAAATCCCACCTCAGACAGGCAAGTTCGCAGTGGTTTTGAAGTGTAGGTTCATGCCTAATTAGGCTTCGTGTACAAAATATGATTATTGAATGACAAAACACCTAACCAAATCCGATTGAAGGAACCATAATATCCAAATATTAGAATAACCCAAATTAGACAAAAATGGATATGAAATTTCAAATTAAAATTTTATTTTCAATTGAATTTTAATTCCTAAAAAAACATGAAAGTAAAATCTAAAATAAAAATTACTTAATAAATGTTGCTTAAAAAATTTCTATATAAATAACGAAATAAAAGTTACTTAATAAAATTATATATATATATATATATATATATATAGATAACATATAATACAAACCATTTTAAAAAATTGAGTTTTATGAAATGATATTATGTACTTCTAAAATGAGTTCAGAGGTATGTGATTATGCTTTGTTTTATATAATACTCAGTTCAATGTTTAACTATTTGTTATTTTTCATTCGATCATTAACTTAATCTATATGAAAAAGCTTAAATTATACGATGGATATATGAATAGAACGTGAAAGAAATGGTACAGAAAATTAACCAGTTTTAAAATCTAGTTCAGGAGAAAATTTCTAAAAGCCAGTGTAAAAAAAAAATCACACCAATGCCACTTAATATATCATTCATCTGCATGCGTTGGAATAGTGTAGGAGATTAATATTCACGGTGGATATTAAAATGGCTTACTTATAGAGGCTGTAAGCTAAGCAATACCATAGAATGGGCAGGGCCGGATTAAAACGGTCATACGAGACTGTTGCACTGCCCTCCCCCCACTCCAAGAGGCTACAAATAAAACAGTTTATTTTACATGCCAGCTCGGCTGTAATACTCCATACAATATTTGAGTACAAGATTTTACAAGTGAGAATATTTTTTAACTTCGCATAATTAAAATTTAAAATATTCAATTATGCGAAATTAAGATTTTTTAACTTGTAAAATCTTTAAAATTAAATATGTATGGAGTATTGGTTTGGCCTATCAGTAGTTGATAAAAAGATTTTAATAATACGAAATACATATGATAAAAAAAAATTTTTAATTATACGAAATTACGAATGGAAAATTGGAAACTAAACAATGAATATGAATGGAATCCACAAATTTCTTTTCTGTCGATATAAAAAAATGAAGGAACTTTCATTTTCATCAGAGAAATTTTTTTCCTAACTTTATTTTTTATTTCGTTTTCACAATCATAATGAATAAAACACTATTAGAAGAAACTTAAAATGTGCATTACAACTAAATATTCAATACATTTTATAGTTAAATACATACGTATAAATTTTTTAAATAAATTATAAATTTTATAAATGTAAATAATATTTATGAAAATAAAAAAAATTCTCGTATGAGAATGAAATCTCTCGTAATTCATTCATGGACTTGAATCGAAGCATTTTCCTTTCACCCTGGAAAGCACGATATCTTGCTAACAGTTTAATGGTTTGCAATCTGAAGTATTCAATTATGGTTTCGATTAAGCAACCATTGGCGATTATTTGTTTTTGGTGCCTCTTTAAACTGTGTCACATTAGTCTCGTGTAAAAAGTAATTGTAGAGGGACATATTAACCAAAATTAAGTCTGTTAACAATTCCTGGGTTTAATTCCCATTTCGGGTGTGGACTACTTTGGAAACCTTTTTAACAGTAGGTTCTAAACTTAATTAGCTCGCATCACCTAAAGAAGACATTTGAGTCGTAAAACTGAAAAGTATAGTCCTACCAAGGGCCTTGGTGATCGGTCACCTAGTAAAATATTTCTAAGAAACTACCCAATATTGGGTTTTCTTTCAAGCTCGGTGGTTTACTATCTGGTCAAGAAATCTGAAGGAAATTGGCTGTCTGCCAAAAAACATCCTTTTTTACTGCAGCAAACCTCTGTTTTTACCAATTTTATTATGGACATTTAACATCTTTCAATCTGATTTGATAGAATTTTAACCATTCGTTAGGTGAAGTATGTCCTCTTTTGGATTTTGCGCCAGAAAAAGACACTCATTAACTGCCAAAAGAATCTTTAATGCTCATTTTTTTCTACACTACAGTTGAGTAAAATAAATATCATTCTTCATAGATTTGAAAAAAAATTGCTTTTTGGATCGCGTTAAGAAAAAAGTCGATTTTGTATCACAAGAAATGTAAATATATCAAAAACGATAACTTTATAACTCCAAGGTTCACAGCATATGGCCTGTTTTGATGCTATGTGGAATTATGACTCTATAAATCACTTATGTAAATAGAATTACAATTTTATGCATGGCTACCGCGCAAAGAAACGGGCGCTTTTGATGTTTAACTATAACTGTCAAGATAAAAATGTGAAGAATATTCGACGAAAGTTAGACGAAAAAGAATACTAACATACTGAACTGCAGAGTTCAAGAAGGGTAAGAATTATGCGCTCTAGTATGTTTTTGTATTCATTTTGGTTTAATTTGTTTATTTTATAATTAATCGACTAATTATAACGACCCAGAAAAAACGAAAATGAAACACGTTTAAATTATACAATTATACCAAAGGACTTACTTTCACTGTTTCAATTTCATAACATGAGAATCCGTGAAATATTGAGTTAAAAACATTTATTTTTGTAGAAACTTATTCCTTATAATAAAAATTTATGTAACTTCACATACAATAGCCATGAACATATCACTTGGCTTATCTTCGAACTTGAGTATGATTTGAATTAAAAAAATATCATTTGTAATAAAATTTTTAAAAAGCATTTTCTATATTCGATTATGTTAGCTCCAATGTTTTACAGAAGTTGAAAAATATTTCCGATGAAAAATATGTATATTAATTTCCTATAAGATAAACTTGAATTTTTTTACTGCATTTCTGAGATGTTTTCCGCTAAAGTAAAAATAATTTTCTAAAATTTGAATTTTATAAATTAAATCAATTTTTACTGATTTAGATATAAACATTAAACAATGTCTAATGTTTTAATCTCCACTTTAATAAACAAAGCCTTGTAGCTGAGTAGTTAGCGCTCTTGCATTCGGTTCAACAGTTCCTGAGTTCGAATCTCACTTTGGGATTGGATGTTTGTTGTGGTTTGGAATCTTCTTTAAACCGTAGATCCCGGATCTAATCAGCTCTCGTATGCAAAATATGACCATTGATCAACAAAAGAAACGTCACTTTAATATTTTTTTAAATCTTGATGGATGTCAAAAGCGGATCTGATAACTGAAGAAATTGTCTTGCTCATGAGTTCGATTCCTACTTCGAGCATGGAACTGTTAAGTAATATAGTCAAATTTCCCTTGTGTGCAAAAAGGAGCGTATGACGATAAATCAATGCTTAAGAAATACATTCCAGACTTTTGTTGATTTGTCAAAAGTTCAAACAGATATATGAACTATTGAAGCCCTAGACTTTATTTCAAAAGTTTGAGGATTCGAATCTTACCACAGATTAAATGTATTGTGTGGTTTGGAATCCCTTCTTTAAATTATAGATATCAGTTGAAATAGTGGTGCTGCATATAAAAAGTGGATGTCAAGTGATAAAAAAAACAATCGATTGCCTAATTCCTTGCACTATACAAAAGTACTTCAGTTCGAATCTAGGTTTTTCATTTTAAAGAGCGCATTCTTGCCACTAATTCACGATGAGTTGAATGATATTAGATATAGGCAAAGTTATGGCCTGGATTAATTGAGAAATGTTTGCCATAGTAATACCGATAAATTAAAAGTACAGTGGCTAATTTCGTTTAGAAGATAATTATAGATTTCATCTTGGGTATCATTTAATGCATTAGGTGTTATAGAATGAAATGAATATGATAAGCAATAAAATGCTTGTTTAAACGTTGCCTCATAACTATGTCAAATTAATTTATAGCGGAATATCATCGGAATAAATTTAAAAATTTTACAATCAATGAAGATATGATCCTAATATTGATGAGCCAAGAGGTGACGCTTCTACAAGCGCATGCGTCATGCGTCTGCACTTGAATTCATTCCACAGAGTGTAAGCCAAGTGGTAACAGTCAAACTTTTGTAGTCAAAGTCTGAACTGCTTTCAAGAAATATACTTAGAATTATGTTAGGAGTTCCAGTTTTTCGTTATATCTAAACATGTCCTTCTGTTTGTTTTTTCAGGTTTGTCCATCGGCCCGAGTGCATTGTAAAAATGAAGCCACCTACTGTTACTAGAGGTAAGTTTCTCAAATGTTCATCTGTTGTATTCTCTATTATTCCTTTTTAAAAATCCTTATAAAGTAATTATTCCCACATATACATTAAAATTGAAATACTTTGAACTGAAAAAAAAATCTTTTTGTGGTATGTGGAGAGATAAATTTGGAGTAGTATTAAAGAAGAAATTAAATGTTTTAATAGAAAAGTACCTTAAGCATTTTTATTCCTGTTTAAAAAAAAAATTTCAGTTATTATAAAATCTAAAACATAAAATTAAAAATAATTGAGAAAAAAAAGCAAAGTAAACGAAGATAAAATTTACTTCGACATAGAACTGGATTCTTTATTAATTTTTTCAGATATTTTGCACGAAATATTTTTATTTTATTAACTGCATAATGGGCTCAAAACACAAAAATATTGAATTTTTTTAGCAGAATTTTTAACTTTTACAACTAAAACACCTTTTATCACTAGCAGTTAGTCACGATTGTCTTATGTCAATTAATATATAAATACCTATAAGCACTTCTTAACAGTGTCAATTTTTAAACTACATATTAATTTCTTTCACGTTAAGTTTCACGCCGAGTAAAAATTATGGAAAAATTTTTTTATCCAATTCTGCTATGACCGAGATATCTCGGAATAATAATTGTAATAACATATAATGCGAAACCGGAATAAATCGGGTTAATCATAGTAGTTAAATTATGAGATATCGATGGAATATATTAAAATAAATACGAGTTTATCATGAATGGTTATTCATTTTCTAAATCTTTCGATAGTAATTCATCCACGTACCATTAATTTTCTTACTTCATTTATCGAATGACCTCCGGTTCAGCGTGTCTAAATGAACGGTATAATGAAATCAATAAAACACAATCTATAAATACCAAAAACATCTTAAGTTTTTGAATAAATTATTCATAGGATTTTCATATTTCTTAAAAGCAAAATAATTTAATCAAAATTTTACAAATTTATTTAAAAGCATTATAATTAATATTGTTAAAATTATTTTCGATGGAAATCAAACTGTAGAAATACTCACTAATATTGCTTTCAGTTTCTATTTTCTGTGTAGGTAGTGAAAAATTTTAAAAATATATCAGCAGAAGTTGAGGAAATATAAAATTACTGAAAGTTTATTTTATTAATAAAGCGTGGTTGTGAATTAAAAAGAAATCCACAAAAATATATCGAAACAGACACACATTTAAACGTAAATACAAGAATAAATTCTTGCTTACAAAAAAGTGAATTTTTTATTTTTCATTCTATCTCTCCACTCTCAATCAACGATATTCCACTGTTAATTTAAGGGTTCTAAAAGCATCATTTCTGTTCATCAGTTAGTAGATTATTACCTGTTAATTGGAGGCTTATACCGATTTGAAATGTACTTTATAGATGCCGGGCAACTGTAGTTTTGAGGAAATAATAAGTCATAAAGAAACCAAACTGAATTTTAAAAAAAATTTTTAATTCTTCTAAAGAAAGGTTGGTTTTCCAATCAAATCTTGGCACAACTATCGTGTAATCCATTATGACAACTTCTGAATTTCTTGGTGACGAAAAAATGTTGCCAAGATGACGTAATTGTGGCATAATACGGGAAGATGTGATAATTGTGACATAATAAATTTTTAGGCAAAGCTTACACTTCTAAATAATAAATTTTAATCTGAGTAAAAATCGTAAATATATATATTTCAAATATTAGGATTTAAAAAAAGAAACTTTTATTAAAATTCGAAAATGGAACAATTATAATTTCTTCTGCACACATAAATACTAGAGTCGCCAAAATAGAATTTTCTATAAAATTCTTATTCTCTCCATCTCTATGAACTAATAAAAAATTAATAGTACCAGATAAACAAGAAAATACACCAAAAAATCTCCAAATTCAGAAATTGGCATGATTAATTATACGGCAGCACTTGATGTTGAGGAAAGAATAAGGTTTTGGAAACACTGTTAAGCGTTCAAAAACCAATTGTATTTAAAGATTCAAATTTTTCTATAAGAAATTGTTTAAGTGAACGTATAACGACTTCTATGATTAGATATTTCTAACGACTTTTTAAGTTAGATTTCCTTTAACACTTACCACTAATCTTCATTTAAATTTTTTCAATTTTTAATATTTTTATTTACTGTTTCTTAAAATGTTCTGACATCTTGTCATATGACATGACCTCGACAAGTACCACAACGTTTTTATTTTTTTAATTTATTATTAATGAATAGAAATTTTAGTTTAAATAGACTTCCCTGTCATTCGCAAAGAAATCACGTATAACAAATTTAAATTACTAATTTGACATAAGATTGCATTTTATTCGGTAAAAGCCCTAAAAACTAGAAAATTTAGATAAGATTTTTACCACATTTTTGAAGGAAAACCTTTTACCCACTGAATGCAGCAAGGCAAAACCGGCTCGTGTGATAGAGCGAGAATTCCTGCTGTTGAATTTTATTAATTATACATTCCGTTCATTTTATTTTTATTTAATTAGATTATTTTCGGTGGCGACCTTGATTTATAAATAGACAGGAAAAATGCTTGTATATTAATTACTTGGAAAAAGTATTTTAAGACATCCTATCGCAATGAATCATTATTCTAATAATGAGCAATCCCAGTTATATAATCATAAACTGATGCTTTAAAGAGAAACTCTTTTTAGTGGATTGTATTGTGTGCGCCTTTTCTCATAAGGGATGTAATACTGAACTGTTACAGTTAGTATTTTATGAATAAATATTTTATCAAAGTATTCTCTTTCATCAAAATTTAAACTAAAATTATTACAACATTGAAATTTCTACAACTTAATCTATATTTATTTTTTTAAATAATTTCTTTATAAAAGTGTTTTTGAATAATGGTAGTTTAAAGATAGTTTCATATTGTATGTACTATATAGTCTTCATAAAGTTTAAAGTAGCACAAATTTTAAATTGATGAAATTTAAAAAAAATCATCAGCCATTAATTTAACTAATACTGTATATATTGGCATAATAAAGTAATGCATATATTGAATGTCATAGAAATATACATTTTATATTAAAATAGTTTTAATTTAAAATTTGTACCTTTTTATCAAATTTAAGCAAAAACTATTGCCATATTATTAACTTACTCAAATTTATTTTCATTAATTCCGATTTCTAACAATTTTACAGTTGTCTCTGTTATAGTTACTGATAATGATTTTTGAAATTTCACAATTTCAATAAATTTAGAAAATTATACATTTAAATGTATAAGATTTAAAAATTAATAAATTGTATAGTGTGTGTTTTTAAATTTAATTTTAATTTGACATTTTTTGAAGAATGTATATTTTTTTAGTCATACGGATATAAAAATTGGTGTCATGAGTTACTATGTTAGTTAACAAAAAAGATTATAACAAAATTTAATAAGAAATAAATTTCAACTGAAATTGTGTGAACATTGTAAACTTTCACGCTGTAGACTGCCTCACTGTCTAATTCTGTTAGGCTGATTTTAATATTCTTCTGAAGATCTTTCACAGATAGTGGGCCATATTTGTGTCGCAAGGGATGAATCCGGGAAAACTGCCAAGCACCCACCTTTATATACGTAAATACTGAATGTAGAAGCGCAACGTTCATCTTCCATTGTTTAACAATGGATGGTATCGAGCTTGGGACTTTATCCTCCCAAGAGCGATGTCCCATCACTAGACCACAGCAAGCGCAACATTGTACACTTTTTGATTTACAATTTTAAAAACTGACAGCATTTAAAGAATGTTTAGTTGCATACAGTATTGACTTACTCATTTACACTGGTCACATGAGCCCAAATGTCTAGCACTGTTATGGCCTTTTGTCTAACGATTACTTTTTGCACACAGTCTCTTAACATCTTGAATCTGTTCGATAAGAGGTGTACTTTACAAATGCTGTAATTTTGCCTGTGACGATCTACCTATTTAAGATCTAAACTCTGTGGCACGACACCCTAACGAGGGACCTACAAGTGCCCATATCTTTTTTGTTGACAGATGGCTCTGGGATTCGAAGCATATCTCCCAGTTCAGTTTCCAGCATGATTGGTACTGAGGTTTATTCACCCACTGATGGAAGCAATTTTGAGATGTTAAAAAATGCAATTTGAAATACAATAAACACTGGAACAATGGTGACAATTCTGGGGAGCAATTTCTAGTTTTATTCGAGGGTTACTCTGAAATTTTTGAGATACGCGAAGACGAGAATTTACAAAATAAAAATAACGGTTTAATATTAAAGTACAAAATATTTTAACACAGATGATTTTTACTGACTTTTACTGATGATTTTTAATGGATGATAATCGCTGTACCTATCAAATGATGCAGAAGGAACTTAACATTGGATCCGCAGCCATACACAAAATCATTCATAAAGAATTACCTAGGAAAAAAGTAGTTTGCCGTTGGGTTCCCCATAATCTAACTGAGCATCAAAAAGAGGAGTGTGTCAGAATCAGTAAAACTCTTAATATGCTGAATGATGGTGGCCACCGCATCATTTCTAAAAATGTAACAGGTGATGAAACGTACATACCGTTTTTTGACGTTCCAACGCGTCAAGAAAGCAAAGTATGGGTCTTTGAAGATGATCCCAAGCCGACAATGGTGAAACAACAACGCGCAATGAAAAAAGTGATGTATGCCGTTTTCTTCAGAAGTACGGGATTGGTCAAACCCATCAAGTTGGAAGGACAGAAGACAGTGACAGCAAACTGGTATAGCACTAAATGTCTTCCAGAAATTCTACAAGAACTGAATGTTAGGGGACTAATGCTTCACCATGACAATGCATCTTCACATACAGCCGGATTAACAGTTGAGTTTCTTAAACAAAAACAAAGTGATCGAACATCCGCCGTGTTCACCTGATCTAGCTATGTGCGACTTTTGGTTATTCTTTAATCTAAAAGAGAACTTAAGTGGACGTCGTTTTCATTCAGAAGAAGAGATTGATGTGGCTATAAATGCATTTTATCATCTATTCGAAGAAATGAATGGCTTGAGGCAGTTAATCTGTGGAAAATTCGTCTACAAACGTGCATTGATGCTGGAGGAGATCTACTTTGAACACACCTAAAATTTTGTAAGTATAACTTTAAAAAGCTAGTTGTATCTCAAAAATTTCAGAGTGACCTTCGTATTGGGTGTCAAGTTTAAGCTACGCGGCTCTTATTTAATAAAATGACGTGATTTCTTATGAAGTTTAAAAAAGGATGAATAATCAATAAAAATGATATTAAATTTAGAGGTTTAAATACAAATAAAATAAAATGAGAATAATATGTATTTTGGAACCGGAAATCAGCTTTTATACACACAATATATTAAGTATGAAAGACTTATAAAATTAGGTACCTAAAATAGGTCTTGAAAACTATTTAAAAGCGGAAAAAGTGCGGCTGCGTGTGTAACATCCCTTGATATCGTTAGGAAATGTTTTAATTGGAGAAAACTTTTGAAGTGAAATATGGATAGAAAATTTAACTAGATTTTTCTAGACATGAAAAATCTAGTTAAATTTTCTATCCATATCTTTATGTATTTTTCGTAGGATATCTAGTGACGCGATGACAATGTAAATCATTCCATTTGGCATTAAGCAAAGCTGTCAAATGAAAGGCTAGCGTTTAGTCTTCAATTCACTAGTTTGTGGGTTCGATTTCAACCTTGAGTGCGAATGTTTTCTGTAGTTCGAATACCATTAAAACAATTCCCGATCTAAGTAACTTTCGTATGCAGAAATGGTTTGTGGAGTAACTAACAATTTGCAACAAAAAAATGTAATAGTGTCTGTATCAGAAGATTATTCACAACTAAGGAAATGATTGTTTATAATGGAAAATATTTACTTTTTATAAGATCCTATTTGTGAAAATAATTAGAGTAATAAAAATATCACGTTTTCTGGACTTATTTGCTCTTATTGCTTACAAAATTAAAATAAATCCAATTCAAATCTCAACATAGGCTATGCCTAAGAATTTTAAACTGAAAGAGTAAATGAATGTTTTGCATTAATTTCTGCAAAAATAATTTAAGATGATGCGATATTAAACGAGAATATTATATATTTGCTACTTTGTTTTCATAAGAAATGCTGACTAGGGCCACGACAGCTTAATTGGCAGTGACTCTTTGCTTGCAATCGGAAAAGTGATAAACTTTGATGTTTAACTTAATCAGATCTTCCTTCTAATGTTGATACATTAATTTATACAATAATCCTCCTACAGATACCACGTGTTATTGCGTCCCGTCAATTTCGTTGATGTGGGATGAACATTCACAGTGACTTGACATTTTATCCGGCAATAATTCAAAAATAAACAAAATTTAACACTTTTCACACTCGTCATATATAGAATGATTTCATCAAAACAGCTTTAAGTTACAACTGTTTTCTCGCTAAAGATTGTATCTTATAACTCTCTATAGCAATTTAACCTTATATTTTTTTCTAAAAGACGTATAAATAACTTCCTATCTTCAAGTAAATTTTAAAAAATACGTTGCCAGAAGCTTTCCAAATCAACCGAACTACATTACGAAATACCTCCGAAAAGATTTCGTATTAAATCAAGAGCTCTGGTGTTGTGCCTTTTTTTTTTCTAGGGTTGCCATATGCTAAACGCCACTGCATTGAATGCCACTCATTTGCTAAGTCTTCCGAGAATTTAAACTTTAAAAGAAAGTGGGGTCATACGGGGCATTTGCTCTGGGCACTCACAACAGAGGGACCTAAAAATCGAATGAAAAGTTTATTTTACGTTGTCAATAGAATAGAAATTTTGTTCCGAAGCAGAGGGGCCTCACAAAGTTTTTATCCCAGACCCCAATTAGGCTAAGTAGAGCCATGAAAGAATATGTGCATATTATTCCGAAATGACTAAATTAATGATTTAAAAAGTTCAAAGCCTCTGCTTCTATCTCTTTCTCTCTTTTTTTATTTATCTCTCTCAAAATGATATTTAAATTGGCGAAGACCGATAGTGATTCAGGTGCAAAAGTTTAGTCTTTAACCATGGACAAATTTTCTTCACTTGCTTATTGAAAACATTGGTACTTTGCAAATATGAGGATAAGGAAATCAAAATATTTCGGACTTGGAGTTTAGTGATATTAAAAACAGATGGCATTATTTTCAAATTTTTATTTAAAATATTAATTTAAAATCAACTGAACCTGGTAGGTGAGTGGTTAGCAGCTTTCGCCGTTGGTTCAACAATTCGTGTATTTGAATCTCGCCTTCTTAGAGTTGGGTTTGTATTATATTGTGCACCTCTGCTTTTATAAGCATTTTGTACTATTAACTCCAAACCCAATGTTTCCTAGTTCCAGTTGCTCGTGTTATCCACTTTATTAATAAAGTCCGATAACCCTTTAATGGAGTCTAGATATAACTCTCTAGTATGGATGATGCCTAAAGAAGTTAATCTAAGGAGGGCAAGGACCTCGCATTCGTAAATGATATGCTTGGCCGTTTCCTCTTGCGTATGACATTTCCTGCAGATAGGGTCTTGCTGAAACAGTCCCATTTTAAGGAGGTGTTTTCTGAAATAGTAGTGTCCAGTTATGAAGCCTACGATTAAACGTATCTTCTGCCTAGAGCATCTTAGAATTTCAGAGGCAATCCTTGGCGAATCTCACCTTGGTCTTGGATGTTTGTAGTGGTTCGAAGCCCACTTTTAACTATAGGTGCCTATTTAATTAGCCATCGTGTGCAAAAAAAGACCATTGAGCAAAGAGCAGCAAAAAAAAAAAAAATAATAATAATAATTGCAAAAATCTTTAATACAATACAAGAAGATAATAGAAAAAAATAATTGTAACGTAAATGTTAGAAAATGAGTAAATGACATTGCGTTATACAAATACAATTTCTTAATGTTAATTTTAAAATATTAAAACGTAAACTTATTTGAAAAATCGATTCCGAATATTTTTAAAGAAATAGAAATTCAGAGTAAAATATTCGAGGTCTGCTTCTAAAACAAATTTTTATTTTTGTTATTTCTTATTAAATTGATAATAAACAAGAGGGAGAAAAAATTTAAATCCTCCTTGCCGATTTAAACTAACTATAAAGGAGGTTTTGTCTTTTTTCACACACACATATTGCTTTTTTCTTGTGTTCTGTTTCAACGTGTTAATGACTTGAATAAATGGAAAACACCTTCTCAAATCAATGCTTTGGTCTTCATATATGGTATCATTTTATTAACAAAATGAACTTTGACAGTATTTTGAATTTTGATTCCTGCTAGTTGAAGCCATAGTCTTTATTCAATAAGGGTGTCATGTTCAAATTAATTCGACTAATGTTAAAGGTATTTGACCCAAAGTGCGATTAGAAAAGGTTTCTGTAATCATGGTTTCGTATGCTCATAACAATAAATATTTTACGAAAATAATGTTCATCAAATCGAAAATTTAAAAGAAAAGTGGATTAAAGAAACTTTAACAGATTTCAAGAGAACATGAAATGACACAAGAAATGTTTGCGAGTCGCGGAAAATCAGGCAAGAAAACTTGAGTCGGTTAAAGACATAAATAAGAAAAAATAACAATTTCAGGAAATTTTGGAAACAACGTGGCTGAAAGTTAAATTTTAAAATTAATTATTTAGAACAAAAGGTAATTGTTATGATTTTGAGAACTTTTACAAACGGAAAAATAATTTTAATATTTCTTTATTACTAGTAAAAATAATGAATTTTTTCTCATTACCGAAGACAGTCAGATTTTCATTGGTGAACTTCGCCTTGTTTGCTGCCGCTTGAAGAATGCGATTGGACGGCTGGCAGCAAATTCATGGACAAGTCGGATTTACTACGCCATCTCAATACGATGTTGTAATTATGTGCTACGTAGATGAAACGTTAACTGATATCATGGATACTTTTAACCAATGAGAATTGTAAGAAACAACCATTTTATCGTTAAAAAAAATTTAAGTCGTTTATTCCAGTTACACGAGAATTCATAATACACCATATGTCATATTCCCCATCATAATGTTTTTTTAAGATAAAATTTATTCCTATATACATAAAACTTATATTTTTATAGTTTTGAATAATATAGATAATGTACGTGACGATCATGATCCAAAAAAGTCATTCTCTGTGACCGATAAGATACTAAAATTTTATTTTGGTTATAAAAAATAAACATGCACGAAAATATGATGAAATGTACAAAATGCAAATTTTATATTTATAATTTCATACACATAAATATTCAGTGTTCTACGGATTGCTTCTGAATATTTTGATAAACAGTCATGAAAACAGTGAAATGGTTAAAATTCTAAAATATTACCATAATTCACAACAACGTAAAAACACTCCAGCATTTCTATATCTTTTTATGGTACATATTCATGTGGTACTTCTAGATAATTTTTGTTGGTACATTTTTATTATTTCTCTCTGAATTTAAAAAAAATTAGAATGATTAAAATTACTATTGGACAGAGTTTTATGAATTTTTAATGAACAATTGAGAGAACCAATATACCTAAACTTTAACCAATTATTAAGTAATCAACTGATTCCAAACAAAAAATGCCAATGTAATAGACTAGACTTTAATTTCTGTTTCGTTTCTTTGAAAATTTGTATATAAGAATGACAAATTAATTTAATACGTGTGGATCTGGGATAGTTCAATTTACAATAAGTGTATGGTTTTATGTAACATTTATACGTTAAAGATGAAACTTATTATTTTAATAACATAATAAGCCAAGCTATCAATCAAATTATTAATGCTGTGGGCTGCTTTTCAACAGTTCATGGTTCAACTCCCTCCTTGGGTTTGAATCTTTAAATTTTAGGGTCGGAAGGAAGGAATACTCATTTGCGAAAAGTGAAAGTTGAATGGCCAATAAACCAGCCAATAAAATATTACGTTATAGAAAAATAGGGAATATTGTTTAAATTGAATGAATACACAGTGAAAGCTTGTACTTGTTTATCACCCACATTTAAGCTTTTTAATAATGAAAGCACCAAAATTTTGTCACGCTTTATAAATTTTTGTTCTTTTTAAATTTCCAAGGTGATAATTAAAAAATAAATTGATTATATAAATACGAATGAAACGAACATTAGTTTTAAATGTGTGATAAGAGTGTACACGTGATAATAAGGGTTAATTTATAAAAGTAAGACCATGAAATACTTAACAGAAAAACTTTATGAAGGTAGAAAGTGTTATATAAACGCGATAAAAAAAATTAACCACTCTAATACCTGAGCTGAATACTAATTTTGATGCTATAACTGTCCACACAATGTGGGGAATCTACTCTTTATGTAAATAAAAAAAATAAAAAGTGCTATATTCCGAAGGATTTCTTCCTTTGTTGAAAGTTGCACAGCCTGCTTTAACTGTAACCTTGACTTTCCTCTCGACTTGAAGGATAATTCGTTCCTGGCTTTGAAGTGAGGAGAATCATAAAAACGGTGGTTTATAGTAGTCCATTCAGAAATTAAAGTTCAATCGACTCTGGTAAGTAATTTTCGTTCAAAAATTCTTTCTTCATGAGTAGTCTGGGTGATTTTCTGCTACAAGGAATGGATTCATTTATCGCCCAAATCCTCAGTATTCGATTGAAAATTCGAATCATAAATGTAATTGTCAAAAATATTTATAATACGTTTGATTTAAAGTAAAATCCGTTAAAGAAATATGAATATTCGAAATATTAGAAATTTTTAATCAACATTACGCTGAACTGAATCGTGATAAAATTTCATGAAAACAATGCTTTTTGGAACAATTTCCGGCACACTCTCAGTTAACAAGAAAAACTTATTTGATTAAATTCAGTCTTGAAAATGTTTCTTTTTCTATCGCGTACGCAGTTTCTGAATGGAAGGAATGATATTTGTTTTGTTAACGCCATGAATGATCTAACATATGTTAAAGAAAAATATATTGTTATATATTATAAGCATTCCAGTGAAATCCCTTTTGCAAAGCAATATTCAAATAAATGACAACTTGATTTGAACTTCTTGGCAATTCTAATAAAACATTTGGCGACAAATATGCCTTGCTAATAGAATGGTTTTTGCCTTCGGTTCAACAGTTTGTGAAATTGAATCTCACTGGGCTTTGGATGTTTGTAGTTGCTTGAAATCCACATTAAACCATAAATCCTGATCTAATTGACCATCGTGCGTAAAAAAATGATCGTTGATTGATAAACCAAATTTGGCGATGAATTTAATCTCGACAATAAGAAATTACCATATTTTCTAACAATCTGCTCTTTGTCTACAGTCTAATTTTTTGATTATGTTTTAGATAGTATCAGAAAATTTGCAATGTATGATAAATAGGGCTATTTTTATATCATGTCTACACAATATTATTTTCACAAAATAGTTTACTTAAAAATTGTTTGCATATATTTTACGTTTAGATTTGAGTTCCACTTTAATTGAATTATTTCTACCAAAGAAAAACTTTGGAAAACATAATACATAAATTATATTTTCCCGTAAATAAAAATCGCATGTCAAAGGCAAGCATTAACGTTATTACTACTAACGAGCATTAACTTTATTATTACGTTTTAGATTTTAATCTTATTCTAAAAGAATTTCAGATAAAATGCTGAATTTCTAGGAATTTGCCAAACCAAGCTTAAATTAGCCGGAATATGTTATGCTAATATATAAATATTTTCCTTTTTAACATTTTAACTTTGTAGAAACTTAATTATTATTTTCTACATATTATTTCCTCTTAATATCTAATTAGTAATGATAGACCTCTTATGTTATACACATATAGCTGATGTAGATTCGGTTGAATTTACCCTTGTGCAAAAAATGGTATTAGAGATAATTTCAACCGTAATCGTACATTTGTGTGGAATAGTTCCTTCAAATTAGAATTTACAGAAAAATGTAGTATTTTAAAAATAGAAGCTTTTTAAGCAGCATGTGTTCTATTCATAAAACTAAGGATAATTATGTATACTGCAATATATTTTAGAAAATAAAAATCAGAGTTAATCTTTTATAAAAAAAAAATATTGGGTACTTATATATTGCAAATTAAATATTTTTATACTTAATTGAATTTAAGCTTTCTTAAATACTTTTAGTAAAACAGTTGCTTTTTTAATGCATTTACTAAGAGTATAAGCTTTGTTGATATATTGTAGCTTTCTATTCTCTAAATGTAAATTTTTATGAAACAAATTTCATGTCAAAATTTAAGGTGATTTTTTTAAACCATGTTTTAAAATATAAAAAGGTTGTAATATCATTTAGAGAATAGAATTTGGATCTATATATATTCCCAATCCTAAAACTAATACACACCCTACACCATTTTTATTTGATCATTTTTGTATAAAATCTGTTTTTGTGAGTACTTTTTGTTACATTATATTAATTTTTCTTTTAATATATTAGCATTATTTATACATTACTCTATTACAATTTTTATAACAGTAATGTACAAATAATGTATCCTTTTTGTAAGTTAAATCCTATTAGTTTTTATGTATAACTTTAAATGCAACCAATCAATATAATTTAGAGGAAGTTAGTGTAATTTCTACCACAACGGTATAATTAGAGTAGTTCCTATATTTCATTGTATTAACAATTTTGTTACCCTTTTTGCATATTATTCTTAAACACTTAAATATTTGAGATAAATATTATGTAAATGAGTGTTTGGAAAGATTTTTCTGGGAAAATGTTTGTCAACGGACTAAACAAATGCTTGATTTGTAGTTTTATTCTTACGTTTGAAGGACTTTTTAAAATAGTCATCTATTTAACAATAGCTTAGCTAGCAACCGAATGGTTTGCATTCTGCAATTCAACGGTTCATTCAATTTCCACCTAAAAGATGATTTGTAGCTATTGGAGTTCATTTTAAACTTGATGTTCTGTTCACACTCCTACAAATACCACAAAATTGTATCTCTCCTACAAATGCAAAATCGACCGTAGAGTGCTAAACCTAATTTGGTTTTTTGGTTGTTTTTGGTAATTTGTAATTAACACTTCACCAGAATCCATTTGTTTAAAGTTGGCTTGTGCAAAAGTTTTTATATTATAATTTAAAATGACAAATTAAAACATACGATGAAAAATAAACATGATTCTTTCTATAAATTTATCATGCATACATTTTACAAATCTAAATTAGTTTCACATACATTTAAAACTGAAGTTAGAATATTTTGAGTATTTATAATGCAATACTGAGATAATATATATGAAAATATTTTGCTAATGCTATACAATATGCAACATAAAATGTTGAAAAAATCATAAATCTCATTTTTAATAAGAAAAACTCTATTTTCTTATTTCGTTTCTTTTTCCAATAACATTTCTTGTAACTGTGTCATATATTTACTTAGTGAAAAAAAAGTTTCTCAAATTTGTAAGAAAGCAATTTGCCCTACTATGCTCTTAAATTATCCCGAGAAATAACTTTCGTTAAAATTTTTGGCCTATAATTTATGAGAATGAAAATACTTTTAACTTTAAATAGTATTCTTATATTTTTCTGAAGTTAAAATTCCAAACACTGATCACCCCATGGTTTATTCTGTTCACTGGATCGTGGGTTCGAATCCCACCATAGACTTGAATGTTGTGGTTTGGAATTAATTTTAAACCGAAAGTCCCGGTCTAGTTTTGCCTCGTGTGCTAAAAATATATGTTGAGCGACAAAGAAAACAAACTTCTGTTCACTGAGATTATTTTATTTAATTTGTGCCTTCATATTATTTTGATTAATCTAAATTTTTAATCCTGTAATAAGAAACGGGAAACAATGATATGGATTTCCATGAGTATAAGAAAGTCTAACGTAAAATATCAATCGTTCATTGAGAAACTTATTTTTAAAACGAATAAGGAAAAAATGTCCGTAAATAATATATGCAAAATTACCTTGTCTTCATATTCTTTTCTTATTCTTTTGCTAAGAAGACATTTGTATTTGCAGAATATACTTAGTTTAAAAACAGGTCAACAATTGAACTATCAGATCTGCATTGTTTCCACTAGTATGAAAAAAGAGAGGTAAACCAGATTAACCTGGTTAATAGTTATTACTAGAGTCATGATTTTAACTTGTCAACTTAAAAGCGCATTTATCAGAGATTTATTTAAAAAATTTTGTGAAAAATGGCAATTTTACATCCATTTTCTGATTTTTTAATCAAAAAAATGTTGAATTAATCTAAGAAATAAAATTTTTGAATACAGTTGATATTCGATTTTACATATCAAAATTCTAATATGTCTTAAACGTTGTTCAAAAAGCTGAAACTGAAGTAAAAATGAATGAATAAATAAAATGTGTCAAAAATTATTTTTGTTATATTAGAAATTGTCCTTTTTAGGTTAATTTCACATGTACGTTGTAATAATACAGGGCACAACACTATTTTTTTCAATATAATTCTTTTCCTCCTAAATTTATATGCTGGAATCAAAAATACTGAATTCTTGTATGACCCTCAATAATTTTATTATATAGTATTACATACTTTTGAAAAGAAATTGAATTTTTTCTCTCACAAAAATACCTGAATATATGCAATTTTTAAAAATATGAATAATAAATTGAAAGCTTGAAGTTAAAATCAAAATGAAAGGTATTTAAATTCAACAAAAATTCTAAAATGTACAGCAATGAATTATTAGTTCTTATTGGAATCAAAATATAAAATTTTGATTTCTCCTCAAAATACTCGGCAAAGTTAACTGCAGAACGATCAGCCTTTAATAGTTACAGGTTGAATTCCAGTCATATTGGGGAAAAATAGCTATACAGTGAAAAACTAACCAATCAGTAGCTTTCAAATTAGTAGTTTGTAAATTCGATTCCAGTCTTAAGTATGTTAAATCCTGGTTAAATTAGCTCTCTTGTGCTAGATGTGGCCACAAAGAGATGAACCAAATTCTTAAATTCATATAAAAAAAGTTTAGTTCAAATTTAGTCTCGTTCTCATTTTTGCCAGTTAGAAGCTAAATGGATAGCGCTCTAGCCTTCAAATCAACAACTCTATAACCACATTAAGGACATACGAATTAGATCCAACGGAATTTTGAGAATTAATAGGTCTTTTCGGCACAGCCTAGCATCGAACTCTCTGCCTTCTAGACAGAAGAAAGTACTGAACTGTATTTGATTTCAAAATGCTAGAGCGGCAAACTCGTCATGATGTACGTAAAACTTCCGCTTATCATCAATAAAGAACGCAGTCCATCTGATTTACAGTCTTCTGAACAAACGTCAGCACTGTAATAAAACTGTCAAAGCCGATACTTTTGCACAACTCTCACTACCTGCGATAAGAATCCTCGCTATCAACCTGTGTAAACAATTCGGGAAGTCCTCCCATGAGCGAGGCTTGGCACCTGGGATGGAGGATTTATTTATAGAGCACCCTTCAATGTCACGATGTGTCGCTTCCCCGCCACGCTCCTTCGGCGTGAAGATGCTCTGTTGATGCCACATAAATAGAGAGAGGAACCCTTGACCCGCCATCCTGAAAGTAAAACTGTCTCTGATAAACGTCCCGCGTCCAGACTTTGCACCGACGATGACGAACAAGAAGAAACAGTGCGATTTGGAGAATAACAATGGTAAGGTAGAACTTTAAACCCTTTTTTTTCCTCTTTCCATTCATAAAAAGCACATCAGTCTTTTTATTTACTTTTTGTTCCATTTTTTTTTTAACATTCGACCCCAAATGCTATTTATTATGATTTAATACTTCAATACTCAAACTACTGCTATGACTTGTATGTAATTTCTAATGTTACGTATGATGTTCTAGGGAACTAACTATACGAGTGTTTTCCGGATGATGATATTATTTTCTGTAAATCCCCATCTCAAATAAAACATCGTATTGCGTTAAAAAGTGATTTTTAGAATGGCAAATCATACTATGATACATATTTTTACTACATATGTTAATTTTCAATTCAAAACGTTCGTTACCTTAGAAATTCATTTAAAACGTTTCATACTTTATAAGTGTTTTAACAAGTTTATTTTTTAGATTCTTACTGTTTAAAATAATTTATTTATAGCGATTAATATTAAATAAAATTTAAACTCTCTAAAATCTTGTTGATTTTTGTTCGAATTATTTCAGTTTTGAGTTTTACTAATTTATATATTTTACAGAAAAATTAAATAAAAATATTTTATAAAAGTATGCAGCAATAAAAATACTTAATAGGAATGCATAGTTATTTTAATATTTAAATACCTGCTACTTTTGAATTGTTCGTTTTTATGAATACCGTTATCCATCATAGTACTTCTAACTTTACGGGGGAATGTTAATTTTTTCACGATTTCCTCATAAGAGTTCTAACGACCAAATAATTAAAGAGACGAACAATACGCTATTACTTGTTTCACTAATTATATAAACTTTTTTAAAATGCGCGTGTAATTTTAACCGCGATGCTTACAAACATTTTTAAAAGTACTTGTTTAAATTTCAAAACTTATTGAAATTGTAACTTTTTTCTGTTGCCAATATATTTAATTTTTATGAATGAAAAAAATCGTGTTCTTTAAAAAGACGTTAAAATAGTAGTATATATTCTAAGAATATTTTTTGTGTTTCAATTTTTAAATGAATGATAACTTCAACAGGTTAACCAGATTCTGTTGGTATTAAACATGACAAAATAATCGAAAGATGGATTTTTTTGTCAGCCCGGGAGAATGGTCTATCACTTAGGATATTTTTCCCTTTACATTAGAGTCCTCAAAAAATTTGCAATAAACTTTTTATTTAATCATATTTACCTGAATTTTTAAGTCTTGCGATTAATCAAATTATTTTTACAATTTTCGTTTTTATATACTGCTTTATTTTAATAAAAAAATGTAATGAATTACTTTTTAATTCAATTTTAATTTTTATTAAATTAAAAACTATTTTAAAAGCATAATATTACAATATATATTTTTGGTAATTAAGTATACGACTATTAGTATAGGTTGATAGTATCTTCTACTAATATAAAGTTATAGAGAGCTGCTATATCGTGATATCAAATGATATTTCCTCAAATTCAATTGAATTTAATTTATGTGCAGAAAAAAACTACAAACTGTTCTTTTATTGCATTTTCTTTAATTTTTTCCATGTCACAATTCCATACCCAAGATTTCATATTCTTTCATCTAAATTTTAAAATTTCAATCTTTCAAGTTATATTTTATTTCTTGCTATCTTTATGTATTACTAATTCATTTATTCTAATAAATTCCAAGTGGATATTGGATCAATCAAACCAAATATTGCTATCCATGCATTTATAATATTTTCTTTTTTATCATTAGTGAGAAATCTTAGATAATTTTCATTTAAAGGCTCAGAGGTAAGCTCAATTCGTACCTCGGATATCATAGTTTACAATGGTTCGGCATACAATGGTTCGGCATTCTTACGCATTTATGCTAAAAAAGTTATCTTAAAACGATTAAATTATATATAGATTTTATTGGCCTTTGTATTTATATATCTCAAACTCAAAACACGTTTGTTTTTGCTTTGTAGTGAAATATTTCGTTGAGATTTTAAAATCTTACAAATAGTTACCTATTTTTGTAATTTCTCGTTCTCTATGTATTGTTGAAATTCTCACTCGGTATCTGAATGCTCTAGTCTTTGCTTCTACATTTCGTTGATTTGATTCCAACTTCGGCCTTGAATGTTTGTAGTTCGTAATCCACCTTAAATTGTAGATATCGATTTAACTCGTTAACGAGCTAAAATTAACCGTTGAACGATGAATTAATTTATAAATATTCTAACTTTTTGTTGAATAACAACTGGAAACTTTTTAAAGGTTTTTTTAAGCATCCACTGCATTATGTCACTAGAGAGAAAACATTAAAAATTCGTATTCTCAACCCGATTGACGTATGAGGAAGCACTGCAATTAATTTAACTTTCCAAATTAAGATCAAATTTATAAACTTCGAAGCATGTGGTCCTTCCACAAACACCACGGTAAGCAACTTTTATTAATATTTATATCCATATTGAAATAACTTTAAAATAGCTTATAATTGTCTTAAAAGACGTGTATCTTACCTCAATCACCGGAGCACTGAAATATTACTTTGAATTGCTTAGTTTGCTGCAGAAAATAGTCGCTTTAGTTTTCAATTCAACAGTTCCCAAGTTCAATTCCCACCTCAGGCTTTGGATGTCTGTAGTGGGTAAAAATCCAGTATAAACCGTCGTGTGTTAGATACATAAAGCTTAATAAATAAAACCAAAACTTGTTTCAATCTGCCAAAAATTTCGGAGCCGAATGGTTAGCGCTCTTGCCTTCGGTTCAACAGTTCGTGGGTTCGAATCCCACCTTGGGCATGGATGTTTGTAGTGGTTCGGAATCCACTTTAAACCGTAGGACCTGGTCTAATTTGCCCTTGTGTGCAAAAAATGACCGTTGAACGACAAACAAACCAAACCAAACTGCCAAAAATTTGGCTTAAATGCTTAGTAACCTATAAAATTTGATTCGTTTAATTAACTAATTACTTGAAATCGACGAAGAGCCTGCTAATTTCATATTCTACAATTTCCAGAATTTCATGGTATTAAATGCAATCATCTTCACTTACAAATGTGTGCGACTGAATTCATAAAATTCAAGTTTCGCATTTCTGTTCAGCCATTCTTTATTTGTTTAAAAGCCAGGAATTACATCATGGCGTAGAGAAATCTGCTGACGGCGTTGTTTCTTTGGTTTGTTGGGTAATATCATAGCTGAGGACACATAATTCGTGGCAGCTGGCAAGTACAGCTGGCAAAGGCCACCGACAGATGTGTTGAGCGAATATCTTTAACAGTAGATCACTGGGCTTGGATTACTTCGACTGCCAAGATTCAAGAACAAAGAGACTATAAAAAAACCCAACTTATCCATCGTTTACTACTTCCGTAACTGCTTGTAGTATTTGTGACGTGAGAATTCATTAGGACATAGTATCGAAATATGACGCAACTGGTAATCACATTAATTTCAATTACCCTGATGGTAAACAGCGGAATTTGGTGACTTTCTCATTGAAGATTGTCATGATAAAATACTCTTTCTGAAACATGATATCAGGTAATTAACCGGATCTATTGCCACAATATTGAAGTTTGAAAATAAGAGCTAGGTTGGTAAAAGTTTACAAATGGGTACGCCTTGATTTTTGCTACTTTTTGACGCCAAGATGTAACTAGCAAAACGGCAGCTATCGCTAACACAAAAGCTAAACTAAGTACCAGGATTGCCAGAAATTAAATTTTATCTCCAAATTTTTCACCAAACCAATGAGTACCTACTTCTACACCGAGCCAGAGTCAGCTTAAATAAAAGTAAACATTGGATCAAAACTATAAAGCAGCTTGCTAATCCAAATTATGGTGCACAAATTACCAAAGTAATAGTTAATTTATATTCCACGTGCAAAGTAAAAGTCAAATTAATAATACACCGAATGTGACTGCTGCAGTATTTACGTTTACTATATCATTTTTTTTTCATGAAATGCATTTTTGATTGAGTAATCTCATTTTTTCTGAAGTTAATTTTCCGAAACCAGCTTCACATTAAATCATCGCACAAAAACGCGAAATTAACTTATTCTTTAGTGTATGCTTAATATTTATTAAATTTATTGTCTAAAATATAATTAATATTAATGAAACATTTGTTTTCATTAAATTTTTGTAATTAATATAATTGATGCGTAACTTCAAGAAATACCAATTGACAGAAATCAAAATGTTATCAGAGTAGAATCATGTCTCTTGATAGAATCTGTATACCTTTAGTTGTTATTATGTAAACAAAATATGCTTACATCTATGTAACTCTTTAAAAAATTCCCTGTTCCTAATCAATGTGTGATTACTTTTTTCACATTTCATTCCTCATTATTGTAAGGAATTCATTTGCATAAATTTAATCTAGCTGCGCATGATTTTCATTTTTTTGACACTACAAATCTGAAAGTTTTTCAAACATCTTTTTGAAAATCATCGAGGAGTTACAATTTGGATAAGCGCTCTAATAACATGAAGAAAATAGAATTGCAAAATTCTTTTAGGGAAAGTCGTTCTTGTAACTATGGTATGTTTCATTGTTTTAATTTTTAAAATTCTTAATTTATTTATGATTTTTTTATTTGAAAAGAGTTCCTAATTCAAATAGTGTTTCCGGGTTTCTCTTATACTTCAATTAAGTCTGTGAATGTTGTTGATGTTGTCGTGTGCCAGCTAGACTGGCAACATAGGGTGCGCTGCTCCACTTTTACAACTGAACCCTATTTTGGTGTGAAGTCCGACTTCCTCAGTACACACATGCCATAGGTACCCGTTTATAGGGTAGGCAACCATTCACACCTCATTCATACAAGGAAAGGACAAAGACAGGATAGCTAAAGTGAGAAAGTACATCCATGCCCGAACCGGGATTCGAACCCAGGACCTCCTTATCCGCAGTCAGGCATGCTGACCACTAGACAAGTTAGACGGCAAGTCTGGGAAATATAAAATGTTTTAAGAAGTAATTTATACTTGCATCTAAAAGTTAAATTTTTTGAATTCTAATGAATAATATATTTTAATATAGATATTTTTATGGAATATTCAATAAAAAAAATCAAATACTTCTGCGTAAAAATATTTATTAAATATTCTTAATACAAATTATTTAATAAGGGTGCCAAACTGGTAGATGAAAGCTTATGTTCTGGCCTTCAGTTTAAGTTTTCTAGATTTTTAGATTTTAGATTTTTTAGATTTAGAGTTTTTAGAAGACAGAGCAATTTTTACTCTGTCCTCGAGTTATATTTGTAGGCATTTCAAAGTAAGTTTGTAGCGGTAAACTCTAGACAAATGAACATTTGTGTCCGAAATTTGACTGTTTAAAGATGAACTGAAGCATTCATTTGAAATTTAAAATTTTTCCTTAATATGCAGTAAATTAATTGCAGAATAACTTATTTGCACAGCATAGTATCACGTGGTTATCAAATACAAATTCGTTTATCAGATCAATTAAAGTTTATAATCGATATTTTTCTTATCTTAAAAATACTTGAAGGATCAGCAGTAGCTCACAGGAAAAAGAGTCGTTCTCGTGCATGAAAGGAAATGAATTCGATACCTGATCTAGCCGAATATTGTTGTGCTAAGAACTTAAAGAGGTCAGTCAGGTCTAATGTCAGTCTGCTGATGTAATGCGATGTTCAGGTGGTGACAGCTCAGGTAACGATCTCGTCAAAAGGTAATGGTTAAAAAATGAAGATAAGTTTGCTCAGTCGGTGGAATGCAGAGCTGGCAGCCGAATGGTTAGCGCTCTTGCCTTCGGTTCAACAGTTCGTGGGTTCGAATCCCACCTTGGGTATGGATGTTTGTAGTGGTTCGGAATCCACTTTAAACCGTAAGTCCCGGTCTAATTAGCCCTCATGTGCAAAAAATGACCGTTGAGCGACAAACAAACCAAACCAAACCTCAGTCGGTGGAAATACACACCCAAAAATGTGTTGTTATAAACTAATGTTATCTAAAGCACTTAAAATATTAAAGTTCATACATGGAAATGGGAATGTTAGGACCCGGGATCGATTCAAGGAACTAAATTTTGACACCGCATAGTGGGTAGCTTAACAGCTTAAGGCTGCCAGTTGCCTTCCAAGAGAATTTTTCATAGATGGTGATCTCTGAATTCATGTGTCACAATGGAGAAAACACAGAAAACTCCCAAACATCCACCTGGTCAGACATGCATATGGAAAGCAGAAACGTAACATCCCTCTCAAGTTATTAGTAGTGAGTGGAATTGAACCCGAAGCCCTCCAGTATGAAGAGTGGTGTCCTACCTGTAGGCTACGATGAGCTGTTAACAATATTTCTCGGGAGCTTTTCCTGTGGTAGACAAGCAGTAGTGAGTGTTTGAATATTTTATGGGTTTCCTCCCTAAATACTCGCGAATATGGCCATATCTATGGAGAACTCCCCGGAAGTATGCATCGTATGCCGAATAATTGTTAATTGTCCTGTTAATTAATTGTCCTGTCGGTTGTTTAATTGTCCACCGCGTGGTATCAAATGTTTTACACTCTTTTGGTTATGGTATTTATAAATAAAACAGGAGAATAGATCAGAATTATGAATGTCTTCAAATGAATTCTGAATAGGCTGTCAATCGACCTTCACATAAGAATTGGAGACTGATCTCGAAAATCACCGAATCTGTTAACATAGTGCTTGAAATTTATTCTTTGTCACTTTCTTTGAGATATTTACCATATTTTTCCAGCATTGGGTACCACAAGTAGAACTGTCTGTTGATTTTTTATTGGTTTGGTCTTCAGCTCAGCCGTTAATGGGTTTGGTTCCAACCTTAGATGTGGATGCTGTAATGTTTTAGAATCCCTTTTGAACTATGAGTCCTTGTTAGATAAGTATTCATGTGCATAAGGTAACCGTTAAGAGACTATCAAACCAAACCTTGAGTACCAAAAAAAAAAAAAAAAACTACCAAGTTTAAAAGTTAGCATGGTTATCATATGTCTAATCTACATATATGTATCAATGCGTCATTAATGTCTGACATATTATAAATTGAATTCATTACTTAAAAGATGTTTTCGCAGACCATAGCTATACCAATAAAAAACGCCTCCCATTTTCTTAACTTTGTTTTAAAAATTTGTTTACACCACGAAATAAGATCTCATAAATATCTGTTAAAAAAAAATCGAATGAGATTGAACGCTTCACAAGAAATCCTTTATTTAAATTTAAATATATAATTCAAGATTTTCCTTATCCTAGTTTGAATTAATTTCCATCGGCGACTCATTGTGAAAAGCGTAAACACGTACTCTGCAGCGGATAGAAACAATCTTATTCTACAATATGGTAGTATAAATAAAAACAAAATGGGAATCCGATACAGTAAATGCACATTTTCTTCGACTTCTAGTAACGTATAGAGGAGAATTTTACGTACATCTTTCTTGGAGCGACAAATATTCCGTAGGGGAATGCTACATGGATGAAATTGATTATAGCGTCAAAAGCAATCTTACAGGTAGCTCAAATCAGTGTTGATTATAATTTAATTTCAAAAGTTGTAATCAAAATTGTTTTAAATAATGATGGTTCCTGATAAAGGTTTTCATTCCATCTCATGCAACCGTTCTCAATTCAATCCCGAAAAAAAATTCGGATAAACTATTCGTATATATTTTTATAGATACTATTTTATTTATCCTATTTATATAAATGAATTTTTTATTTTCATAGGAAGATCATGTGTCAAAAATTATTTTTAAGATAGTTAATCTTTAAAAATAAATTGCACGTTGACTCTTTACTTATATCCTTTGAAGAAACTAAGCAATATTTCTGTTTCCTGAATAATTTTTTCTCTCTGAAATTCCCTCAATGCCGTTTCTTCATCAGGCAAGTACCCAATTTTCATGTCCACAATAAAAAATTCAGTGAAATTTACTTTAAAAAAAATTTTTGAGACAAAGAAAAATTGTGATTTTGTGTAAATATGGTTTTAGCAAAACATTCGCAACAAATATGCTTCGATAACAGAAAAATACCTCAAAAAAAAGCTAACAGGACTCAAAGATATAACACAGAATTATTTAACTAATAATGCAATTTTCGAAATAATCCTCCATTCGATCATTGATAAATTTTGACATTGCTGGATTATCTTTATTGAATATCTTCTGTTAACAATCGCTGCTCTAAGAAATTAAGCTTACGCCATGAATGTGCAAATTTAAAGCTTCAAACTTATATTTATAGATGTTTTGATACATTATTGGTTTATTTGTATAAAATTGAACATGCAACAAATATGCAGATGTCTTACCCCGATGATAAAAACCTACTCAATCTTCCAGTGTGATCTATGCGATAATTTCGTATGAAATTATTAAATAAAAATGCTGGAAAAAATATGCTGAGCATGAATACTTAGCCTGCAAATTCGATTATAATCAATCAATCTATCATTAAAAAACATGACTATTGTAAAAAAAATAGTGCTTTTTTAATCGATATTTTAAATTTTCATATTTGCATTAATATTGCTTTGCTATAATGCATTTTCAATCAGCTTTCTGCAGAATGATTTACACTCTTGCCTTCGGTTCAACAGTTCGTATGTTCGAATCCCACCTTGGGCTTGGATGCTTGAATTGACTCGTAATCCACTTTAAACCATAGGTCCCGGTCTACTTACCCTCGTATGCAAAAGCCGAGCTGGCAGCCGAATGGTTAGCGCTCTTCCCTTCGGTTCAACAGTTCGTGGGTTCGAATCCCACCTTGGGCATGGATGTTTGTAGTGGTTCGGAATCCACTTTAAACCGTAAGTCCCGGTCTAATTAGCCTTCGTGTGCAAAAAATGACCGTTGAGCGACAAAGAAACCAAACCAAACCTCGTATGCAAAAAATGACTTGAGCAATAAACCATCTAATTAGCTTCATTTACATCGCCAAGTTGAATCCAGCTCAACTTTTGACACCTTGCTCTTAATAAATTGCTAGTGTCATTTTTTTGTTAGTTTCACCATATATATTGTTGCTTCTGAGAAAAGGTATTCGCAGAAGTCCTTATTTACCTTTACGAGGGTAAAAAAACAAGAAAATTCCCATTTATCAACCCAGATAGATTCAGCGTGTATGTCTGAAGACAGACATGCATGCAAAAGAGGGCCGTTTCATACATTATTCAATAGCAGCTGGTATCGAACTTGCGACTTTCCATTCCGAAGAATTTTACCAGGGAAATTTGAGTGTTCAAACTTATCTTACTTGTCCATGATAAGTCGTTTTAAGATAGATTTATTACAGGTATAAAGAGCTAACATGTAGGATATTCTGTAAAAAAATATTCTTGAAAAATAATCAAATTCTATTTTGAATAGTCACCAATGGTCAAGCACTTCATTGTATCGAAAACCTTCAAGAATTCAAGGCACATAAAACTACAAATTTGCAATTGAAAACCAAATGCTTAATTTTCACTAGATGCAAAACTTTTTATTTGCAATTTTTCTCCCTTTATATATTACCCTATACATGAACTTACAATTGAACTCCAATTATTCGAATCGCTGTTTATCCGAGTCGCTTTCATAATTTCAGAAAAATAAACCAGACTAAAAAAAAGAACTGAGAAAATGGAAAAAGCTTAAAAAAATTAAAAGTTGTCCAAGAGAGACGTATCACTTTTGAGGGAATTCAAAAAGATTCTTTTGAAAATTCCTTGGTATTCAGAAGTTAGTGCTGAAGATGTAAGAGAATGGATGTGAGGCCCTAGATTTAAAATTGAAACTGAAAGTAAACTTATTTAAAGTGTTGATTAAGAAGATGACCTTATTGTTCAAGTTGAAGCAGACACGAGGCCATTAGCCTGTGAAGCATTTGTCAGCTTTGAAACTACTTTGAAACGATGGTACGTCAGCCCGAGTGAGACCACATGCAAATTCTCAATGTCAAGCGAATATGCTACTTGGCTGCCTGTGAAAACGGATGAAGACAGTGCAACAGCTTACTCTCTGCCCGAGATATTCAGTAAGCTATGACTTTCAATTACAGTGCTGTACATAGATTTACTGTTTCAATGTACAGCACTTGTAAGTACCTTAACACAAGTGTTGCATTTTCATTTAATTGATTAAAAGTTCATTTTCTTTAAAAATCTCCCATTTTCAAAGTACAGTATAATTAAATAATAATCCCTTTTTTAAAAAAAAATCTATCCGAATGGAGTCTGGTACCAAATGATTTGGATAAGTGGAGTTCTACTGTATATGAAATATAAAGAAAATATTTATGAATCTTTCCTTCATCACACAAAATCTT
This sequence comes from Latrodectus hesperus, assembly GCA_037975125.1. Classification (NCBI taxonomy): domain Eukaryota; kingdom Metazoa; phylum Arthropoda; class Arachnida; order Araneae; family Theridiidae; genus Latrodectus; species Latrodectus hesperus. The sequence goes on from CM075856.1 coordinate 90,659,100, forward strand.
TTTAGCTACTAGATTTTGAATCTTTTCATCGTTATTTCCCTTTATATATAATATAAATGTATGAATGGCTATATGCAAATGGAGAAAAGATTTTTGTATCTTTTATATATTTCAAGTTGCAACATATTACCTTCGTCCAATATTAATGAAATATTACCATTACTTATGATTAATGAGATTGAGTCGATGAAGAAGAAACCGCTGAAAAATACTTAAAAAAATGATCCAGCCATCTGTTTTTTGAATGCACGTCTTTCGGATTGTGTATTTAGGAGTTTTCAAGGTTTTCTCCCTAGCGACACATGAACATGACCCACTATCTATTAAAAATCCATCCGGAAGGCAAAACAGCTTTAGGCTATCCATTACACGATATCAATTTTTCTTTGCTTATCCAGTTAACAGTCGAATGGTTAGCGTTAAGGTATTTCATTCAGCTGCTAGCGCGTTCGAATCCCTTCTTGGATTTGGTTACTTGTAGTGGTTTAGAATCTCCTATATAAATTAATTGTAGATTCCGATCTAATTAGCCCACTGCTGGAAAAAATGACCGTTGAGCAACAAACCACACTAAGTAACTCCTACAAGAAACATGTATTTTGTTTAATTTCCGATAAATTTTCCTGTTCATATAGGCAGTGAATTATTCCAGAGAAATCTTATTTTGTGGATGAAAAAAAATTAAAATGTTAGGGAGAAGGTACTAAACTATATATTTTTCAGGATGCTGTAAGATTTTAATCGCAAATATTTTTATATCGAAATCTCAACATGTACATTCTTCATCATTTAAAAAGTCAAATTTAAAAAAGAAAAACTGAAATCAAATTCGTCACCAAAGTTTAATCCTTCTTGCCCTTCGCTAGAATTATCACCATCCTCCACTAATGTACGATAATTTCAACTTCGAATAATTAAATTTAAATCGATAAGCATGAACCAAAGATAATTTTTTTGTAATCCATTATTTTGCTCGAATGAATAAAAAAAAGAAAGATTACAAGTTTCAAGATAAATCAATTTAGATAAAAAGAAAAAAATATTCTAAAATTTCTATACTTCTAGTAGATTCCTTTCACTCGTAATTTATAAGAACAATTGCGCTTTAGTGATTAATCAATAAAACGACGCAAAGCACAACACTTTTGATTATCTTAATCGGATCGGAAATTATCTCCAGAATTACGATTTCTCAGAATTTTAACAAAAAAAAGTTTACAGGTAGGGCAGAGTTCACCAGGTAGAAAGATAAAAGAAATTATCAGTTTATTCGTATAAATAGCCAGATGATTGAATGGAATTTATCTTATCGCCATTGTTCATTGACTTACGAAGTATAAATTTTAAGTACAACTTTCAATCCCGCGATAAATAATCAGCAGAGCCATTTAAATTTATGCCGTTTAGATAGATCGAGTCGGACATTTATATCAGGTAAGTGATTATTTATAACTTAATTCAGAGTTTTAATGCTTGTCTATGATATTTTTTTTAATTTAGGGATATTAGGGCTTTTAATATTTTAGTTCATTAAATAATTCTACATTTAATTTTCAAGCTAGCATAAAATATATACAGACCAGACAGTTCAAAAACTTACATTCTGACTTTCATTTCATCAATTTATTGGGCTGAACCATCAGCCCAATAATAGGAGCTTGGATTCAATAGTTCGTTGATTTGATTCTCACTTCAGAGAGTGAATACTCTAGTGCTTCGGAATCCGCTTTAAAATCTAGGCCCGATTCTAATTAGCCCTAGTATATAAAAAGACATTTGAAGGACAAGCAAGCAGTTTATGGGTTCGATTCTTGTCTCACTTGTGAACGCCATAGTTTCAAACTTACTCACTTCAAGTGCGAATATTAGTAACTAGAAATTAATTTTAAACTTTTATAGTGGGTCCGGCTTAAAACCTTTTTTTTTACAAAAAAGGGGGAAAAAGGCAAAAATATTAATCAAATCAAAATTATAGCAATAACTTCGCTTCATTAAAAATATCTTTAGCTTTCACACCTAAGTGGATACTATTTGGATTCCAAAGTTTGACTTCAGTTATAATCAGTAATTGTGCAAATGCTTGGTTCCATAATTGCAAATGCTTGGGACTTTTCCATATTTCTTTTCTTTTGTCATGTTAATGCTGACCAATCATCTCTTGAGTTTTCCCTGATGAAAATATGGTGTGAATATTAAAAAAATCTAAGCCCTGAATTAGTTGAGTTTTATAGGACTACTTATAGGACAATCTCTGACTGCCTTTGTCCTTCAACGGTTCATATGTTCGATTCCTACCTCGGACATGGATGTTTGTATGAATTCAAAATCCACCAGAGGTTTCAGACATTTGCGCTTTCATGTGCACAAAAAATATTTAGAGGGACAAATAAGCAAGAATCCACATTTATCTCGTTTAATAATAGCAAAAGGTTAATTCAAACTGTAGAAAATTGAAATAGAGTGCCAAAAATATATTTTAAGTTTTCTCTTTAACCGAAATAAATCTGAAATGTTTTTCATTGAAAATTTTTAAGTGTTTTCGTATCTTTCATATGTGTATGCAAATTCTGAAAATTAGGGTCTTAAATCTTATTTTAATATTTGAAATACATTGTAAAATGCTGACGAAACGTTAAAGTTCAAGACTTCTATTTTATTTTTTACACGTAATTTAACTTAAATTTGAAAGGAAAAATATTCTAGTTATTTACTATAATATCGTATTAATCGTCAAATATTACTTTGTTATAGAAATAACTTTGTCCTCAATACAATTTAATAAGGTGACAGGGGTATTTTTGATATTTCTTTCAATGAAATGATGAAAATAGAGATGACAAATTTTAAATGGATGACTTCTTTTTCTTAGGTCTTTTTTATGCAATTCACATAACTTAAGTATTATATAATAAAATCATTAGTATTTTTTGTTGTTTTTTTCCTCCTATAAATTGCCTTATTACTGAATTTCCAAAAACATTTTTGAATATCATTATATATGATAACAGCTATATTTTTCATTGTCATTCATCTTGAAAAAAATTAAGTAGATCACATCAGTTTTATTAAATTTAAAAAAAAAGTTAAGATAAAAATCTTTAGGTATCAATGATGGATAATATAAATTTTCGTATGTAAATTTTTCCAGCTGTAAATTATCACACGTTATCACAAGTCAAACATTATATATAAAATATATTAAAATTTTTTAAAACAGGTTTCTCAATTTATCAGAAAACTATTTTCTGCTAAATTCAAAGACGTGTCTTACAACCATTGGTATATCGCTTTTCTAATAGGTCAGTTTGAATTCCCAGAAAAATAAGATTTCTGTCCGGCATATTTTATATCCAGTTTATCTTGTCCAAGAAAAAAGGAATGTTATATAACTCTCGTAAAAATAATAATAATAATTAAATAACATTCCTCTTTACTTTTTCATCTTGTTGCCAAAAAAATGTAACTTAATTTGTAATCGTTTGCAAATAAGGTTCATTTTTTTCATTTAAATTAAAATCGTGACACTAATTATAAATTAGTTAAAATCTTAATACATATAAATGCTAAGATTACCAATTTAAAAAGTACATCAATATTTTACATTAATTTGATATCTGTAAGAAAGTGGCTAAAATTGCTGAAATTTGCATTTTCTTGGTAAATATTTCCTAATATCCAAAAAAATTTAAACATCAAAAACTATAAAATTTAAAACAGTAAAGTATTTTGTAAAAAGCTTTAGAAGTTGAGAAATAAAAGCGTAAATAGAAATTTTTAAGGATATTTTGTAAATGCTTAACACTGATTCGTTTTCGTAAGAAATGTAGTCAAACTTCTTATACAAAAATATGCTAATTTTGGATAACAGAAGTTACTCTTCTTACTGATTAATCTAAAATTTCAGATTTCTTGATTCTGTAAAATTAATAAAAAGTTAGCCAATGTAAGTTTCAACTAATTTCTTGGCTTTTACAACATAGTTGATATGTTTATCGTCTAATATAAATTTTAAAAATTTTCATTGTTTTAAGTTTTGTTAAATATTTCCAGCAATTATGTTTAATGATAAGGAATTTTTGCTATGATCATATGATCACGACATAATCGGATCATAAAATACTATTTAGGATATGCATCAAATCATAAAATAATCGATATAATTTTTGCTGTTTTTCTTGAAGCAAAATTTGTCAAGCAATCTAAGCTTATTTCAAAATGTCAGAATTGTTTTAAAGTCGAGATAAATTACAGAATATATAGTATAGCTCATAGAGCTGAATGATTAAAGCTCTGACTTGATATTAAATGTTGCAGTTATTCGGAGTCCACTTTAATGCGTAATTTTTGTAACTAAGTTTTTTTCAATGTAACTAAGTTTTTTTCATAAATTCATGGTTCGAGTTCCAATGAGAACGTGTTAAGGATGCATATCAAACTGTGTTTCGTTGAGTCAGTCATATGTAGAAAAATATAAAACCAAGCTATAACATTTTCATTGTAACTATTGAACTGTAAAGTGTCATAATACCGCTCGATACATTGGAGGAAACTACAAAATTTACTCTCAAATCATAAACCCAAGCTGGTAGATAAATGGTTGGCTTTCTAGTCTTCGGTTTAACAGTTCGTGGATTCAAATCCCTTTGGTTTGTAGCGGCTCGGAATCCACTTTAAACTCTAAGTGCAGGTCTAATTAGCCATCGAGTGTAAAAAAATGACCATTTGGCGACAAAATAACCAAACTTCAAATCGAGAATATTATACTTGATTTGCTTTACCGAAAGTGGAAATTAGGGATGTACAAATACTGCAATTTTAATACGTTTGTCTTTATGGTAAAATATATAAATTTAAAAGGACATGTGAAAGAATATAAAAAAAGAATTTGCTCCAAAATAATTCAAGTGTCCTACCAAGTTTTCTAATCTTAACCACAGGTGCATTGTATTCGAAAAATATATCAAACAAGCTCAGATAGCCTATCTTGATTCTTATCAAATCAACTCCTTAACACAATAACCTTCTCGGCTTATTCTGAAAAATAAATAAGTTATATTTGCAATAAAATAACCGATAAGACAAAAGAAAAAAGTTTTTAATTTATCGCTGGTGATAATATTTGAAGTGCTGGTGCTAAGATTAGAAGCTCTTTATCGGTTCGAAATGGATGCTGGCCACTTTTTGTCACGTGCGCCACTGATGAATTTTCGCGGTTTCATCTCTTATCCGCAACCGCTTTCCATGTTGTCTCCGGATGTTTCCAAACTGCATCACGTGCAGAAATCTGGATATTATCGGTTGATGTGAGTCTCCGGGTCTCATTATCTCTAATATTATCTTGACAACTGCTATTTTAGTCCCAGAGAAGATAGATAAAATAGGCATCACAGTTCTTGAGACGCTGCATTTGTCTTATGATCAGAAAATTTTTCTGTGAATGAAGAATAAGTACTTGAGATAGGCTATAGAGTAAAAATGGAAAATTAGTTGATTGGTTGGGTTTTCTGTGCAAGGTCCAAAAAGGGCAAGCTGCCCCAATCAAAATGGAAGAAGCTAAGACTAAGCAAGGCACTTAAATACTCATAGAAATTTTTTATGAGAAGAGCTTCAGAAATAACTGATTGTATTCATAGGTTTTGAAAGCTAATAGCAGATTCATTAGCGTTCTTGACTTCACTTCAACATTTCGTGGATTGGTATCCTATCTTGGGCTTGTAGATTTGTAGTAACTCAGAATTCACTTTAAACCGTAGGTTCTGCTCCAATCAACCCTCGTGTACAAAAAATTGTTGAAGGACGAACCAAACAAACTGAAGATATTAAAAGGTCACAGAGAAGGAAAAAACAAAAAATTACTAACCATTCATACGACAAACTTGCATACAAAAGTGCGACATCCATCTCCCATTATTAAATGGCTGAGAATCAAAACGAGACTTCCTTCACTCAGAAAATCCTGGTACTACCACTAGGGCATAGTGTGCGAAAAAGCCTATCTTCTTCACTTGACCAGTAATTGTCACTTTGTCCCCTATGTAAGCAATTTGTGCAGGATTTCATACTTATAACTTGCCGTAACAAATTGATTGACGCTTTTCTACAAATTTATATACTAATGAATTACATACAACAGAAAATTTAATTTTCGAAGAGGAGGAAGATGTTCAGGAATAAAGTAAAATTCGTGTAGTTTTAAGACTTTGTGAAAAAAATAGCAATCATAGTAGGGAAAAAGACTACGTATTGTGAGGACGTCATTGTGGGATTATTGATCTAGTGAAAAAACATAACTTAAGATTATGAAACCCGTATAATATTTTATAGTCTAATACCTCTTTATGATGTTGTGTAGTTTCAGTTTCTTAGTAACTTCATGACGTTTGCAGCGTAAGATAGCAAAGTAAATCATCGCTAATCGCAGGTGGCAACTGGAAGGTTGGCCATATTCACCCTAACTGATTGAAAGGGTTGTTCTATTCTCCCTAACTGATTGAAAGTGTTATTCTATTCTCCCTATTTGGATTGTTGGAGTTCTGTGGGTAAGAACATTAATCTTCGACATTCCGAAATTCTTTTGATGGTGCGGAGGGGATAAGCAGAGGAGGATGCCTGCTCAGGGTGACCTTGTCACTTAATTGAGATTCAAAAGTACGATGTGCCTCCTGACAGGTGATTATTTCAAACCCTTTAACCTGAAGTACAGTTCAGGGCTCGCCTGCGCTATTTATGTGGTGTTGTGTGTAACTTAATAGAGAAATACATATACGAACTCGGATTTTAATCTCATCTCTAGCTTTTTAAAACTATTTAGCAATTGCTATTGATAAAAAAAGTCGGAAATACATAGTAAAAATATGAAAAGCAATATTTTGCCATTGATTCATAAATTTTCTTTATTTCAAATTCGGCCAAAACAAAATAGCTTTTAATAAATGTGTATATAATTAACTATATTTCACTGTTCGTATCATGTAGTGAACAGTTTTATTTCATCCATATAAGGATGAACTGTATAAATTTTTCAGGCACTAAATGTATGTAGAAAACTTGCCTCTGTTTACGATTTCTTAATATTCTGCTAAGGAACTTATGATTTACGTAAAAATCCGGCGCATAAATTGAACTATACATATGTTTTATAGTAATTTCTCGCTGCAAATAAAACTTTCAGTTCCATAGTAAAATGTTTTATGAGTTTTAAGATATTCCACTCTCAATTAATTGCAGTATATCTGTATTCCATTTCACTTGGGTTTTATTAAAATTTTAGTGATATTTGTCAAGGATACTTAAGTCATCTAACTGACAGGTAAATAGCCCTCTCTCGCTTCACAAGTTCAATAATTTTTATATTTGAATAGTGACATCAGCTGTGGATGTTAATCATTCGGAATCCACTTTACTGTTTCAAACTAACAAGGCCTGTTCAAGTCAACATTCAAGTGCAAAAACTTGCCATAAACCGACCAACAAAAAAGCTTTTACTTCGATTTAAGAGTTTAACAAACTATACAATTTTCACTATTGTTAAGCTCTTAAATATGAGTTGATTTTTTCCCATATTTTTAGTGAAATTTTGAATGGTAAATTTTTTTCTTAAAGAATTCAGTAAATTCTATTCTTGGCCTAAAATTTTCTGTCGAAATTGAGGCATATTTTGTTGCCTCCATGACATCCTTTCAAACAATCATAATGCTGTGGAATAAATAAATGCTATATTTAAACTGATGTTGAATTCAGTTATATAATAAAAAAAAATTATGCCATATTTTCTCGCTTCTTCCTTAGCGCGATAAAGGCATTCATTTTGGAAAGTATGTTTGAAATGTAATTTTTTTCTAACTACAAACAGATGTATATGTATTAATTTGAGCATGTTTCACATGCTAACATTCAATTATTAGTTCAAATATGCAATAATAATTTACTGATTGGTTAATAAGTTATACAACGCTATCAAATGCAACGTAATTTTCAATTTTGATACCTGATAACCTAAGGTACAGACCAGGTGTTCCATTGCGTATGTCTATGAATAGGAAGAGTAAAGAAATGATTTATATATCAGTCTGACTTTTCTTCGTCCAAAGAGTGAATAGAATTGGAGGCGGTTTTCTGCAAGTCATAGTTGATTCTGGAGTTTGAAATTTGAATCGATCGCAACCATTTGTGGTTACTATTGTCAATAATGAAGGTTGAATTTTGATAATGTTGTTTTTATTTTAATCTCATATACTTTCAATATTATGTCTGTGTGATTTCCCCCTAGCTACAAATAGAAATATAAATCTGATACAGAACGATGATAAACAGCAGTGAAAACTTTCGTTATATCTATGGACCATCAAAGAAGTTATGCAAATTATAGAAGCTCAGATTAGCTGAAAATGTGAGCAATTTATGAAATTGTATTTATTGTATATTACACTGATATCTTTGTAGATACAATAAACTGAGATTACTTTGTAGCATGACAATTCATTTGACAAAAGGATGTTTTTAAAAATAGTACTATATTACAAAACCTTTTAATTTTTCAAATTTTCCATATCACAAGATTTATGGGCATACATAAAAAGGAAAACGGTTTTGAGCAATTTTTTACAAGTCTAATTTACAAGACTAATTTACATAATGTTAGGCGCAATAATTTAAGACTCTGTCATATTCGAATATTTTATTCTACGAGTGGTACGATAATGTAATTTCCTGATCTTAATAAGACTAAACTTAAAATTTGTTCCATTTATGTTTTAATTTATGTTTCCGAACTTACTATTGACAGTATGGAAATGAGAAAATGTTGATTTTTCAATTTCAGCAAAAGTAATTGAAACCTTCAATTAAATGTGAAATTCCGTAATTGATATATAGTTATTTTTATCCCGAAAAATATTTAAAAATCACAATATTTCCAGGATAACTCTTTCAAGAAAAACTTATAGGATTTTACTCTCTATAATATATAAATTATATTTATATAATTTTTAAAGCTTGTATGATTAATGGTATAAAAATTAGATGCAAGATAATTAGTTCCTGATTTAAGAAATATAATCTCTACAATTTTCCAATATTGAAAATAGAAGCTGTGTGCAGATTGAACGAACAAAGTCATAATTGCACATTATCTTCAATTTCCAAAATTATAAAGGAAACGTGACAATTCTGCCAAATGATAAAATGATTATAGAGTTTTTTAATGAAAACATTAAATTTTTATATATTTAAATTAGTGTAACGATAATTACAAATATATAAATGTTTCGTGTGAAATCATGTGTTTTCTTTATTGGAATTTCCAGCATTAATTTGATAATTTGCTTATCATTACTAGTAACTTTGAAACAAACAATTTTAATAATTTAGATAGTATTTTCATTTTTAAAAGAAAATTAACTATATGTTCGAATTACGAAATTTTCTAAATTTAAAATTCTTTTCCATCACTTTTCTTCTTTGAAATTTGCAACACCTTTTAAGTGCTTACGATAGCAATATTGTGCAGCTAATTGGGGGGAAACTAGTAAAATATTAATCTACAAATATTTAGCTTATTAAATATAATACTTTAACTATTTTTCTAATTATTATAAAACTTGAAAATATTTTAATACAGAAAGATAAAAAGCTGTATTCTTTTTCATTCAAATACAAATAGGTGAACAATTAATTTACATACTAAGCTTACCGACTTTGAAATGTCACTTAAATTATGTGTAAACTATTCGAATATTTGTTAAATATTCGAATTTATCCATTGATATGGTTTATTTTATTCTTTCAGAATCTGGCAAGCCTGTAGCGCCATCTGAAAAGCGGCTGACGTCACTGGTAAGTTTCTGTTTCGTATTCTCTTTCGATGTCGCTAACCGCAACTGATTATCGCAGCAGCAGACAACACCATAAAACATCCTACGATGGAAACGTACTTTAGTATTACTCACTTCTATCGTATACTTTAAATACAAAACTACAGAATGACAAACTTCAGCAGAAAAATTTTCTCACTCTTTCGATTATTTATTCTACTGTTCTCTAACGTTAAAAGCTGATCGTTAGCTAATGAAATGTATGAGAATATTAAATTTACTAAATTTCTCTCTTCTCAGTAATTCCGGTAAGTAGCACAACTTAGAATTCCACTGCATGTTTAATTTTATTCCTCCTCAAGCTTATACATTTTACCAAAATCTGTTGTAAATTTTTCTTAAGATTATTTTCGTGCTATATTTTTGGCGATTAAAAATATTTTCCTGTTTTTTATGATTGACAAGTATTTTTGATTAGGTAATGACTGAAGAAAAGTTTAGAGTAGCATATATTATAAAGCAGAAGGTATTAAAGAACATATACCTGTAATCTCAGCGATTAATGTGATATTTATATATCTCACCAGTTGTAGGAAATATAATCATATAAATATTAGATTTCCTGCAAATATTTTATTCTGAATGTCTAATGTATACTTGACTTTAATTTGTTCATAGTTACATTAAAAAGAATAAAATGTACTTTGGTTAATACATTGTACAAAATATTTCAATTATCATTTTGACATACTCAATAATTATATAAATAATGATTGTTCATAGCATTTTTGAAAAACAATGGGTAGAAATATCCTATAAAAAAGTAACAATCATATTGAAACAATTGGAAAGAAACATTAAGATGTGTCTCAACCTGAATGTTTTTATCATTTAAAATTTCAGAAAAATATAAATTAGATTTATTATGTTTATCTTAGTTTTAAATTGAATAAGTACATATAAAATTGTTTTTATTATTGTGCTATTTTAATTTTATTTTGATTCCATTTATTTTAGTTTTTAAATAGTTTAAAAAGAAATATTGTTCTGTTATCTATAGACCATTTTAATGGTTGCATGCATGCAGCTGTGACTTACATTACAGTGATATGTATTCTTTGTAAAGCTAATTAAAGAAAATTATTTTAAAATTTTAAAAAATGTTATATTTTTAAATATCTAGTAAAATTTTAAGGAATTCTATTCAATTAGTGATTATTTTTTAGGAATACACTAACTGGAAATTGAGTGTTATTTATTTATTTTAAAATGTGAAGTTTCCTATTATGTTTTCACCCAATAGTTAATTATATAAATTTTTGGCACAGATGCCATATTAATCCAGCATGCCAAATTCTGATTTTTGGGAAATTTTTGGCTGATTTTCTTATTTATCTGGCAACTTGGTTTTATGATGTCATAGAGATGACCTATAAGAATTATGCAAAAAATCTATTTTAATAACCCAGGTATTTATATAATAGCACACAATCACAATATGTCATCTTTGCAACATTTCTTCATCCTTTAAATTAATTCAGAATTTGGCATGTTGGATTATACAGTATCTGTGTCAATTTTTTTATGTAGTTTCAGTTATATTAAACAATGGTGTTTTAAGTTGGCATCTAAAAAGCTTCATCTAAACATATAACTAATTTAACAATCAATGGATTTTATTCCAATCTTTGGAAATGATGATTGTAGTGGTTGGAAATTCATTTTAAGTAGTAGGTTCTGAACAAGTAACCATCAAAAGTGATTATAATGTGAAAAATTAAATAATAAATGTGTATTTGTTCTGTAATCAATAGTTTATATAAGTTTTTAGTTCTTTGAACATACAATCAATTATTCACATGAACTTTTAATTTATAAAATACAAAAAGTATTTACTTTTTAATTTGTAAAACAATTTCAATTCAATGGCAGAATTTCTATGAATTCAATTCAAAATATGTTAATTGGATAAATATTCTTATAGTTTGCTCTAAACTTAAAATTTTAATTTTTTAAATTATTATTAAAAATGAATTATACTTGATCTTTTAAAAAAGATCTTGTGTATGAGAATTATTAGAAGAAAGTTTAAAGAAAAATTTTTGGGGAAATTATGCAATAACATTTGAATAATAAAACAATTGAAAACCAAAAATCTATAAATGTATTTCACCAAAATATTTCTGAGTACTTTTCTTTCACCTGCCATCAAGTTAAACTTATTTCTATATCAACATTGTATGTTTAAGAATCCTATATTAGTTGATATATTGAAATTCATGTGAACAAGTAATCATTCAGAAGTGTTGTGAATATTCATTAAATTGATCCACAGTGATGGCATCTTAGAAGAATATCTAAATAGAGTTAATTTTTAAATAATTTTATTGTTGTTCATCCAGAAATCACTTCCAAAGTCATATTTTGTTCAGTTATTTTTGGAGAAATATAAAAGAAATTAAGAAATTGTGTTATACTTTTTAGTTTAAAAATTAAATAAACAAATATAAAATTTAAACAAGGCTCTCTTCCTCTTTATTAAAAAATACTTCTGGTTATATTAAAGTCTAAATTGTATTTAATATAGGATTTTGTTATAATTTTGCTTACTCTTGAAAATGTATTTGTTTCACTTATATGGATACCTAGAAAACTTTTTTATATTCATGACCTGCCTTTTATCAAGTTATATTCTAAATAAAATATTTAAATTGTAGGCAGTATATGATCCTTGGATGAAGTAAATGTTAAAAGTCTGTTAGTCAAAATCATATCTCAACCTTTTTCTCATACCGAGCCGAGCACTCTCTCTGACCTTCAGTTCAGCAATTCGTGTATTTAAATACAGTCTTAGGTTTGGATGTTAGTGGTTCACAATCCTCTTAAAACTATAAGTCCTGATCTAATTAATCCTTATGTGCTGAAAAGACCTTAGACCAACAAACCAACCAAACCTAATCGTGCACAGGAAATGAGTGTATATGAAAATAATTTCTGTTTTGATTGACAAATGTGGTAGCACAAGAAATTAATTCTTAAGTTATTTCTGTAGTTACCATTTGTAAAATGTTAAATTATTAAAAAGATATGCTAAAACATTTGAACAATTTTCAAAAAAGGTACATAGGAATAATTTTTTAGAGGTAATGTTATTCTTTTATAAACGATTACTTTAATTGAAATATGATTGATATTCAAACAATAATTGGTAGTGACAATGCTTTTTGTTTTAAACAATCATCTAAACTGATTGTATGCAGGCACTAGGTTGATGACTTTTTTCAAAGTGCTTTGTCATTTTTCAATTTGTGATAGCACATTTTAGTAAAATATTATTAAGTGAAGGATTTCTGATACACAACACTATCATCAGTGACTTGGCAAAATTCTAAAAAAAAAAGAATTTGTGTTTGTGTAGTTGAACTTTAATTTAAAATCCTTCTGCAAATCTTGATGGGTGTATTTATTTTGCACATCAGAAAATACTAAATATTTTCATTAATTCAATGTAATGACAGTAATTTGCAATAAAACATTCTAAGTGCAATATATATATATATATATAATTATTATTATTATTATTACTATTAAATGTGGAAATTAATTCTTATGAGTAATATAAGCAATTAATATAAAATATTTACTTATAATTATAAATTGGGGTTTCATTCAATTAGCCCTATGAAATTTAACTATTTTATGTATATTATCCAAAATCTGTCTCTTTATAAAATTATGGAGAATTTTTTAATTAATATTATAAGGAATTATGTAAGAAACTAATTGTTTTTTTTAAATTATTTTTAAAATTAAATGAAACTTATAATTAAAAGTATAATAGTTTGATTTTCTTTTCCAAAGTTTCTTGAAATTATTAAATAATTCCAAATTAAAATTCAGTTAACTTAATAGTTTTGAAAAAAACAAGATTTTCTTAGATTAGTTAGCATATATATATATATATATCGTGATAATTTGTTCAAAACCATTTACAGGTTAGTTTGCTCATTAATATATATTTTCTATTTTGAAAAACTAACAGTATCAAACGATAATGAATTTTATTTCTATATGTTGTAATGTTTTGAAATTATAAACATGTATTGAGAATTGTAATTTAGACAATAATATTTGAAATTGTGACAGTCTTGCATATGTATGTGCATAAAACAAGCTTCTTTAAAAAGAATAAAAGCAAGAAAGTTTGCTTGATCCTTAATAGTTTCCAATAGTGTTGATAAAATTGTATGTATTTTTAAGTCTATAAATTTGTGCTGCAAAATGCATTTTCCTGTCACTGTTCTATTGCAAGTTGCATTTAAAAATTAAGATTTGATCAAATTCCTGAAATTTACTGAACAAACTACAGCAATTTGTCAGATCTGAGCATTTTTGTTGTTGTATAGAACATAGAATTTGATAGCTTTCTGTTATTCATTCTTTGTTCTTCCAAGATAATTGATTTATTCCTTCTCTCCTTATGATATCCTTAGATATTCATGCAAAAGTAATTTTTTTCTTCGTTCATTTGTATTTTTCTTCATTGTATCTGTATTTTCTGATAGTTAAATTCTGTACTGTATGTTTTAAGTATTTACTCTTTTTTACATACTTTTCAATAATTCTAAAATCCTATAAATTTTTCTAGGTGGGTGACCTTTCATGTAGTTCAGAAGACAAGACAAACTGTGATGATAAAAATATGTCTCGCTGGCTGCAAAGAAAAACATCAACTAATCAAGAGCAACCACTTGTGCCAAACTGTGGTAGCCATTTTGAAACATATCCTGAGGAGAGCGAAGTAGTGGACAACAACAAAATTAGCCCGAGTAGTGGACCCAAAGATGAAGAACAACAAAAACATGTTAGTGGTTTTGAAAGGAATCTTTCTTTGTACAGGGGACTCTTGTATTCGTCTGCATCCAGTATTTTCTTCTCACTTTCTTCTGTGATTGTGAAATATGTCCAGGACATTGATCCAGCTGAGTTGGCTGTCCTGCGATTTGTTGGAATCTTGATATTCACTCTCCCACTTGTAGTGCACTCTAGAGAAGAGCCTTTTGGACCAAGGCCTGTGAGACATCTGCTGATCTTCAGAGGATTGGTCGGGGCAACTAGTTTATATTTTCGTTTTGTTGCTTTTCGTTATCTACCAATTGCTGATGCATCTGTTATAATTTTCAGCATTCCAGTGTTTGTGTCAGTAATGGCTAGGATTTTTTTAAAAGAGCCTTGTGGAATTTTTCATGCATTTACTGTATTTCTAACACTTCTTGGTATAATATTGATAACTAAGTTGCCTGTCATATTGAGTACCAATGTACACCTGTATACCACATCACATTATTATGGCATAGGTGCTGCCCTGGGGTCTACGTTATTCGGTGCCAGCGTTTATGTTGTTATCAGGAAAATGACCGGTGTCCACCAAGCTATTATTATGTTCAATTTCGGATGGGTTGCTATCATAGAAACTGTAGTGATCACCTTCCTCACTGGATCTTTTACTGCTCCCACCTGTGGCATAGAACAGTGGCTGGTCATACTACTGGGCATATTCAGCTTCTGCGGTCAGATGCTCTTAACCCTAGCTCTGAAGCAGGAGAATGCAGGTCCTGTTGCCATTGTGAGAGCAGCCACAGATATTGTCCTGGCTTTCATATGGCAGATTTGGTTTTTCAGTGAGATCCCAGACATCTACAGCATCTCCGGTGCGCTGCTTGTCAGCTCGTGTGTTGCACTGATCAGCATCAGGAAATGGGTGATGTCCTTACCAGAAAATTCATCCATCAGAAAGAAAGCTTATTTATTGACTATATAGTGTGTTTGTATTTAATAGAAAAAATTTATTTTTGAACCTGAATTTAGAAACATTTTATTTTGTACTGGTGGAATCCTCAACAAAAGATGTTTTTTGGAGCTTAGATATATTGTTTCTTTTTAATTATATAGTTGAAAAATGCATTGTTATGTTTTTGTTTCATTTTAGGAAATTCAAATATTTATTGATTCTCTTCTATCTGGAAAATTAATTTTAAAATCAAAAAAAAAATTCTAAAATTTTATTGAATACATATTAAATTCCATGGTTAATTTATCTTCAACTGTTTTTCCAATTGTAAAGTTCTAAGAACTTCATATACACTTAAAAAAATTCACATTTGCATTTATAGATATTTGAACTTTAATTCATAACTGCTGTGACAGTATAATGCATAATCTGGATTTAAAGTTTAATATTAAATTTTGTTCTTAAAGAATGTAAGGTTTTTAAAAAATTTAAACATTATAAACAATCTAATTTTAAGTGTGAATTTAAAAATCACTAACTCTTTTATCTCATTGAATTTTAAATATTTTCACTATAATAAACAATCTTTAAATGAAGAAAATTTCATATCAGTATAATTTCATTAGAAATTAAAATGAGTATATGATACTGGCTATTAAATCCATCTTTTATACCTAGTGGTATTTCTACTTTTGTAAGTAGTACATAATTTTATTTTAGTTTGTTTTGGGATATTAAACTTTTATTCATTTATGCTGAAATTTTATCTAGTCTTTTCTTTTTTCCTTCAAAATATTATTTTTTAGATTGTCACTATATGTTTGTAAGATAAATGCAATGGTTGATTTGAGTGCTGGTTCATTTTATTTCTTAAATTGAAAGTTTACAATGCAAATTCTCATTTGTGTGAATGTATTCATGTTAAATTCATATACTTAAATCATTATTTTCACCTTGTGCCTTGTGTGTTTATCCTTTTACTAAGGAAGTTTTTCTTGTTTTTAATTATCTAACATTATACTAACCAAAGCTTTACTTAAAGTTATTCATTGTGCAGTCAAATTCGAGCTTTAGCAGGGAATTAATTACATTTTAACTATTTATGTAGTTATTATGTATATATACTTAATGGAAAATTAAAAATATTTTTAATTAAAATTACTTACTTTTTTAATACTCATTAAAAATTTTGTTGGTGTTTCTTTTTTATATTTGCAGTATTTTAGATTGTACAATGTTGTAAATATACTGTTGTGTGTATATCTATTGTCTTATTTATTTTTTATGAGTTCTCCTATGCTACTTATTATGAATACTGTTTAATCTGGTAATATTATCTAACTTATTCTTTTTAAAGAAAAATATTTTCAGCATCTTTACTTAAATAATTTTGTTTTGAAGTATCAAGCATTATTAAGTAACTTTAAATGAAAGTATTGAACTTTACTTAAGATAATATAGTATCAAAGTTTAAAATATCAAATTAATGTGATGTTCTTTCTTTTACCACTCAAATCTTAGACTATATTTTGTTGTCAAGTAAATCATATTTGGATTACGCAGTTTTAAGTATATTGTTAATGATTATGAGTAACTTGATGTCATGAGAGATGAAACTGTCTAATTTTGTGAATTGTTAAACATGAGATTTATCACTTCATGTCTTGTCATATCATGTTCAACACAATGTCTACAATTATAATGCCAAGTTTTTTTTTTTATTATCTTAGTTATAAAACTTGTGTGTGTAATTGAAGTAAGCATTATTTTAATATTAAATTCGCTTTATAAGTTTGATTATAATTAAGTTTTTATGCTTCATATATTTCTGAATTTCTGGTCATTAACACTTATTTACTGATCATAATATGTGGGAAAAAATTTTATTAATTTTGTCTAAAGATAGTGAATGTTCCTAATCAACTATGGTTGTGCCACACAAGAGAAAATACTTTGTAAAAATTATTTTAAATATTTTTTGTTTCAGATATATATGATTGAATTTTTTGTAAAAACAAATTATTTTATTCATAAGTGTGAAAAATCATTAATGAAATAAGTTATTTAAAGCGAAATTATTTTGCACATATCAATGATTTTTTTTCTTATATCAAGGAGCAATTATTAATCAGTCTACATATTTCAATGTGAAGTGCTTTTATGTATACACATATATATAAATAAATGCTAAGATTATTTATTTGAAAGTAAAGGAAAACAGATGAAGGTTGTGATATTTAATTTCTCTGTGTGATTATTTTAAACTTTGTTGTTCTTTCACAGTTTATCGTGTATTCTATCTGAATGGTAAAAAGATTTTGTATAAAATTGTCGAACTGTAAGACATTGGTGAGATGAAATGAATAAAATAACCTGTGATAGTACAAAGTGTCTGTTTTTATTTAACTTTTTACCACCAACCATATTAAATATTTCACCAAAATAACAAGTTTTAATTTTCATGAGAGGGAAGAATATTTTTTGTTTTTTACTATCATTTATTCATTAGTTTTGTCATATTTAACGAAACTGAAAATTCATATTTTAATGCTTATAAAAATTTGCATGATGTGATTAGTCTTAGACAATATTTTAGCTTTTTTATAGTATTTTTTATATTTTATGAATAACACATACACACATGCCTATATGTTCTAGTATGATAAAATGTTCTTCAATATTGTATTTGTTTTTTATTCTTCATATTATGTTTTGTTTCATTATTTTATTAAAATTTGCGTTAATCCCCTTACTTTGTAAAATGATGCTAAGCATTTAATTCGACGAAACATCTAACCGGTCAAATCTCAAAATTCATTAACTAACAGCTGGATTAGCGATTAATCCTTCGACGACTTGAGAGTTCGATTCCTACCACGAAAATGGATGTTTGCAATTGTTGGGAATCCCTTTTTAAATAATGGGTCCCTGTCGTACCAGTTTTTGAGTGCAAAAGTTAATCTTAGTGACAAATTACTCGTCAAAAAAAAGTGCAAACATAAATTATTTTTGTGTAGTTTTCTTGAAAATTAAGAGATTTTCTTTATTCGAATTTCACAATTAATAATGCATAAATGAATTAAAAAATACTTAGAGGTCTAATTGGGAATACAAGTGAAAGTGTTAGTCTTATTTCCAATATTTTTAGAAGTATAACTGAGAAGCAGGGTGTAAAGAAGATAAAGTGTGAGTTGTCTTGAATAAGCAATATTTTAAAAATTCACTTCACCCTATTTATATCTAATGTTTTAGCATCCATTTAAAAATGTTTATATTAATTACTTTATGCACATGCATATGTTCGGCTTAAAATACTTAGCTCAAAAACATTTAAATATGATTTTACATTTTCCTGCACCGAAAAGTATATTATAAATACTTAAGACATTTTCGCTGTCGAATGTCAGATTTATTCTAACGTTAGTGTAAATGATCAATAACAAACTTGAGATGAAACACGTTTTGGCACCTTTTCAATTTTTGTGTAAATTGCGTACTTTAATCACAATAACAATAGTGATTTGCAAAAAGTCAGCAGTTTTAATATTTGAATCAAATAAAACTTTCACTTACAATGAGACGTTTTTGCATTAGAAAAATCTTCACTTTTTAAAATTGCATAATTTGTATTTAAAGGACTATTTTTTGTTAAGGGCTATATGCCCTTTAGAATGCGGCAAAAATGCATATTTTTATAGGAAATTTACTATCGACTTTCCTTGCAAGGATATTTTATTGATTTATATAATCTATAGTTTATAATTATTCTTTAAAGAAATATTGAGACATATATATAATTTAATACCAATTCTATAGTTATTTCATAGTAAAATGTGATAATTTTTTAGTTATTATATTTTACTAATATAATATAATCAACAGAAAATAAACTTAGATTTTCTTTTCTATGTTAAAATGTTAAAGTATTTTAATGACATGATCAAAGTCTAGTTTGTCTCATGTTCTCTATACCCCATTCCCCTTTTTTAGTCATTTTAACCCTTTGCTTCTTAAAATGATTCTTATAGCTGTATCTACTATTAAAGTGCTTTTAAAATAAATCCTGAAGTTTATAGTATAGTATTTTCATATTATTTTATTGAAGGAGCTGGCAGTCGTTCGGTTATCGCTCTTGGTTGGTGGGTGCAAATCCAAATTTGGAGGATTGGAATCCCCATCAAATTAGCTGTTTTATGCGAAAAGTGATTGTTGATCTATAAACCGCTTAATGATAATAGATATTTTATATAATATTCACATATTCCAAAATTTTTTACAATTTATTTTTGTTATCGTGACTTGTAAGTTTTTTTTTTGTTAAAATAACAATTTGAAAAGTGTATTTCAAAGGTATAAAAATTAAAGGATACACAATTAATAACTGTGTGAAAGAAAGATATGGACAGTGTTATTAATTCGAAAAACGACACTGCGTTTATTAATTTGCTTGATTAACATTGATTTTTTTTTAATTTTGTAATTTGTTAATTTTCTTTAAAAAATTATTTGGATATTTGTTTTGTTTTTTTCATTTTATTCATCCTATAAATATTTTGGCGATTATTTTTACGCCTCGAATTTTCTGTCAAATATGGCAAATTTGGCGATATTTGAATCTAATCCCGATAACAAAAACTTCTTTTTACATGTTTGAATGTCATGCTTTAAATTTCTTTTTTTAGAAAAGAACATTAAGAAAAGTTTAATACATATTATTGATATATTGTTCCCGTAAAAAAAGAAAAATTAGAGTGAAGTATTTTAATTTACTCAAGATTAGTTTTATTTTGTCTCATGTTTTAAATTCTCTCATTTTAATAATTATACCGTTAAATTATTTTATTGTAATCTAAAATGTTAATGTGTGTAGATAAAACAGGTCGCAAATGCGTTTAAAATGATAGTTTTTAATCTTGCATGAAAGAATAATTTTTAAATAAAGCCTATAGTCGTAACCTTAAAATCAATTCTAAATGTACCGTGAAA
Organism: Latrodectus hesperus; assembly: GCA_037975125.1. Classification (NCBI taxonomy): domain Eukaryota; kingdom Metazoa; phylum Arthropoda; class Arachnida; order Araneae; family Theridiidae; genus Latrodectus; species Latrodectus hesperus. Next base: position 90,679,689 of record CM075856.1, read on the forward strand.
ATTGTAAAAGAAATTCTTTAAATCTCTAGATTTCAAGCATATAAAGAATTAAAAAAAAACATTGGTGTTGATTGCTTTTGTTATTAGTAAGTGAATTGTATTAGAAGGTCGATTTTTTAAAAGGGGATAAAAAAATAAGAGCTGTTTTAAATAGAAAATAAAAGCTCTTAATACTAGTTTGTAATTTGGCGTTATGCCAACGAGGTGAACATGAAATTCTGACAGCTCGCCAGAAAGTGACCCACCTTTTTCGCAACAAAAGCAAACTAGAGTTGTACTTAGATGCTATTCATATCGCTTGCAAAATACTTAATTTTTATTTATTTTTCATTTTTTTAAAAAAAACTTTAGTTTTGATACCTCAGAAGATACATAGTTTAAGTAAATTTTTAAGTATCATATTATATATAGCTAACAAAAATTATAGAAAAAATTTTTTGGACGAGAATGTTACTGCCTCTTGCTTATGTTAACTGTTAGATATTCCATAATATTTTGATACCTATAAAAGTCTGTTTTATATTGGAATTATTTCTGCGAATGTATGTCAATTATATTCTTTCATAAATGCATATAATAGTTTCACTCTTCCTCCATATTTTTGCTTTCATTAAACTTTTAAATCAAAAATATTAATATTTGACAGTAAAAATAATTTCTTATTAAATATTTGGTTTTAATAGATAAGTTTAAAGTTATAATCAGAGGCAGAATCCTTAATTTTTGATACTAGCACAAATGTTACCATGTATTTTTTAATCATTTTGAACTTTAATAACTATTAAAAATAATTCCTGTTTAAAATTTATGTAAACTAATATTTTAAAAAGTTTAGTGAAAACTAAATTAAGTTTTTATAAACATTAAAAAGCTTGTTTATTTAAAAAAAATTTTATTTAAAGTGAAAATTATTTTTACATGCATTATCACTGAAGCTTCATTTCGATTACCGCATTTTTGCTTTAACACTGATTATTCATTTAAGTTCCCTTTTACAAAAAATGGATTTTTTAGGTAATAAAAAAAACAACCCTTTTGGCGAAATTTTGCTGGGACGACCGAGTAAATATCGTTAAACCTGCTTAATAGTTAATTAAATGTAAGTAATGTACTTGGATTTCTTTTAAGAAAAAAACTATAAACGCCTAAATAAATAATTATTGTAGATTAAGAAAATAAAATTAATAAAAGAAAAAATCACATTTAAAAAAATATACAAAACCTAAAAAATATGAGTACAACCATCCAAAAATAAGATTAGATTAGGGATAAAGAGGTAAAATTTTAATATTTATCATAATAAAAGATCTATTAGCTTAAAAAAGTGAAAGCAATGTCATTTGAAAGTTTGTATTTAGTTAGTGAATAAATATTTTAAAATCATTCATGTAAAAACAGGTTTATATAGTTATAGACAAATTTGGCTTATATAGAGGTAAAATAAAGAATTTACTTTATATTTGTCACAGTTAATTTGTATTAAAATTATTTTTTACTGTTTTATTAACATTCGTTTTATAAGAAATTAAAATTTTGGAAAATTTAATAAAACAATTATGAGAAAACGAAGAAATATCTGAAATTTATCTTTCATTAAAACTTTTACATTTAATTTTTTTTTAAATTAAATAGATCTGTAAATAATAACTTTTTTTTTCGTTTTTGCTTCTCTGAATTAACTTTTACACTCAAAAGTAGATCTATCTAGATTTCATTTCATTTTATTTTATTACTTTTTACTTTTATGGTAACATCACGTATTTTATAAGAATTTTTTCATGAGTTTTGAGAACTGTTATGGAATAAATGAAAAACTTTATTTATTATAGTTATTACAGGAGATAAAATATTTCTCTCTGCATACGTGATAATACAACTTCTAACTTGATATTAAAAAATTCTAGTGTATAAAATAAATACATACGGCTGTAAAATTTTATGTATTTACAGTTATATGAAAAAATAGAATCGTAGAATTTTGTCTTGTTTTATGACTCTTAATTACGCGCGTAATCGTTTTCTCACATTAATGTCTTTCACATTCATTCTTCGATATATTTCCTCATTTTGGAATTCCTGTCTACCATCATTTTTACTATAATTCCAATATATAGTGGATGGCTGTTATTAAATACTCAAGTTTTTTTCTTTTTTTTTTTTAAGAATACCGCGATATTTACGGTTTTCAAGCAAATACCAAGGAGCTGCTAAAAACTACTACTCATCCGGGAAAAAGCGTTCATTTTTTATGATGGTACAGCATTCATAACAGAGCAAGTCGCGCTCTATTGCTTTTCACGCTACCAATGACACGGTGTCCTTGAGAAATATTCAATATGTCCATTAATAGCTTTGTAGACATTCGCTTACCCAGGTAACATTATGGTTACCAATGTTACAATATTATATTGATTTAGGCAGAGGGGGGGGGGCAGGTTTTCAGAAAGAAGTTATATGTAATAAATATACTTAATATTTTAGCAACGTGGATTGTGCGGAGTTTCCTAAAGCTACTTTTTTTTTCAAAATAATAAAATGCATAAATTTTTATAATGAATAATAAACAAATGAATGTATATATAGGTCAGTTATTAAATTTTAATACTCTGTCTATCGAATTGAATAAAAGCAATTATTTAATGAGCATGTTTATGGCAAAAGATCATTAGTCTTGTATTGTTTATTTTGTCTTGGTGTAATTAGCCCTCATGTGCAAAAAATGACTGTTGAACAACAAACAAACCAAATCAGACGAGCATACAGAAGACAAAAGCGTAACATCCATCTCCCATTATTCAATAAATGTTGGAATCGAACGCAAGATCCTATGCTCTGAAGAGCTCTTTCCTACCGATAGGCCATGGTAAGTCTGTCCATTGATAATTTACTGGTATTTGTCACACTTAATTTATATACACGATTCAATAATAAATTGTCCCAAACTGGCAGCCAAATGATTAGAAATCTAGCTTTCAGACGAACAATCATGGGTTTGAATCCTACCTAAGGGTGTGTGTGTGTAGTGGTTCGAAATTCACTTAAGTTGTAGGCTCCAATCTAATTAATCCTTGTGGACAAAAAAGACTGGAGCTACAAATAAACACTGGCCTTGTAGAACAACCATGTTCTTCTCTGTGGAAAATCCCAGGTTCGATCTCAATTGTTAGTGCGAATCAAGAGATGTCGTGGTACTTCCTTGAGAGTTTTCTAGGTTTTCTCCCTTGTGTCGCATAATTACATCACAGATAAATGTGTATGCGGCCATATATCCATGAAAATTTTACCTTGAAGGCAATAACTCGGGGGTTTTTCAAACGCCTTATTATATGTGAGAGCATAGTATGCGATTCATATAAGGCTAATAAATAATTAAGCTTATCATACCTGAATTTTTCGCATTAAATTGTGTTAACGTTGAAACGTTTTCTGGGACTAACTTCAACTGACTTAAGCCTCTAAACGTAACCACCACGTAATTCTAAGCCACTGTCAAGTGACACGGTCAATACCGAATCTAGCACCTATTATTTCTTCCACATTCCAAAGAAGGAAGATTGAAATCTTTGGAATTTTTAATGTGTTTAGACCTTTTCAACGCGACGATTTTCGGCTGGGTCAAGTAACAAACCATCTACATTTCGTCCCAATGCCTTTCTTCCCTAGGCAACCGTGGTCTTTCCAAAGCTCCAGGGAATCCGTAGCTTCACGTCTTTCCCGGTAAGATCAGCAAAGTGAAGAATCATTTGCAGTGATTGGGAGGGTGACCACATTCCCCCTCACTGGGTTGCTGGAACTCCGTGAGTTGGGGACTTGTCTACGTTCGTGTTTGACCTCCAAAGTCCTTCTGCTGATGTGGTATGGATGTGGAGAGGAGGGTACGAGTTCAGGCATGATCTCGTCACCTGACCGTCGTTCGAAATTACGAGACGCTTGGTGAGGGACGAGTATTGCCATCCCTTTAATCTTCAGATACAGTCCGCGGCTTGCCTGCATCGCTATGTATGCATCTAAAATATGTTACGCCGAGCTGGCAGCCGAATGGTTAGCGCTCTTGCCTTCGGTTCAACAGTTCTTGGGTTCGAATCCTACCTTGGGCATGGATGTTTGTAGTGGTTCGGAATCCACTTTAAACCGTAAGTCCCGGTCTAATTAGCCCTCGTGTGCAAAAAATGACCGTTGAGCGACAAACAAAACCAAACTTAAAATATGTTACTTTAAATGTGGGGCCTTTGTAATATCCTAAGAAGGGAATTGCTTTCTACTAACCGTAAAGACATGTCGTCGAAGTCTACTCTCATATCTATTTTGTCTTAGTGTCATATGAAAGTTTCATACAATAGTTACCATTTCATGTAGGGTTCCATAATTCAGAATTATTGTAACAAGTGAAAAGTTCTTATTTACATAAATATATTCCTTACATGCACTATTTCACTGCCGAATTCTAGTAAACGGTTAATTTGAGAGTTTCAGCCTGGAATAGAATAAAACTTATATCATATTTCCCTGTGGTTAACTTAAAATAAAATGTTTAATTTCAAAGCTTTCGTTAAAACGTTTGTTATTACCTAAAATTGTAATTAGCATTGATTTGTACTTCTGTAAAGTGGCTTATTCTGTGAAGAAGTCAATTTAAGCGTCGTAACCTTCTGCTTCTGGAATTTCTCTAGCTTCAAGAGCGATATTTTTAGCAATTATTTTTGTTTTCTAGTTTCGTATTATTTTTACTAAATGCAGTTTATGCGTTTACACTTTTCACAATATGCCGCTGATAGGAAATGCATTGAAAAGAGATAATTCTGACTTCAACATTTAATAATTTCATACTTAAAGGAATTTTTAAGCTTTCACAATACCTTATTAGAATAACTTTTAAGTGATGTATATGGGAGATATTATTTTGTGTAGCAAAACAGTGTGCTTTGAACAAAATTAATAAATGTTGTTAGTTAATAAAATCGCAAATTTATTTTCGAAAGCTGTATACATGTTTTTCACTTGTATACATGTTTGTTACATGTTTTTCACTAGAAATTACGGTCTGTGAATGCCAGTTAAAATTACAAAGAATGCAGGTATGTATGAAATAAATAAAATATGTATAGAAAAAAACTATTTATTGGACACACAAAATGGAAATACGTGGTAAAGGGGTATTCATTTCTTAAATATTTTCCCTTTGATGTCAATCCATATATTTCTTTAACTAAATTAATAGAAAATACAAAATCATATTCTTCACAGCATAGTGGTTAACATTACACAACATTAAATATTATGGCATTAAATATTTCACACCTAATTTATCGCCTAAATTTTAGTTGAATTTACCTGTCATTAAATTTTTGAAAAACTTGTTAGTAAAAAATATTTTAAAAAATATAGCGCAATTTCACGTTTGTATAAGAAATTAATACAATAACATTATCCATTTTGTATTTTAACCAGAACATTAATTCTATCCGAATTATACTTAGCGATAAAAGCTCTTTTGTTCTTTTGAAGAAAAACGCATTAAATTTCGTTAATTAATGGCTGTTATCTCGTTCTGACAGGATGAGTTCTCACTTCCTGACAATGCATCTGTCCCCACTTCCGCTATTTTGACATGATGCAACGTAATGATATACACTATTAATGTTCAAATAAATGTCATTTTGTCACGTTTTATTGTTCTAAAGTTTGTGCAGAATATGAGGATTTCATATATTCAGACAATTAAGAGTAAAAAAAAAATTTTTTTTACGTTGATATTTTGCCATTATGTAATATTTTGTTTTGAATACATAAATTGAGACAAAAACAAGATTTTTTTTCAGCAAACAATATTTTATGAGAAAGAAAAATTATTTTTACATTATTGGAAAGAAATTTCAGTGGAACCAATGATGTTGAGTACATATCATAGGAGTAAATTTTTTTCATTATACTAACGCATAAAATATGTTATTATTATAAATCAATAAAAGCTATAAATTTCATTTCATTATTTTGTGTGGACACACACATCAATATTCTATAGATAATGATTTTAATTTAAACAAAATACGTTAAATCTTATTCACAAACAGATATAAGCGAAAAGCTATTGATATTTATTTGGCAACAAGATGGAAAAATGAGAAAATGTTTTTTTCTTTTGAGAGTATGAGAAGTAGCAAAAAACGTTTTTCCATAAGACTAGCGTATCCCTTTTTTTTGTAGAGAGATAAATTATAACACCGGATTCTTTTTGACATAAAATTTTTGGCTATTAAAAACATTGCTAAACTAATATAATTGTTATGTCATAGTTTCTTTCTAAATAAATAAATCAAATCCGATTATTAATAAAAATATATAAATAAAATTTTGAAATATTAGGATATTTTTAAAAGAAAATTCATTTGAGTATTATCCCAAGATTTCTAATTAAAATAAGGTGTTTAAAGAAAATGTTTTAAATTGCCCCACGAGGAGACGTATTTAAACTAAAATTTCCAGAATAGAATATTGTTGAATATCCTTAACATTCTCGATCCTTCCGCTTAATAAAAAATACAAACTGCCAAAAAACGGGGAAATCCACCAAATTCAGAAAAGAAACAAAAGGATAATGCGTCATTTGTGCTTAAATAACCTTTAATGAATTTTAAATTAATGATATTTTTTTTATAATTTACCCAATAATTCTTGAATCGGATATTTTGCAATGTATTTAAACGAAAATTATTTTTTCGGCTTAAGTAGCATAAAATTATACAGTATCATAACGACTATAAAATTAATAACGGTTAATTATACAATATCAATAGGACTATAAAATAATTTGTCTGGAATTAAGCTTTCCTTAGTGTTCAGATTTAAAATATTCGTTTATATTTGTTATATAATTTATTTTATTTATATGTAAATCATTTACTTTTTTTTATTTTACTTCAGAATATTATATTATTGGGTTTCATTTCTGATTATTTATTTTCTTAGCAGAAGCAATTATTCACAATGAATCGTCTTGTTACTTAGTCACGTGTTTTACTTATATAGTTTACTTTATCACATGAGCAACAATCATGCGACAAAGTAAACTACCGAAAATTAGTATCATCCTTCTTTTAAAATTTCCGAATATTTAATGAGAATAGATTATATGAATAAGACAATCTTCAGTAGGATGTGGTATCGAGCCCATTACCCTCTGGATACCAGTGGGACGTCTTTTCTTGATATTCTAACCATTTACTTCTTTAATAATAATTAATGTTAGTGTCATGAGAGTTCACATATATTGTCAATAGCGTAGCTCATTGTAATTTTCTTATTCAGTCGAATATTTGGTGATGCACATCACTAAGACAAATAACTGAACCTGGTTTTCCCACTGATAATCGAAGCACACAGAAAATTGAGGCTACAAATAGCAAGATTTTCATCTAATTTTCTTTTTAAAGTATATGTAAAGTGTGTAAAACTTTTTATGTGAATCTCTGATTTATATGAATTATTATTACACTTTTCAGAAAATAATCTTTGACAACTAGAACATTTTATTAGTAAACGTAACTATCCACACTATGATGACCTATAAAGTTTTTTGTTTTTTTTTTTTAGAAAAAAGGGTAAACAGAATATAAACGAGCTTGTTTAGTGTTGCCTCACATTGGGTTTTATTGTTTTGTAAATAACATGACGGTTTACCGCATCGCTGCCGTTTTCATAATGAAGGCTATTGAAATCAACAAATACTCTAAAAAAATAATGCTGGAACAAGCATTTAAAAGTATAGTATGAAGCCGATGTTTAAAAAATTATGTCATAATTTCTCAAAATAAGCAAACATTGGATATTCGATAAAATTCACAATTTTTAAGCATGTTTTAAAATCATCTAGAAAATAACATCCCAAAAAATATTCAAGGATCATAGCTTTCAAGTTATTTTTTTTCTTTTTGTGAAGAAAAATAGTTTTTCAGTCAGAATTATATTCATTCTGTGGCAATAAGTTGTGAAGCGGTTGGCTGAGAACCAGCCCACACCTGTTCTTGAGTAAGTTTCAGTCTACTGGAAATGAAGTATGCCACTGAGAGTGGGGTGTGATTCTGTCGAAAATGAATCAACTTCGTGTCTGTTCCAAGATATTTTTCCATACAATGAGTACACTGTATTTGGAATGCTTATATTTTGGTCATGCTTACAGGATTGCTTTATTCTATTCCTACATATTACATTCAGCCTCATTTCAAATACAGAGGGTATTAACACATTTTTAGAACGATTTCGATTAAGAATTTTAAAAAAGTAAATGTTTTGAAATAAAAAATTTTGGCAACAAATATATGTTAATATAAAAAATTTTTGGCAACAAATATTTGAAATGAGAAATATCGTCTGCTACTTTTAAATTTATTGTTCTTTCAAAATATAGCATGTAAACCAGCTGTGGATTGAGGGATATGTTTTTGCGCTTTCCGAAGAGAAATATTCTTATTCCAGGATCCAAAAACATTGTGAAATCCATGGTATTAAAATTTCTAAGTGCAAAATAAGCAACATTATTAATCAGACAGGTAAAAACCGTCACTCATTATTTCTACATAGAAAGAAGATACCAAACGAATATCCGAAAAAAGTACGTACTGTTTCAAATGTTTCTAAAGTGAAATCCCTGGTAAAAAGAGAAAATCCGCCAACACAGAAATCAATTGCAAAGTCTTTAGATACATCTGTAGCAACAATAAATAAAATAATAAATCAAGATTTACAACTTAAAAAAGCTAAAAAACATAATGTTCACCAGCTTTTGCCGAAGCATGTGGCTCAACGCAAAACATTTTGTAGAATCCTGTATGAAAACCATTTAGCAGGAGATAAATGGAAATACATTGTGACCCTTGATGAAGCATGGGTTTACCTAAATGAGTGCAACAAAAAAGGTCTATTTACTATAGAAAACGAGGAGAAAAAAATTTACAAACCTGGTTCCGTCAATGTAAAGAAAGTTTCAGTAAGGAGTTTATGATAGTCGCAGGTTTCTCCTACAATGGGAAATTAAAAAGAAAAAGAGTAGAAAAAATGTTAAAATCAACTTATCATACTATCAGGAGAAGATTTTACGTCCAATATTTACAGAAGAAATTCCACTTCACTATCCCAAAGACTTTCAAAGAGTGAAACTTCATCAAGACAATAGCTACAAGTCATACTTCGAAAACTACCACTGCATTCCTTGAAGAAATGAAGACTAATACAGCTATTGCATATATACCTTTTCAACATATTCCTGTGAAGTCCCCTGACGTTTCAACTATGGACTATTGTGTTTTTGGTCTGTTAAAAAGAGTTCTTTCTAAACGCAAACTCACCACGATGGATGGACTCTGGAAAGTAGTGGAAGAGGAATGGAAAGCAATACCCTGGTAATTTTACGAAAAGCTCTTCTATCATGGAAATCACGATGCAGACTTATAGTCCAGAAAAAAAGCTATCAGATCGAACATTTAAAAAAAATAGTCTTTAAATTTTAAATATTAATTAAACGGCCCCGAAATCTTTCTAAAAATGTGTTAATACCCTCTGTAATTGTGATGTTGTTTTCTTAAAGCAAGTGACACCTGAGCTGGCACCATTCTTTTTACATTAATTAACAAAGGTAATATTTCTAAGCATGATCATATTCAGTAGTCCAGTATCAAACTCGCTACCTGGTATGAGTGTGTGAGAGAGAGAGAGAGAGAGAGAATAAAAATGAAGCAAAAAAAAATTAACTATCACACTCATTATTGTGTGTGCCAATAGTTTTCAGGAAATTTATTTATCAGTTGAAAAAAATTTGAAGAACTAAAAGAACATCCCATATGTTTGCGGTACACAATTTTCTCCTAAAATGTATTTTTACTCATTTTGATTACTAATTTGATTTATTACTCTATGATTACTTCTTGCAGAATTCAATCTTAATCTTAAACGTATTCAGAAATATAATAAAAACCACACCTTAGGGGAGAATCGAACTAACGGATTGTTGAGCTGAAGACAGGACACAAATTATTCAGATTCAACTATATTCCGATGATCATTTTAATTATTCCAGAAAATTGTTGGACATTTTGAGGATAATTCAGTATAAGTATAATTTCAATAGGCAATGTTACTAGGCTTGTTAACAAAATAAAATTTATTTTTCCTAATCACATAAAATATTTTGAAATACTTCTTTAAATTTCTCATATTGCAAAACTATTTTTTAATATAATTAAATCATTTGAAATATTTTTTTGTTATACTTTTTACAGCCTAATGAAATTTTAAATATGGAAAAGAAATGCACTGCTTCCCACTACTTTTTAAAAATAGTAACATTATTTATTAACGTCATGCGACATTGAATCATAATTAAATTAATTTTTCATTAATATTTGAAGTGACATTTAATTGGCTATGTGTGTATGCGCGTGTGTGTAAAACTCGTAAATAAGATCATACATTAACTTTTCGGTTGAGTAGTATTCAACAGTGCCGAGCTATAAGAACCGAATGGTTAGCTGATGAAGTTCAGTTCAACAGTTCATCGATTCGATTCCCACATCATGCTTTGACGTTTGTAATATTTTGGGATTTTTTTAAACTATGGGTTTTGGTGTAATTAACCTTCATGTGCAAATAAATGAAAATAACTATGTTAATAACTTTTATGGAAACTCTTAGTCTTTATATGCAAAAGATTATAAATTACAAAACTACTAAGCAAACTGACAACAAATGAAAATAAAGCAACCTACATTTTTTTTTCTTCATTTCTATTTTTCTTTGTCATCATAAAGCTTTTAGTAGTTTATATTTTATAAAAGTTTGTGAAGGAGATCAAATGTGTTTCTTGTTTAAAATTATCACAATATAGGTAAATGAACAAAAACCTTTTAAGAATTTTAACCTTAGTTTTTTTTTTTTTTAAAGCATCTATTTTAAAATCTTTTACAAAAGAATACATACATACATACATACATACATATATATATATATATATATATATATATATATATATATATATATATATATATATATATATATATATATATATATATATATATATATATATATATATATATATATATATATAGCTTAAAATATAAGATAGCTATATTATTTACTTAATCATAACAATTGATTTTCAAAAATTAGCATAAATAAAAATAACTTTAATTTGTTCATTCCAATATGCACAAAACTGAGAAATGAACATTTCTTTTATCCTTATTTGTACAGAAAGTTGCTAGCATTTCGTTACTTATTTCACATAATAAAAAAAATCATTATTAAAAATAGAACATAACAAGTTATAAGGAATTTAACTCCTGACATTCATTGTCATTTAAATAAACGAATCAATATATTTAGGTATATTTTTAACTAAAATAATTTATCTTAACTTAAAAGGAAATATTAATGGGAAAGTTTATAAATTTAATAAAACTACTAAAATTGTTTGCAGGTTTTCAAAATTTAGACATTTTTATACGGATATTTTACCTAATAGATGGCAGCACTGAATATATTAAAATAAAAGGAAACGTAATCGCAAAAATAATCGTTACTTTTATTTGATGACAATTAATTGTATTTAACCAGTAACTGAAGTTTATATAAGTCCCATCTCTAAGAAGGATTAAAATGATAACGGGAGAACATCTTTAAGACACAAGATAGACTTATAAATATCAAAAATCACATTCTCTAATAATTATATTCACTAATGTTATGTTCCAAAAATATATAAAACGTTTTGTTTTCCGAATCACGTAATTAATTTGATGTTTTGATAAATTCTCAAATAAATGAAAGTGATTTGGGATACAATATCCATAAAAGTGATCACATGCTTGTTTACCAATTTTCTATTGGTTCTGGCGTACAAGAAAGACTTCGTACTTAATTTTTTAACATACATATGTGAAACAAACATAACTTTCGCGGTTTTCTACATTCTCTGTGAATCAAGCATAAATTCTTTCTAACAGATCGTTTCTAGGAAATAATTGTAAAACGAGCGTGCTATTAGGAACCGTTTCCTTCCTTGCACGTATGGAAACTAAGAAAAACTTATGCTGCTTACCAAAAAGGAATTTTTTTTCACGAATTTCCAGAAGAAAAAAAAATGTTCTTCTAGAGGAATGGTGACAAATTTGAAAATATTTTTTAAGGCTCTTTGTTCCTTTGATAGCAGCTTATTTAATTTAAAGAAAATACTGGCAACACATTTCACCACATGAAATCATTGAAAGTTCTTCACACTTTATGTGCATGAGAGATATCACAAAAGTATATGATATCACAAGTCGCTTATATATATATATATATATATATATATATATATATATATATATATATATATATATATATATATATATATATATATATATATATTCTAAAATACTTTTGCAGCGCTGACATGATCAATGATCATGTTTCCTCATGAATAATAAATGTATCCAAATCTAATCTCAAATATGAATCTTTGAAGTGTTTCAAACTGTAGTTTCTGATCCAATTAGCCAACACAAGTTCGGAAATAAAAAAATTATTAAAGAAAAATTCGAGTTCAATACTGAATACTTTTAAACAGAATTCTTCGGAAATTGTTTTTCAACATGTTAGCAAAGGCATCTATTCTACTCGTTCCATAATAAAGTTTTTTAGAGAAAATCATACTTATGTGGATTTAGAAAGAAGCTGGTATAATTGTGGTAATAAAGCTTAAAATGGTTCCATTGAATTTGATGCACTTGGAAATCCTTCAAGTTCAAAAATGAAAAATTTACGAAAAAGTGAAGAAAGATTGAGGTATAAAAGAGTAAATAAGAGATGTGTCAGAAAATTTTTACTCATTTGATGAACATAGAGCACTTTTTGAAGTTGCGGAATTGAAAATATTGTAAGTTTCTACCTCTCATTTACGCTGCAAATGAAAAATGTGAACAACTGACACGTTGGTCTAAGCAATTTTGAGAAGGAAAATAGAACTACCAAAATAAAATATTAAAGCTGTCATCATTGCAGACAACTATTGTAATCTTTAGAATTATAATTACAGAAAAAAATTCTTATTATGACGAAAAAAAATGCGAGTGCAATAATATTTCTCTTCAACTGCATACACGATTAATCCACTTATACAGCCAGATTTTCTTTTGTCTCCAGGGATTATTAATAACATATCAGGTTGTAAAGACATTTTTCCACCAACAAAAATTTTTTAATAAAATTAGGGAAAAAAAACCATGAAAGCAGTATCTTTAGAGCGGATAGTAATCCAACCACCCAAATCTATGATTTTCTGACAACGTTTTCGTAATTTTTCAAAGCCTTCAGCCCAGACATTTGGAAGCAACGAGTTCAAAACCTGACATTAAGTATTATTTAAGCTAAAGGAAAGAAATTTAGCAGAAAAGTTTGAGATTGTTAAAACATAAATAAATAAAAAATTATATTTTAAGCAACAAAATATTGAGAAATTCAAATTTTTCATTCGCTTTGAAAATTTAAATTTTTTTCTATTTATTTAGAAACCTTAGCATCATTCTAAAGAAATAGTTTATAACACATCCCTATGTAAAGAAGGGAAAAAACAGGGTTTATTTCCGGGAATAAACCCAGTTTATTCCCATGGGAATTTTAAAATTTCCCGGGAATTTTGAAAGAATTCGAAAGTTTTGAAATTTTTCAGCTGATTTAAAAATTTTTTAAGTTTTTTTTTTATCAGTGACTTGCAACTTCAAATTTATGCAGTCGTTGAACCAACATACTTCCCTGTATCTAATTCATAATTGTACCAGTTAATTGAATTAAATGGAAGCAACCGATTCTTTTTAATTCAGAAGCAGGGACCAAGCAGATCACCCCTAATACTTGACCTGCTACCTCCAGTGGTATTAAATCACTTACAGAACATAGCGGCTATGACCTATTTAACATGTGTCAGCTACCTTTATCGAACACGACAGTTTTTCACGAAGTTCGGATTCGAACTCACTACTTTCTGATAATGAGAACGACGTCCTAATCAACCAAGATATTTTCAAATTTATGTTATTACTAGAAGCATATAAGCGAGTAAAAATGCCTTGATTACTTCTGAAATTCTTACCTAGAGTCTGAAAAACTGGTCTCTGAGGTAAAGAATTAAAATTGTAAATTTCTATTATTTATAGACCAATTTAAAATTTCTCTTCAAATATTAGATATTTAAAAATTTTTGTGGTAGTTTCTTCCTTATCGAATTCCATTATAGATCTCAAAATTGTTAATTATTAAAAAAATCATTAGGAGATAGTATAACTATATTCGAAGCACTCAACTGAATTAGTATTACAATAGATATATTCATTAAATATTTATAATGAAAGATGTACCTAAGAAATAATATTTTTAATGGAGAAGGAGTAAAATTGAGAGAGAGAACGTTTGAAGAATATGCAAAATTCGAATCATTTTAAAAGTGCAATTAATTGATAGACTGAGAATTAATATTCAAAATTTAAAGTAACAGAGCGAAAGAGATATTTGAGGATGTTCATTTATCTTTAAATTATTTCTATATAACAATGCTTTTCTTTAGAATTCAAGAAAAATTCGCAAATTAAACAAAAATGATTAAAAAAATTTCAAGTAACTATGATTTTTTTATTTTATATGTACAGTAAAATATCTTTTATAACTTTATTGAGAACTGTAATGGAAATAAATACAAAATGTACTTAATTATTTTTTTTATTTGTGAAAACAAAATTATCTCCCTGTGCACCAAGGAAAATCATACAGAGCCTGAAGATACAACAAATGTACTACATAACAAATGAAGGATAAATCATGAGATAAAATAAAATAAAAGAAAAGAAAAGAAGGCGGAGAGAATATATATATATATATATATATATATATATATATATATATATATATATATATATATATATATATATATATATACATACATAAATGAGAAAGCAAAAAGGGAATTAGATTACAGTATGGATAAGTGTTTTAAAAAATACAAAAGTCTCTTCACTAGAACCAATTATTATTATATTTAATTATATGGTTAATGTAATTTTTTAAAAAATTTTGATAATTAATAAGAGAAATATCTATATTAAATAATTCTTCAAACCAAAGCTGTCAAACTTATAATAATTCAATCTGTGAAAAGAAAATATCTTTTTATAAATTCGTTAAAAAAGTAATCCAATTTCTCGATAATAAGTAAGTTTATTAATACAACTTTTTTCAAAGAGGAATCCTTAAAAATTGTGAGAGTAAGAAAGAATAACTAATATTTTATAATGACATACGATAAAATGACAATTATTCTTTTTTAACTCTTTCACTACTTTTAAGGGACAATAATTTTTGTCATTCATAATATAATGAAGTCATATAACATACTGATCTATATTTACCAATGCTTTCAATTATTGAATAAGTTTCCATAATACACACACACATACTCTCTTGTCAATTTTATAATTTTAACCACACACAATTGAATTATACTTCCCTTTTGGGGACATTGAATTATACTTCATATTTAGGCAGTTTTCTTTTTTAGAGGGAAGGGGAGAAAATTCTTACTTGCTAACATGCACTTTCAATGTTTCACAAACCAACATTTTCCTATTTTTTACAATTTTACATTTGAATGCAAGAAATGTATTTTTCCTATTTATTCAGAGTGTACAGAATTAATTCAATTACAGTTTCAGTCATAATGTGCTAATGTAACTAAAAAATTATACAATAACTTTTAGTAAGAGTTATTTTGCTAAGACTGAAATATTCAAATACAGTACCTTTACAACTTAGCCATGATTCTGGAACACAACCCAATTATTAAATCTCATAAGATTACAATGAAAATAAAATAACAAAATAATGAAGAACCTACTATAAAATAATCTGAATTATATAGATAATTTTAAATAAATTAAAATTTTAAATCGTGTTATACTTTTAAATACATCTTTTTTACTTAGGTTATACTTTTTTTCACTTATATATATATTTTTAATAAAATCAGAAATTTTCAGCTAAGCATTGTGAACTTATTTTTAGTGTTTACTAAAACTATTTCTTAAGACTTTGACTTCTTATTTCTTAATTAAAATTAGAACTTTTTTTTCTGAATTATTTACTCATGGTTTTACATAACGACAGCGCGTTCAAATGTTCATGGGTTCGAATCCCACCTAGGGCTTGTTTGCAAGTAGTGATTAGGAATCTACTTTAAACTTTTGGTCTCAGGCTAATAAACCTTCGTGAAACGCGACTGTCGGGCGACAGACATTTACGCAATGGTGCGTTTTTTCTATCAATAATTTTATAACATTCAAAAACATTTCTAATTTTTAATATTTTACAATGCAGAATAATGATTATGCCTGATTTCTTTCAAATTAAAATATGTTTTTATACATAAAATGAAATGATTACTATAAAATAATTCTCAATAAACATTTAATGAGCACTTAAACATTAAAAAGAAATTTTTAATGTTCGAAAAAAGAATTTTTCAACATAAAATGCCAATATAAAAGCAAGATATTAAAAAATGAATTTATAACTTTTCTGATGACATCAACACACATAAATCATTTTTAAGCAATGAAATTGGCATGAAGATTTTTAAGTTATTTGATTACTTTTGGAATTTTTTTTTCAGACTCCTTTTTTTCGGGTTTCTTCCTTTATATGGTAAGAAAAGAATCTAAGTATATTAATTTAATCAGCAAATGAAATGAAACCAATAGAATTTTTTATGAAACATTATGTAATTTTTCCCCCTTTAAAATGAATGTTTACATTGTTTTGACTCACGATCATCCAGATTTAGATTGTTTAAGCTATACTAATAGAATGTAATTATATATTTAAGTAACTATTTGTATCCTTATATTGTAATATTTTCTTTGGTTGTATTGAATATAGACTGCATGGTTGTTTAAGAAGCTGATAATTTAGACACGTTTCTTAAGCATTCTAATCCTGAAATACTACCCATTAACCTGACAAAATGGACGATAATAGAATTCCAGTCCCCTATTTTAATTTCGTCTAATAGAAATTGCTGTGAGTAAACTATGATATAACTTAATATTTGTAATAAGTGTAATTATAAACATAATTTATTAAGGAATTGGGTATACGAAATACTTTGCACACATTCATTTTATTGGAAACAAAATTTTTTGTAGGTTATAGGTGCTTTTTATTGATAATTAAAAATTACATTTATATAATAAATAAACACATCCAGATAGAGAGAGATTGGTCCTAATGATGAATTTATCAGTCGAAACAATATTATCTGGATATAATTTAAATAGATTATGTTTATTTGCTTAATCAATATCACAATTTTTCATAGTCATGTAACTTGACTGGGATAATCTGTAAAAAAAAAAAAAAAAAAAAAAATAGCTAGCTGAATTTACTAAGTTAAATCTATATCTCAAATACATGAAAGTGGAACTGATCAGTATAATATTTGAAAAGTTTTATAAAAAAAATTAATTAATTAAATAATAATAATAAATAAATAATTTAAAAATATTTTCGTTATTTACACATGCAGAAGATTTGTAGTGCAAAATAATGATATAAATCTACAAATCTTAAGCAGATATACAACTTTAAACAAACAACAAAAAAAAAAAATCAAGATGAAACATTAAATATAATTTCTGAAAAATTTACAATTTTTGGCGATTTCCATAGTCTGTTACAATTGTTATCGACAGTTATCTTTTTTGTATTCTTAATATCTTATTAACATAAATATAGTAAAATTTGATTAATTTATTTACCAAAAATTTTATACAATCTGTCCCTTTACATAATTTTTCATAAAACAGAAGATTCAATTCATGTTGTTGTTGTTGCTTATCCTCCATGTCTGACGGAGTCAGATTAGATCCACGAGCTCGTTGACTGTAAGGAAGTCGAAGACTAAAAGAGGATTGCTAAAGAAATCCTCCCTAGAGAGACCCATGCAATCCAAAAGATGCTCAGGAGAAGCCTGATGATTTTGTCACTTGGTGCAGGTGACGAAAGTTTTCCTGCCCTCGTTGAAAGTGAGGCACTTAATATGACCGCTAGCAAGTCTTGAGAGAACAGTCCGGGTACGTCTGTCACACGGGAGGTCAAGGGACAAACCCGGTTTTGATCCCTTGTACCAATTATGGGTGGGGGTGTTTTTCACTCCTCCGAGATTTTTGATTTTTCCCGGGAGTATAACTCCAGAAAAGTAAGTGTGGAAGAGGGAGTATTAGAAATCCTGCAACCCTCCTTAGCAAGATTATCGGCCATTTCATTCCCGTGGAGATTCACATGTGAAGGTATCCATTGCAAGTGAACATCATGATTAAGTGAAATGAGTTTTAATTTAAGCAGGATAGAGTTGCTGATCTTGTCGCCTACAAGAAGCCAGTTACTAAGATGGTGGAGAGAACTACGGCTGTCAGACAAGATCCATAGGTCACCATAATCCTCTTCAGAAAGAATAGCTTCTAGTCCCAGGTCTATTGCAATCAATTCACTTCTGAAGACAGAGCAGTAATTGGGATTACGATGAGAAAGAGTCAAATTGGTGTGAGGGGTTTCAATATATATGTCACTACCTGCTAGAATATCAATTTTACTACCGTCAGTGAAGATTTTGATGGCATTGTTACGAATGTGGCTTAGGTTTTCCAAGGTCAGTTGTCTAAGATGTTCTGGGATGTAGTCTTTCTTATTAACATGAGTACTTAAGTTAAAGTGAAAGTAAACCCTGGGGAGTCCTTCTTCAGGATTCAAGCAGCACTGTATTGAGTTTGTTTCAACATTACTATTAGGTAGTTGAAGAGAGACGGCCAGACAGAAAGGGCTGTCCTTCTTTAATCTTTGATGATTACTCCAGCTGTTAAGATACATGGAGGTCTTGTTGCAGAGGCCATAACTAGAGAGTTTATTATAGTATTTAACAAGACCACTCTCTCTCTCTCTCTCAATTCATTATTCAGTTGATCAAATCAGTAGGTCAAACATATAGTTTTAATTCTAATCTATCAATACCAATTTTTCATGCAAAGTTTTTCGTTATTTTGTTTACTTAATTTTAATTGCTGAGCTAAAGTCGAAGATTTGTAAAGTATATTTGTTTATTTAGCAATGAAATATGAAATATCCACATATAAAACAAATAAAATTTATTACTCAATATTTTATTAATGCAGTAATTCTTTGTAAATTAAAAAAAAGTGTTTGTTATTTGCATTAGATTTATGGCACAACAAAGTTAAATGACTTTGATGAATCAATACCTGTATTGTTATTAAGAAAATATCATTTAATTCACATTTAACATAGAAAATCAGCACTGTTATTTGCAAAGTTTTATTTTTGAATAATTTATTAGTTTTCTGATTTATTCATACGTTAACTCCTCAAATTATGGAGCCAATACAAAAAAGTTCATTTCGTTAAAAAAAATTAAACATAATGAAAAATATTTGTCGTAATAAAGTCACTTTTTTTTTAAAAAAAGCCAATGCATTTTTTTTTGCCAAAACTTTTTGATTCAGTTATTTTAAATTTTACGACTTTCGGGCCCCAAAGACGGCAATTAAATCCCCTTCAGTTGTTTGAAGGAGATCTTATGGGACGAAATTCGAACCCGGGAAAGAGGAAAGAAATCCCTGTCCTAAAAAAGAGATATGTACTGAGAAATGGTACGCCATTTTCACTGCCAGAAGGAGAACCATATATCATTCAGATAAGCACACAATATCCGTTTATTTAAGCTATCTGCACCGGATGTTTGAAGGAAAAGAGCACCATTGAGGGTCAGTCTTTTACTGGACACATGCTTTAGACAAGAGGCGCCTTTTAATGAGGAAAATTTAATCATTGGTCTGTGATATTCGTATTAACTAGTTTCTCAGGTGACAGAAATGAGCAGCCGAAAACTTATGATGCCGGCTTACATGCTCACCCCAGCACTTGAAGTTATTTTGTAGTTGACTAAGCAAGTAATTTTTTTTTTCAATTGGGAGAAATCGGCACACAGAAGAGCCGTAAACAGCAAAAATAAGCCAAATAAACAAAAAAGAAATAACAGTTTTAGGTTTCAAATAAAAACTCAGTCTTACTCAATGCAAGCTATAAACTTATGGGCATAAAGCTCCAAAATAGTTTTTTGTCGTAACCTAACCTAAACAAATAACATGCTGGCGTCACATTTTTCTTTTGCAATCTTAAGCAAAACTTACGTAATGCTAAACTTATGTAATGCTAAAAATTTCAGAAATCATTGAGAAATCAATCAATTAATACTAATTGTAAGTTTAA